>JBBBDQ010001204.1:4005000-4152500 GCA_037127315.1 Ascarosepion bandense
ATGATAACCGGAACACTGACTGAAGGAAAGGGGAGCCTAACGAAAGAGACGGGGTAAACATCCTTCGTCGGAACTTACTCAGAAGGGATGGGAATCACACGCTAACGCCTTCAGCCAGTTTCTCAAAGCATACTTTTGAGCAAGCCTCGAAACCAAAATGCCTAACGTGTTGTATAATCTCGGGGCTAAGTCTGACAAAAGTTAGATGCAACCAAAATGATATATATGTTACATGCACTTTGATGGAATGTTGATTCGAAGAGGGATCCCCAAACTTGTTATCTTCTCTCTTATACAACCACTTGCGTTTTCCATGTTGATAAAATGACAATATTATCACTTAATAAAATGACGACCGTAAAACACACACACACACACCAACACACTCACACACACACAAATATATATATATATATATATATATATATATATATATATATATAAACAAATGTAGTCAGCATAGCATTTATTCACTATTCAGGTTGCGTGTCGTATAGTAAGAAATATGTTCGAAGGTGACAGCCCGCACGCATCGAGGGGCCAGAATTCACCCTCGTCCGCGGTTTTCCCTCTGTCTTTCACAGTCTTTGTCCCGATCTCAACTCTCGACCGATTGCTTACTACTAACCTCTCTCTCTTTATATAAGCGATTACGTAAAATTTTACACGTTGTTTACATGAAATATCAACGTCCACATCATCGGACTTGTCTAAACTGGTTTCAAAACAATCAAATAATATCCTGACACAGGAAAATTTGCTTGCATTCCTAATTTTGAAAACAATGAAATATTTTATTTTTGTTTTGCTGGCCAGTTTGCATATTTTGTGCTGTTTCATGAAAATACAGTTCTTCAGGAAATTATTCACCATCTCACATAATTTACAAGATACACACCGTCATAATCTCAGACGTTTCGTTCAATAATTTTTTCTGGTCAAGGTATGTGAAAATAGCCAGTTTTTATTCCTGGCCCAACCCGCAAATCTTGTCAATAACACTGCAAGGCCGGACATTTCAAAGTATACTACATTTCACGTTGGGATTCTATTGTTCTTTTCCTTTAACTCACACACGCGGCTGGCGTGTCTAGTACAATTCCTCTGTCTTTTTAACCTGCATTAAGTCATATGATTATACCATCTCTGTTTAAAACTGCCTTCCGGGTATCCAACATAAACCATTTTCAGCCCATTAGATTTTACCACCTAAGTTTTGTATATCAACCCTTCAGTTTTACAAGCGCTACCTAAGAAACAAGCGCTACCTAAGAGTCAGTGCAGTTACATGAGTCACCATCATTTTTCTTCTGCGTGTTGCCTTTAGAATTATAGGCGTTTTGTCTTTTTTTTTATTACAGCTTTATCCAAGTCATTGTGTTGTATATCAATAAACAGACAAACACGCATATATATAAAAATATAAAGTATATTTTTATTAGACGACGATGGACCGTGTAGCCTAGTGAACAGAGAGTGAGAGCGCGCTTCTAAGGGTTGACGGGTTGCGTACCCCACAATAGCAGCATGCTATTGGGGGCAGCTGTGAACTGCCTTCCTTCGTGTTCTGTGGTTCTGCTGCTACTTCTGCTCTCACTTCTTCTGACTGGCGAATCCGTGTTTTCGCGGTCTTTATATATCTTCCAAAACCGGGACTTGTTTCTTCCGGCTTTGCCTTGATCACGCGACGCCCACGCGACGCCTACGTAAATCTCAGAGTCACCTGTCTGTTTGCCTCTGAGTTATTTCCGCATCTGCCGGAAATAGGGTCAAAGTGACATCCGTTACTTTTCACCGACCGGAAACAACACGGCTTGTATCAGCCTTTCTTGGGTGGGCCAGACCGTTATATTACAATTGGTGCAGCTATAAGTCAATTTCACTGTCTCTTTATTAAAGGTCTTATGCAATTCAAAAATCTTGGGTCAGTTTTTTTTTTAATATTTTAAAAATACCTTTCAAACTATTTCTTAATCACAAATTTGAAATTTTTGACCTGTCCTCTGTTTATCATAACGTGTTTACAGTTTCTTGATTAAAGATAAGATAAAAGTGTATGGCGTTCACAAGTGATAAAATTGTATGAAATTTTTTCGGGTAATGGAGGAAACTCTGACCTTTTAATTTGCATATTATCATATAAAAAACTTCAAAGACACAAAAAAATAAAGTAAATTATTTAAAAAATATGAACGATTTGTATTAAACTTTTCAATTTTCGATAGGCAATATAATATTTAATTATTAACTTAAAAATCTAACCGCAACAAATATTTGCAGTATTTTAAAAATATATTTTAAACTTTATAAATTACTATAATTAAAAAAAAACAAAAAACAAGAAAACAATTTTTTAAAATTTCATTAGTAATTAATAATTTTTGTCCTTGATTTTTATTATTTATTCAAGCAATTAAAAGATTATTAAATTAAAACATATTAGATTTTTATTGCAATTTTTATATTGTTCTTCGGGGCAGATTTTCGGATACAGAGGTCAAATTTAAAAAAGAATAGAAAATTTATATTCGCCAATGAGTCCTGGGTTCAACTAATAAAACTATTTACCGCAACAAAGAAAAATTTATAAAAATTTCATGGATTTACGCGGAGGCAAGGAAAATATATATGTTTATCAAGATATTTAAAAAGTACTGACATAAAAAATAATTTCATTTTCGTGTGAATGAGTACTGAAAGTTTCATTACAATCCGACAATTATTTGATTTTTGCAAGAATTTCATTATTAAAATGTTCGTCACCGGAAAAAAGTGAGTGATGTAATGCTACGTTTTCTATTGTAAACAATTGTGACATTTTGGTTACCCCCTTACTCAAATCAAAACAAGATTTTCTGCCAAAATTTCGAACATGTTAGAAGATATTAATTTTTTTTTAAAGTGATAAAAATTGCTTTGATCTTTCCTAATTGATAATATAAACTTTTTGATGGAAAAAGTTCGTTTTTATTAAATTTGGGACGTTTATTCATTCATACTATGTTGTTTTTTAGCGATTTAGTAGAGGTACCTAGTGTATACTAATGAATATTGAGACATTAGAGTGTAGCGATATATGTCTAGAGAGGAGGAAGTATCAGTCACTTAAATAAGGATGGAACAAAAATGCAGCCTATATATTATTACAGATTCGAAGAGATTAAAATTGACACAATAAAAAATATTTGGCTTAAAAGCAAAATTTTAATGTAAGTAAATAGACGTAAGGCCATAAAGTTAATTATTAAAAGTAGAATTATTTGATTTTAGAGATGAATTGTAGTGAAAATAATCATACACAGCAACGTAACAGCTAATTATGTTTAGGTTTAAGGTATATATAATTAAATAAAATGGGTAGGATTATAGATTATAGAAAATAGTAAACAGTTTGACATACTTTTAGATATATTTAAGAGTGTAAATTATGGTAGCAGTAAGTAGTAATTTCATTACGTTGGTTTAATAAGTTAATTGTGGGGTAATTATATGAATTTTTTTCTTTTAAACAAAGAAAGCATTTTTCATGTAACGATTTACATGTTCTATCTTTTGTTAATATCTTTTTTTATTTTTATAAAGGTTCTATTTGCATCTTTCAATTGCCAATAACATTTGGAAAGTGAAGTTGAGCTACTGTAGATTTTATTGTTAAAGGATAGTTTATGCCGATACAAACACACATTAAAAGCGTTGTTAGTACTAATACTTGGAAATATTTGGATTTTGTGTAGTAGTATTGTTAGCAAGGTGTACTAAAAGATTTGTAGGACAACTTTTTGCCGAAGAAATTCGTTTGATTTACGACAATTTCAGTTATTAGTATTATTGCCGTTATTCATAATAGGGTGGTTTTGATTGATAATCTTGTTATATTGCTTTTGGATTTTATTGTTGTGTATTTTATTATCCTTTCACGATTATCATTGCAGTTATAACTAAGTTTCAGTATATCCTCATTAAAACTTTTGGTAAAGGAATTATTAGTTGGGAAGTTTTTCTGAACTAGGTTAAGAAATTTATTGTCTAAGTTTACTTAAATAGTGGTGTGTACCAAATTATTTTTCTATTTCTTTTTTCTATTTAATGTCATAGCATTTTTAGCCGCTGTTTTTAGAACAGTGTTCTAATATTATCTGTGTTTATAAAAGATTTGTGGATATAAAAATGTGGTATTTGTCTTGTTTGTGATTGTTTTTTTTTCTTTTATGTATTTGAATTTTTATTTGATTTCTGTCTAATAATTTTTATTGCTTTTTTAATGTATGAGTGAGTGGATATCCGCTTAATTGTTTTTATATAAAATAGGTATCCGCTAAATTGTTTTTTCTTTTGTTAGTTGATTTGTTCTTGTCATTTATCTTGAACTCTTTTTTGTACTGACCTTTTTTATTAGCTTGAACTTTTTTATTATCGTGCTGGTGTGTTAGACCTATTAAGTGTTTCCCTTTTTTAATTCATGATTGGGTGTTTCTATTCTTGTGTATATTTGTGTTTGTGGGCTTTTAGTTTGTTTGTTTGTTTTTTGTTTCGTGGTGGTTATATTATTTTCTGTATTTTGTTGTGTTTGAATGTGTGTATATTTAGATTTTATTTGTATTTCTTTTCTTATTTATTGTTATATGTGTAGCAAATTAGATATTTGTTCACGCGTCTACATTTTACAATTATCTTATTTCTTTTATTTAATATTTTACTTTGGTTTTTAAATCTGATTATTGCTAATTTTTCTTCTAGACATGTTTTGCAGTTTTAGTTATTGGGGTGGTGCTATATTTGCTATTTCCTATTTAATTTTGGTGGTAATGTTTTTTCCGGCTTCATACGTATCTTTATAGCGTTGAGTCGTTTTTGTATTTTTTCTCTATGTAGTGATGATTTGTGATTATTAAATCTTTCTTTCAAGAATAATTCTGCTGAACCTATGTAAAACATTTCCTTTGTATTGGTGCTTTTTGTCAATGCAACTTTCTATATTATGTTCTCGGTTAGATATTTATTATTAAGTAGACAGTTACCTTTTTGGGCATTTAGTTTGTGTTGTCGTTATTTGTTTTATTGATTATTTTCTTGTGTTTGGTTCATATTTTCTCAGTGTTTTGCATACAACTGTAACTGATTTTTTATAGATAGATAGATAGATTATTGTGTTTGAAATTTTGTTCTATTATATTGTAAAATATTTTTCCTATTTTTGCTTTTATATTGTTGTTATGATGTCGGTTGAACCAGATTATGTTTTTTGATATTATTTTTTGTTTTGTTTATTTTCATTTCATATTCAAGTTTAACACATAACTCAATATTTCCCGGGCCTGACATAAAGAGAGCTTCATTAATAAAAAATCTATATGATTTTTATGAATTACTAATGGCACGTGACAAAATATGGGCCCAAACTGATTAATAGTTTCCAAGTCACAATTATTTAAGTGAAACAATAAAAAAATTTGAATTTCGTGTGTTGATAAAGCATTACTTTCTGATGGGGAAAATACTGTTCAAGCAAAGCAATGGCTTGATAAGTGTTATTCGGACTCTACTCCGTCGAAAACAACGATTAAAATGTGGTATGCTGACTTTAAACGCACTCATACAGACACGATTCTGAACGCTCATGTCTCCAAAAATCAACAGTTGTCCCTGAAAACACCAAAAACATTCATAAACTCTTTTTGGTCGATCGTAAATTAAAGTTTCGTGCGATAGCAGAAAAGCTGAATATATCAGAAGGCAGTGTATTTACCATTTTGCTTAAACATTTGTCAATGAGAAAGATGTGTTCAATCTGGGTGCCGCGTTAGCTCACAGTCGATCGCATCGACGATGCAGGGCGTTGTTTGCAACTGTTTCCATGCAAAAAAAAGTTTTTGCGTAAATGTGTGACAATGCATTAAATATAGACCCACCACTTTACTCCGGAGTCAGATAGTCATTTGAGTGGACAACAGCAGATTAAAACCGTCCAAAGTGACTAAAGACGCAAACATCAGGAGGCAAGTCTTTCGCCCTCCGTATTTTGGGATGCGCATGGTTCATCGATTACATTGAGAAAGGAATAACCATCAATAAAAAAATATTATATCGCATTATTGGTGCGTTTGAAGGAACAATCAGCCAGAAAACGACCACAAATGAAGGAAAAATGTGATCTTTCACCACGACAACACACCGTGTCACAAGTCGATCGCAACGATGGTAAAACTACATGAATTACATTTTGAATTGCTTCCGAATCCACTCTATTATCTAGATCTGGCCCCCAATGACTACTCTATGTTTGCAGACCTCGAAACAATACTCCAGAGAAAGAGATTTGGGTCCAATTAAGAAGTGATATCGTAAACTGAGGTGTATTTTGAGGCCAAAGACTAATCATTCTACAAAAAAGGCATTGAATTGTTAGAGAAGGAATCAGTGTATCACCCTAGAAAGACATGATGTTGATGAATAAAGTCGTTGAGGAATAAAGTCGAATTTTGACTAAAGGTTGTTGTTGTTAGGCACGGGGTTTATTGAGTGATGTGTTATTTGAGTATCCGCTGTTTCTTAGTGTTGGCACGTATGTTTCTTTATTTTAATGGAATATTTTCATGTTACGATTTTGATTATAAATATTTTATTTTCTGTATGGTTGTGTATGTATCATATTAGTAAATTAAGTTGTGTGTTATGTCATCTTGCTATTTTTAGATTTGTTTTTTGTCTATTGGGAATCCAAAAGTGTTGAAGATACTTTATATTTTTTTTTAATATTTTTTTAATATTTTTTTTTAATATTTTAATGCAATTTCTTAGAATTATAAGTCCGTCTTCTCTGCATAAAACTTTTGTTAATTGATAATTTTTGTTAGTTTGTTCATGATGAATATGCCTATAATTTCGTATATTTCTAGTCTGTGTTGGCTCCACATTGTTACGTCGAATTTGAAGTCATTGTTGATATTGTTGTTGGTGGTGTTGCGTTTATTTAATCACCAGCAGTATAGCCCGGCGTTGCTCGGGTGTAATGAAAGCTTTAAAATTAATCCATGGTCCTGGAGCTCAGACTCTTTGGGCGTTGGCACGAAAGACTAAAAACCAATAGTTGTTTCTAGTTAAAGCGAAACTGTAGACTGAAAGAAAAATGAATGGATGTAAGTCAAATTTTTATTTCCTGGTATCGATATCAAATAAGTTTTTTTCGTCGTAAACTGAGTTTTGAAGGCTAAATAAGTCCTCTGAGTAAATGGTATCATAGCTGAGAACTAAGAACTAAAATTATACCTACTTAGAGCCAAACCCGAAGCAAATAGGAAAACAAAAGGGCTGAAAACCAGACACACACACACACACACACACACACACACACAAACATTTGCCTTTTATATATATATATATATATATATATATATTAATTCAGATACTTCAATCCAAGGGAAAAAAGCAGGAAGGTAAATTCCCAAAAACCCGATCCTAATTAATATTAAAAATTTATTTTAATATTAAAAAATGATACAGGAAGAGAGCTCCATGTAATAAAATATTACAGAGCAAATATATATTAAAAAAGGATTAATTCAAAGATTTAATTCAAAGATTTAATTCATATCGAAATGGCCATTCAACATCTTTGAATTAATCCTTTTTTAATATATATATATATATATATATTATCGATTTTCTGCACTATTGTAAGAACTGCAACCATGAAACTTCTGAATACCGTTTCTTATGTGTTTGTCTATGAGTGTATCAAATTTGATTAAAATCAGGCCACTCCTTCTATAACCCGATTTTTTCGATTATCGATTTTCGATATTTATCGGGGGTACATCGACCCAAAACCTAGCTAAGAACACTCGCAGACGCTTATAGTACAACTCTGTACATTTTCAAGAAAATCTGTTTAGGAGTTTGGAGTCTATTGGTAACGGATACACACACACAGACACACACACAGACAAAGTTACATTTATAAATAAGTTTAGATGGTTTTATATAATTTGTTAATTTTCTTTTCAACTAGTGTTTTGTAGTCTTTGTTGGTAGTTCTTTAGATTTTCGTAGATTTATCAGCTTAGAAGTGTGGCTTTTCCGAGTTGTTTATTGTTTTTGGTCTTTTTCTAGTTGGGTTTGAAGTTTGTTTACATTTATTGCTTTATAAAGTTTATTATATCATTTATAATGCTATAAGCTCGCTCTGTTGTGGTGGGCAGATTAGAATCCGAATTTGTTGTCGTTTCTTAAACTAAGATCAATCAACTAAGTGACTTAGTTGACTTTACTCATATCTATATATATATATATATATATATATATATATATATATATATATATATATCCAGGTGAAGAGGATCGAACTTTTTACGGTTTTGAGTCCCCTGGCATTTATATTTTTTTAAACAGTGCTTCGCAAGACTCACTTTCGGAACAAATACAAGCTGCTTGGCAGGAGATACCATTAGATACATTGAAGTAGCTTGTGATGTCAATGCCTGACAAAATGAATGCTGTGATCAAAGCAAAATGCTATTATACTAAATAATAAGTTTATTTTGTAACAAGTATTTTTCTTGTTAAAGCATTTGTTGAGTAAATCAAATAAAATTACTTTAATTAAATTGTTTATTTTCTGTCAATATGCCACATAAAAGATAAAATAGTTCTTGTTCTAATATTTTTGCACAGTACTGTATACTTGTTTGTCCTTATATATTGAGAGTGAAATTGGCTTCAATTTTACATTTGTGCACATTTGTTTGACTGACTTTTTTTTTCGGGTGAAATTTTAATATAAATCTTTCAGTACTGCTGAGCGATTTTGGCATTCATTACACATTAACGAGGAAATTTTTAGATTACTAATCGCATTTCTATAAATATATGCTGCAATTTCTTGGTGATTTTCGGATATCGCCTTGTAGCACGCCATTTTTTTATTATTATTATCTTTGATTATTATTTGTTGTTATACTTTTGGTTTCTAAAATTTCTAATCATTTTTACAGATATTCTCTCATAGGATTTTTTGTAATATTGACATATTTAATTTAAATTTTTTATTTTCTTGGTTGGTTGGTTAGTTGAGATATAATAAAATTATAACAAATGAAAATACACGCACGTTTATCGGATTTATTTTTGATTGATTCGTTTTTTATCATTTATCAACTATTTGCAGGGTATTTAAAAAAAACATATATATTTTAGATTGTAGTAAATTTTTTCACATAATAATGGTTTAGTGATAAATGTGATACCCAAACTAAGAGTTAATTAGTAAATTAACCCTTAAATTTGGTAGAAAATTAGATTCATACATTAAAAAATATATTTGCGCGTAACTGAATATACTGATCCAAAGGGGAATTAAAACTCAGATCTCCGGTTAATAATTCATGATCCAATATCCATTACATCACAAGCACATCCAAAAGCAGAGCTTCTTGCATTCCCAAGCGGGTCATTTCTCTTGGAATTGACTAGTAGCATTCCTAATATGCTTCTCTAAATTGATAGCAGCGACAATAAAACGACAAATATTGTAAAAGGCTATAAAGGATAGGAAGTTGTAAAGAATTATTACACATACATGACAAGAGACATGGAAACAAAAGTGATTTTGTTTTAATCATTTCACCCCAAACAAGGCATTCCACTGCCACTATTGCGCATGGAGTTATATAGGAGAAGGTAGAGAGAAAGAGTGGTTAGATATAGAAAATGTCAGAAGGAGGGTGATAGGTGGGTAAGGATAGCGAGGCTGACGGTTGGGTAGATGGGAAGAGTGCTTGAAAGAATGGATGCGAGTTAGTGTGATAGGAGGTGTTTATTGGCCTTACGTTTAAACTCCTGGAGATTGTAGCTGTCGGGGAAGCAATCATGTGGAAGGAAATTCCACAGTCAGGAAGTGCGAGAAAAGAAGCTGTGGAGTAGAAATTGCAGTTACATTTTGTCGGTTTCACTGTAAAAGGGTGGGACCTAGTTGCTAATCTAGTATCTCGTGTAAATTTCGTACCTAGGGGCACCAGTGATCTAAACTACTTATATTTTATTATTAAAATGATCTACTGTAAGAACAAATCTTTTATACATCGTATCACTTTTAATACACTCTATTGTTATAATTGTTCTGTTTTATTATTGGTTCGTGTAGTTAATCTCTTATTAAGCCTAATAAGATCTACAGTAAGAACGAATCTTCTATTCGTCACATTACTTTTATTCCACAGCATTGCATCTCACAAGTCCAATAATTGAATGATAGTATTTAGCTGCCAATTTAGTTTTTTCTTGTATGTGCCTTAATAACGTAGGTGATTATGAACCTCCACATCTTCCTATCCTCTTTAGCTCTAAACCATGCTCAACTATCCATTTTCTCGATCCCATCCAGTATGCTACTATATATATATATATATATATATCATCTGTAAACAAGTTATTACGCTTACTAATAACTCGTAATAACTCGTTTACAAATGAAAACTATTCAAAAGTTTTGCAATATAATTGTATTGACCATTTTTTAATAAAAATGTGCATTGGTCTAACCCTATTATGATCAAAAACTAACTATTAAAATATATATATATATATATATATATATATATATATATATATATATATATATATATATATAAGACCACTTAAAAATCTTTAAAAGAAATTCTTTTTTACAGGTAGATTTTAAACTTCTACCACTTAAGGTTACCAATACTACAATCTAAAAAGTTATGGAAACAAGAAGCTACATTCCAAACATTTTATTTAAAAATTTATATTTTTATGAAATGAGGCAATTTACGCATGATCAAAATTATAAGACCAGAGGTATAAATTGTTAGATCTATGGTAATTCCAATGTTTTTAGGTCAGTTAGAGATTAGTAATCACTGCGTAAAGGTGTTACCATGCCTAAAGCAAGCAAACTGACCAAAATTGAGCGTTCTCGAATTCTAGAATTCCATAAGGAATGTTTGTCACAGTGGGCGATCGCAGCTAAGGTAAATCGCAGTAAAACTGTGATTTGCAACTTTCTAAAGAACAGTGAGAATTATGGAAAAGCAAAATCCTCTGGTAGGCCCTAAAAAAATTCTCCTGCATTGAGTAAGAGAATAAGACGGGTTGTTATGAAAGAGGGAGGATTTTGTTCTAGTCAAATTAAAGCAGTCACAGATGCTGATTGCAGTCCCATAACCATCAGACGAAACTTATGACAAAAAGGCATGGTAAATAAAAAGCGTAAACAAATTCCTCGGCTGCTTCCACGTAACAAGGTTGACCGCTTAAAGTTTGGTTGTGAATACCAAACATGGGACGTTGAGAAGTGGAAGAAAGTCCTGTTTTCTGATGAGAAAAAATTTAATCTAGATGGTCCTGATGGCTTCCAACGATATTGGCATCACAAAAACATGCCTCTTGAAATTTTCTCCACACGTCATAGTTGTGGAGGGTCCCTAATGGTATGGGGTGCCTTTTCTTACAGAGGGACGATGGAGCTCCAGGTGGTGCAGTGTTGTCAAACAGTGGCTGGTTATGTTAGCATGCTACAAAAAGCATCATTGATGATGGAGGGCCATCGTTTGTGTGTGGATGGATGGTTATTCCAACAGAATAATGCTGCAATCCACGCTGCAAGACGGACCTTGATCTTTCTACAGGAAAATGGGGTCTATCTCTTGGGACATCCTGCATGCTCACCAGACTTGAACCCAATTGAAAATGTTTGAGGATGGATGACAAGAGATGTTTACCGAAATGGCAAACAATATTCAACAAAAAATGAACTTCGTAAAGCCATCTTCAAAAGCTGGAGTAACATCCTCCGAAACCTTAATGGAAACGCTTATTTCTAGCATGCCCGACAGAATTTTTGAAGTCATCAAAAGTAGTGGAGTTAGAACTCATGATTAAATTTGGTTGTTGAATGTTTTCATACACTTTTTGTACAATTTCGTAGAATTTTTGTCTCTGGTCTTATAATTTTGATCATGTGTAAATCGCTTCATTTTATAAAAATTTAAATTTCTAAATAAAATGTTTGGAATAAAGCTTTTTGCTTCCATAACCTTTTAGATTGTAGTATTGGTAACCTTAAATGGGAGGAGTTTAAAATCTATCCTTTAATTTCTTTTTAAAGATTTTTAAGTGGTCTTAAAATTTTGATCAGGAGTATATATTATATATATATATATATATATATATATATATATAGCACTTATATATATATATATATATATATATATATATATATATATATATGTGTGTGTGTGTGTGTGTGTGTGTGTGTGTGTGTGTGTGTGTGTGACATATATATCAAGCTATATGAATTTCGTGCCATCATTGGAAGGAATCGCTTTGTCTTGGTGTGGGTGCTTTTGTAATTAAATGATCCTGAGAGTAATGCTCTCGGGAGTTCTAAACTCCTGGTAGAGTCACTCTTGGCGGTAAGGTCGATGAAAATGAACCAGACTTAAGAGCGACCAACCATAAAAACCCCAACGATGCTACAAGCAGATCACGATTACAACAATTTAAACAGTTGAACCATCTGGTGAAGAAGGCTGCGCATGACTAGCACTCTCCAGTAGGCGCCACTCGAAATTATAACAGTCATTGGAAGTCAGTTGCAGATTCATAACACCGAGGAAGATCGTGAAATTAAGTGTGTAGTGCACTTCCTGGGAATTTGAAGTCCCCAAGGAATATCACACCATCGGCACTTTCTTCTACTTTGATATTCTTTCACTTACAACCAATTCTTGTAAAGCCAAACATCAATAGGGTATTGATGACGGGAACAGGTTTTGGCGGAATTGGAAACTTCTAGTCCTGAACCTGCACGTAGTCTGTGAGTTTAACCATCAACACCATCACCATAAAGGAAACGATAACATTTACTCTTCTTCCCCACTTGAGAGAGATGTGACACAAGGTCGTTTTTAATGTGGGGAACCTGAGCTTGAACGCCCAGGTACTGGTCAAATATTACCTATCCACCGCAGTGGATAGGTTCAGAACTGGTCTGAACTGGTCTTAATTGGTCATTACGCTCCCCAACCAAAAGGCCGAGAAGCGATAAGGTCGAGAAGCGATCAGCAAAGTAGAGATTAAATTCTCTGTAAAGAGATAAAACCGACGACGACACGCTTAAATTATATTAATTAAAATGTAAACAAATCTAACCTAGATTCTGTGAGTCGCATTCCAAATATGACACGGAGGAAGGTCATGGACACAAGTGTGGATCAATTCCTGGGAATTTACAGTTCATCTTAAACACACTCCCGTAATCGTTACTTTATTCAGCACTGACTTTATTTCACCTCCAACCAAATCTTGCAAAGCCAAACGGTGATAGGGAATAGGTGATAGGAGCAGGTTTTGGGAAAAACCTTCTAACCCTGAAACTGCACGTTGGCGGAAAATTTTGTCATGAACACCACCATCATAAAGGAAGCTTTCATCAAAGAATGAATTAGATTCTTGGATACGAGACAGAGTTTATATTATACCTTAGCCGGTATAGAATTTTGCCATGAAGTTCATTTTGCACCAAGACGTGTCACTGGGTAAGGAAACACAGATGTTGAACCAGAAATTTGTTATGACTAGCGAGGTCAAGGTACGTCAGCGTCAGAAACAGAATGTACCAGGTTTTTAAGTGACGTCAGTTGACACAGAGAAGAGTTTTCAGTTGAGTTTCAGTTTAGCAGTTGACTTGAAGGGACCAGCCTTCTGGCAGATTTACTGGAACAGGCTTGCCTCCCAGAGAGTAAAACACTACGCCTCCTTGGCTTTACACTCTCAGCGGATCTCAAATGGAATGACTATATCGAATCCATTGCCAAATCCGCCGCTATGAAAGTCGGTTCTCTGTGCAGGGCCCGGAAGTTTTTCCCGTCTGAATCTATCCTACACATATATAAATCTACCATCCGCCCGTGTATTGAATACTGATGCCACATCTGGTCCAGTGCCCCTGCTACTCTTCTTGGGCTTCTTGACAAAATACAACGGAGAATCTGTCACGTGATCGATACTGACCTGGCAGACCGGCTGCAACGACTCTCTCACCGGCGTGATGAGGCTTCCCTGTGCCTCTTCTACAAATACTTTAACGGCTTCTGCTCCGATGAACTTAGATCATTAGTGCCGCCTATGTACGAATTTACACGAGATACTAGATTAGAAACTAGGTCCCACCCTTTTACAGTAAAACAGATAAGATGTAACCGTAATGTCTACTCCAACAGCTTCTTTTCTTGCGCTTACCTCCTATGGAATTCCCTTCCACATGTCTGCTTTCCCGAAAGCTACAATCTCCAGCAGTTTATATGTAAGGTCAATAGACTCCTCCTATCACACTAACTTGCACCTATTCTCCCAACACTCTCACCATCTACCCAACCCTCATTCTCGGTATCCTTACCCGCCTATCACCCTCCTTCTGACATCTCCTATATCTAACCATCCTTTCTCACCACTTTCTCCTCTATGTAACCCCCTGCGCAATAGTGGCAGTGAAATGCCTTGCTCTGGGTGAAACGATTATAAAAACGAAAAGTTTGCTTGGATGTTGGTGTGCTGACTCGTATGCGTGTGTGATGACAGGCTGACCAAACCTCTCACCTCACGACAAGTCATCATTTTGTTGAAAAGACCAGGAAAAGAGCGAATAATATATAAATGTATATTTTATACGCCAGTCTTGATGTCTGTCATCTTTTATCTGTTGAGAGAGAGAGAAAAAAATGCAGAAAAAGAAACAGTCATTTTGAAGTCATTTTAATTGCAGTATATATCGTTATTCATTTACCCTGTGAAAAAGATACGAAGTTTTTATCTATCGCCATTTATGAAAGAAGAAAAACGAGACGATCCTGGGAGTCGCCGAATTGAGAGAAGCTTTGAAGCAGTTTCTTTTCGATGAAGAAGAGGACGAAGAAGTAGCGGTTTATCCCCTACTTTTTGATTCAAGAAGAATATACCAGAAATGGTATATAACATTTGTTCCCCCGTTGAATAGGTTGAGGTTGTTTACGAAGAAGTTTATATTCTTGTCGACATTTTGAAAAAAGAAGATTATGAAATTTGAGTTGTGAAGTTTAATCTTAATCGTCGTCGTCACACTCATAGTTGGCTCCTAAAAGAAATATAAACCAGTCGAAGTGGACATATAACAGAAGCTGACAATGTTAAATCTTACCTGCCTTACATATTTTCAACTTCAGTAAGTCAATGTCAAAGCATTTGTTTTGAGAAATACAAAGATTTATCGTCAAAGTATTTAATAGCTGAGTTTGCATTGTTCATGAAAAACGGATTATTCTTGATTTCATCAGAAGCTTCATAGGCTAATTAATTGAACAGCGGGCATAAAGTACCATTTGTCAATCAATATGCATTTTAATTAATTTAGAAATCGCTTGTAAATCGTTAGACATTGTTAATGAAGGCCAGTTGCTGATGCGAGTCAACGGCGTCTGACAATTTATTGATATTTCTCAGATGTTTTTTGATTCCTTCACATATTGGTAATATTAAATCCGAAATACATGCTGAAAATGCTAGTTTTGCTCGAGCACAGATCCCCACAAGACTCAACAACTCTATGTTTCTATAAGTTTGTATTCATATAAAATACAAATTTTATGGCAGTCTATTGTTATGGTGCCCTCCTACGAGGAATGGAGTCTTCCTTTTATTATATAATTACCTGCGTGACTTCCGGAGCAGTTAATGGCAGCTAAGAACGACAGCTCGTACGCAGTTATAGACAGCAACTGGTTAGGCAATACGCAGTGTAACTGTACTGTTCGGACTTATTTTTATTTACTTATTCCTTACACCTATGTTGTATATGTTCTTGTTATACTACAACACTGTTTTGAACATGCCTTCTGTGTTCCGACGAAACCCGTCACTATAACTTTGCGGCGAGATTTCACCAAAACAACAAATTTGCGAGGAAGATTTGCGTTAAGATTTGCCACAACAAATTAGCGAGGAAGATTTGCGTTAAGATTTGCCACAACAAATTTGCGAGAAGATTTGCGTTAAGATTTGCCACAACAAATTAGCGAGGAAGATTTGCGTTAAGATTTGCCACAACAAATTTGCGAGGAAGATTTGCGTTAAGATTTGCCACAACAAATTAGCGAGGAAGATTTGCGTTAAGATTTGCCACAACAAATTTGCGAGGAAGATTTGCGTTAAGATTTGCCACAACAAATTTGCGAGGAAGATTTGCGTTAAGATTTGCCACAACAAATTAGCGACGAAGATTTGCGTTAAGATTTGCCACAACAAATTTGCGAGGAAGATTTGCGTTAAGATTTGCCACAACAAATTAGCGACGAAGATTTGCGTTAAGATTTGCCACAACAAATTAGCGAGGAAGATTTGCGTTAAGATTTGCCACAACAAATTAGCGAGGAAGATTTGCGTTAAGATTTACACAACAAATTTTGCGAGGAAGATTTGCGTTAAGATTTGCCACAACAAATTAGCGAGGAAGATTTGCGTTAAGATTTGCCACAACAAATTTGCGAGGAAGATTTGCGTTAAGATTTGCCAGAACAAATTAGCGACGAAGATTTGCGTTAAGATTTGCCACAACAAATTTGCGAGGAAGATTTGCGTTAAGATTTGCCACAACAAATTTGCGAGGAAGATTTGCGTTAAGATTTGCCACAACAAATTTGCGAGGAAGATTTGCGTTAAGATTTGCCACAACAAATTTGCGGAGAAGATTTGCGTTAAGATTTGCCACAACAAATTAGCGACGAAGATTTGCGTTAAGATTGCCACAACAAATTAGCGAGGAAGATTTGGTGTTAAGATTTCACAACAAATTAGCGAGGAAGATTTGCGTTATGATTTGCCACAACAAATTAGCGAGGAAGATTTGCGTTAAGATTTGCCACAACAAATTAGCGAGGAAGATTTGCGTTAAGATTTGCCACAACAAATTTGCGAGGAAGATTTGCGTTAAGATTTGCCACAACAAATTAGCGACGCAGATTGCGTTAAGATTTGCCACAACAAATTAGCGAGGAAGATTTGCGTTAAGATTTGCCACAACAAATTTGCGAGGAAGATTTGCGTTAAGATTTGCCACAACAAATTAGCGAGGAAGATTTGCGGGTTAAGATTTGCCACAACAAATTTGCGAGGAAGATTTGCGTTAAGATTTGCCACAACAAATTAGCGAGGAAGATTTGCGTTATGATTTTGCCACAACAAATTTGCGAGGAAGATTTGCGTTAAGATTTGCTACAACAAATTTGCGAGGAAGATTTGCGTTAAGATTTGCCACAACAAATTTGCGAGGAAGATTTGCGTTGTAAAGATTTGCCACAGCAATTAGCGAGGAAGATTTGTTAAGATTTGCCACAACAAATTTGCGGAGAAGATTTGCGTTAAGATTTGCCACAACAAATTTGCGAGGAAGATTTGCGTTAAGATTTGCCACAAAAAATTTGCGAGGAAGATTTGCGTTAAGATTTGCCACAACAAATTAGCGAGGAAGATTTGCGTTAAGATTTGCCACAACAAATTTGCGAGGAAGATTTGCGTTAAGATTTGCCAACAAATTAGGCGAGGAAGATTTGCGTTAAGATTTGCCACAACAAATTTGCGAGGAAGATTTGCGTTAAGATTTGCCACAACAAATTAGCGACGAAGATTTGCGCTTAAGATTTCGCTGCCAACAAATTAGCGAGGAAGATTTGCGTTAAGATTTGCCACAACAAATTTGCGAGGAAGATTTGCGTTAAGATTTGCCACAACAAATTAGCGAGGAAGATTTGCGTTAAGATTTGCCACAACAAATTTGCGAGGAAGATTTGCGTTAAGATTTGCCACAACAAATTAGCGAGGAAGATTTGCAAAGTTAAGATTTGCCAGCCAGCCAAATTGGCGAGGAAGATTTGCGTTAAGATTTGCCACAACAAATTTGCGAGGAAGATTTGCGTTAAGATTTAAGCAACAAATTTGCGAGGAAGATTTGCGTTAAGATTTGCCACAACAAATTAGCGAGGAAGATTTGCGTTAAGATTTGCCACAACAAATTTGCGAGGTAGATTTGCGTTAAGATTTGCCAGAACAAATTAGCGACGAAGATTTGCGTTAAGATTTGCCACAACAAATTTGCGAGGAAGATTTGCGTTAAGATTTGCCACAACAAATTTGCGAGGAAGATTTGTTAAGATTTGCCACAACAAATTAGCGAGGAAGATTTGCGTTAAGATTTGCCACAACAAATTAGCGAGGAAGATTTGCGTTAAGATTTGCCACAACAAATTTGCGAGGAAGATTTGCGTTAAGATTTGCCACAACAAATTTGCGAGGAAGATTTGCGTTAAGATTTGCCAAATGCCCCAGGAGAAGATTTGCGTTAAGATTTGCCACAACAAATTATCGAGGAAGATTTGCGTTAAGATTTGCCACAACAAATTTGCGAGGAAGATTTGCGTTAAGATTTGCCACAACAAATTTGCGAGGAAGATTTGCGTTAAGATTTGCCACAACAAATTAGCGAGGAAGATTTGCGTTAAGATTTGCCACAACAAATTTGCGAGGAAGATTTGCGTTAAGATTTGCCACAACAAATTAGCGAGGAAGATTTCTGTTAAGATTTGCCACAACAAATTTGCGAGGAAGATTTGCGTTAAGATTTGCCACAACAAATTTGCGAGGAAGATTTGCGTTAAGATTTGCCACAACAAATTAGCGAGGAAGATTTGCGTTAAGATTTGCCACAACAAATTTGCGAGGAAGATTTGCTAAGATTTGCCACAACAAATTAGCGAGGAAGATTTGCGTTAAGATTTGCCACAACAAATTAGCGAGGAAGATTTGTTAAGATTTGCCAAATTACGAGGAAGATTTGCGTTAAGATTTCAAGGCCACAACAAATTTGCGAGGAAGATTTGCGTTAAGATTTGCCACAACAAATTAGCGAGGAAGATTTGCGTTAAGATTTGCCACAACAAATTAGCGAGGAAGATTTATGTTAAGATTGCAAAACAACAAATTTGCGAGGAAGATTATGTTAAGATTTGCCACAACAAATTAACGAGGAAGATTTGCGTTGATTTGCCACAACAAATTTGCGAGGAAGATTTGCGTTAAGATTTGCAACAACAAATTTGCGAGGAAGATTTTGCGTTAAGATTTGCCACAACAAATTTGCGAGGAAGATTTTGCGTTAAGATTTGCCACAACAAATTTGCGAGGAAGATTTGTTAAGATTTGCCACAACAAATTAGCGAGGAAGATTTGCGTTAAGATTTGCCACAACAAATTTGAGGAAGATTTGCGTTAAGATTTGCCACAACAAATTTGCGAGGAAGATTTGTTAAGATTTGCCACAACAAATTAGCGACGAAGATTTGCGTTAAGATTTGCCACAACAAATTTGCGAGGAAGATTTGCGTTAAGATTTGCCACAACAAATTAGCGACGAAGATTTGCGTTAAGATTTGCCACAACAAATTAGCGAGGAAGATTTGCGTTAAGATTTGCCACAACAAATTAGCGAGGAAGATTTGCGTTAAGATTTGCCAACAAATTTGCGAGGAAGATTTGCGTTAAGATTTGCCACAACAAATTAGCGAGGAAGATTTGCGTTAAGATTTGCCACAACAAATTTGCGAGGAAGATTTTGCGTTAAGATTTGCCAGAACAAATTAGCGACGGAGATTTGCGTTAAGATTTGCCACAACAAATTTGCGTGAGGAAGACGGTGTTAAGATTTGCCACAACAAATTTGCGAGGAAGATTTGCGTTAAGATTTGCCACAACAAATTGAAGAGGAAGATATGTTAAGATTTGCCACAACAAATTAGCGAGGAAGATTTGCGTTAAGATTTGCCACAACAAATTTGCGAGGAAGATTTGCGTTAAGATTTGCCACAACAAATTTGCGAGGAAGATTTGCGTTAAGATTTGCCACAAAATTTGCGAGGAAGATTTTCGTTAAGATTTGCCACAACAAATTTGCGAGGAAGATTTGCGTTAAGATTTGCCACAACAAATTAGCGAGGAAGATTTGTTAAGATTTGCCACAACAAATTTGCGAGGAAGATTTGCGTTAAGATTTGGGTAACAACAAATTTGCGAGGAAGATTTGCGTTAAGATTTGCCACAACAAATTAGCGAGGAAGATTTGCGTTAAGATTTGCCACAACAAATTTGCGAGGAAGATTTGCGTTAAGATTTGCAACAACAAATTTGCGAGGAAGATTTGCGTTAAGATTTGCCACAACAAATTTGCGAGGAAGATTTGCGTTAAGATTTGCCACAACAAATTTGCGAGGAAGATTTGCGTTAAGATTTGCCACAACAAATTTGCGAGGAAGATTTGCGTTAAGATTTGCCACAACAAATTTGCGAGGAAGATTTGCGTTAAGATTTGCCACAACAAATTAGCGAGGAAGATTTGCGTTAAGATTGCCACAACAAATTTGCGAGGAAGATTTGCGTTAAGATTTGCCACAACAAATTTGCGAGGAAGATTTGCGTTAAGATTTGCCACAACAAATTAGCGACGAAGATTTGCGTTAAGATTTGCCACAACAAATTTGCGAGGAAGATTTGCGTTAAGATTTGCCACAACAAATTAGCGACGAAGATTTGCGTTAAGATTTGCCACAACAAATTAGCGACGAAGATTTGCGTTAAAGATTTGCCACAACAAATTTGCGAGGAAGATTTGTGTTAAGATTTGCCACAACAAATTTGCGAGGAAGATTTGCGTTAAGATTTACACAACAAATTAGCGAGGAAGATTTTATGTTAAGATTTGCCACAACAAATTTGCGAGGAAGATTTGCGTTAAGATTTGCCACAACAAATTAAAGGAGGAAGATTTGCGTTAAGATTGCCACAACAAATTTGCGAGGAAGATTTGCGTTAAGATTTGCCACAACAAATTCTGCGAGGAAGGATTTTGCGTTAAGATTTGCCACAACAAATTAGCGACGAAGATTTGCGTTAAGATTTGCCACAACAAATTTGCGAGGAAGATTTGCGTTAAGATTTGCCACAACAAATTAGCGACGAAGATTTGCGTTAAGATTTGCCAATAGCGACGAAGATTTGCGTTAAGATTTGCCACAACAAATTTGCGAGGAAGATTTGCGTTAAGATTTGCCACAACAAATTTGCGAGGAAGATTTGCGTTAAGATTTGCCACAACAAATTAGCGAGGAAGATTTGCGTTAAGATTTGCCACAACAAATTTGCGAGGAAGATTTGCGTTAAGATTTGCCACAACAAATTAGCGACGAAGATTTGCGTTAAGATTTGCCACAACAAATTTTGCGAGGAAGATTTGGCAGTTAAGATTTTGCCACAACAAATTAGCGACGAAGATTTGCGTTAAGATTTGCCACAACAAATTAGCGACGAAGATTTGCGTTAAGATTTGCCAAGCAACAAATTTGCAGGAGGAAGATTTGTGTTAAGATTTGCCACAACAAATTTGCGAGGAAGATTTTCGTTAAGATTTGCCAACAAATTATCGAGGAAGCATTTGCGTTAAGATTTGGCCACAACAAATTTGCGAGGAAGATTTGCGTTAAGATTTGCCACAACAAATTATCGAGGAAGATTTTGCGTTAAGATTTGCCACAACAAATTTGCGAGGAAGATTTGCGTTAAGATTTGCCACAACAAATTTGCGAGGAAGATTTGCGTTAAAGATTTGCCAAGCAACAAATTAGCGAGGAAGATTTGCGTTAAGATTTGCCACAACAAATTTGCGAGGAAGATTTGCGTTAAGATTTGCCACAACAAATTAGCGAGGAAGATTTTGTGTTAAGATTGCCACAACAAATTTGCGAGGAAGATTTGCGTTAAGATTTGCCACAACAAATTTGCGAGGAAGATTTGCGTTAAGATTTGCCACAACAAATTTGCGAGGAAGATTTGCGTTAAGATTTGCCACAACAAATTAGCGAGGAAGATTTGCGTTAAGATTTGCCACAACAAATTTGCGAGGAAGATTTGCGTTAAGATTTGCTACAACAAATTTGCGAGGAAGATTTGCGTTAAGATTTGCCACAACAAATTTGCGAGGAAGATTTGCGTTAAGATTTGCCACAACAAATTTGCGAGGAAGATTTGCGTTAAGATTTTGCCACAACAAATTTGCGAGGAAGATTTGCGTTAAGATTTGCCACAACAAATTTGCGAGGAAGATTTGCGTTAAGATATGCCACAACAAATTTGCGAGGAAGATTTGCGTTAAGATTTGCCACAACAAATTTGCGAGGAAGATTTGCGTTAAGATTTGCCACAACAAATTAGCGACGAAGAATTGCGTTAAGATTTGCCACAACAAATTTGCGAGGAAGATTTGCTAAGATTTGCCACAACAAATTAGCGAGGAAGATTTGCGTTAAGATTTGCCACAACAAATTAGCGAGGAAGATTTGCGTTAAGATTTTGCCACAACAAATTTGCGAGGAAGATTTGCGTTAAGATTTGCCAGAACAAATTTGCGAGGAAGATTTGCGTTAAGATTTGCCACAACAAATTAGCGACGAAAGATTTGCGTTAAGATTTGCCACAACAAATTAGCGAGGAAGATTTGCGTTAAGATTTGCCACAACAAATTTGCGAGGAAGATTTGCGTTAAGATTTGCCACAACAAATTAGCGAGGAAGATTTGCGTTAAGATTTGCCACAACAAATTTGCGAGGAAGATTGCGTTAAGATTTGCCACAACAAATTTGCGAGGAAGGTTTGCGTTAAGATTTGCCACAACAAATTAGCGAGGAAGATTTGCGTTAAGATTTGCCACAACAAATTTGCGAGGAAGATTTGCGTTAAGATTTCCACAACAAATTAGCGAGGAAGATTTGCGTTAAGATTTGCCACAACAAATTTGCGAGGAAGATTTGCGTTAAGATTTGCCACAACAAATTTGCGAGGAAGATTTGCTAAGATTTGCCACAACAAAATTGAGTGAGGAAGATTTGCGTTAAGATTTGCCACAACAAATTTGCGAGGAAGATTTGCGTTAAGATTTGCCACAACAAATTTGCGAGGAAGATTTGCGTTAAGATTTGCCACAACAAATTTGCGAGGAAGATTTGCGTTAAGATTTGCCACAACAAATTTGCGAGGAAGATTTGCGTTAAGATTTGCCACAACAAATTAGCGACGAAGATTGCGTTAAGATTTGCCACAACAAATTTGCGAGGAAGATTTATAAGTTAAGATTTGCCACAACAAATTAGCGACGAAGATTTGCGTTAAGATTTGCTTACAACAAATTAGTTAGCGACGAAGATTTGCAGCAGATTTGCCACAACAAATTTGCGAGGAAGATTTGCGTTAAGATTTGCCACAACAAATTAGCGAGGAAGATTTGCGTTAAGATTTGCCACAACAAATTTGCGAGGAAGATTTGCGTTAAGATTTGCCACAACAAATTAGCGAGGAAGATTTGCGTTAAGATTTGCCAACAAATTTGCGAGGAAGATTTGCGTTAAGATTTGCCACAACAAATTAGCGAGGAAGATTTGCGTTAAGATTTGCCACAACAAATTTGCGAGGAAGATTTGCGTTAAGATTTGCCACAACAAATTTGCGAGGAAGATTTGCGCTAAGATTTGCAAACAACAAATTGCGAGGAAGATTTGCGTTAAGATTTGCCACAACAAATTTGCGAGGAAGATTTGCGTTAAGATTTGCCACAACAAATTTGCGAGGAAGATTTGCGTTAAGATTTGCCACAACAAATTAGCGACGAAGATTTGCGTTAAGATTTGCCACAACAAATTTGCGAGGAAGATTTGCGTTAAGATTTGCCACAACAAATTAGCGACGAAGATTTGCGTTAAGATTTGCCACAACAAATTAGCGAGGAAGATGGCGTTAAGATTTCGCTACAGCAAATTTGCGAGGAAGATTTGCGTTAAGATTTGCCACAACAAATTTGCGAGGAAGATTTGCGTTAAGATTTGCCACAACAAATTTGCGAGGAAGATTTGCGTTAAGATTTGCCACAACAAATTAGCGACGAAGAATTGCGTTAAGATTTGCCACAACAAATTTGCGAGGAAGATTTGCGTTAAGATTTGCCACAACAAATTAGCGAGGAAGATTTTGCGTTAAGATTTGCCACAACAAATTAGCGAGGAAGATTTGCGTTAAGATTTGCCACAACAAATTTGCGAGGAAGATTTGCGTTAAGATTTGCCAGAACAAATTTGCGAGGAAGATTTGCGTTAAGATTTGCCACAACAAATTAGCGACGAAGATTTGCGTTAAGATTTGCCACAACAAATTAGCGAGGAAGATTTGCGTTAAGATTTGCCACAACAAATTTGCGAGGAAGATTTGCGTTAAGATTTGCCACAACAAATTAGCGAGGAAGATTTGCGTTAAGATTTGCCACAACAACAGAGGAAGATTTGCGTTAAGATTTGCCACAACAAATTAGCGAGGAAGATTTGCGTTAAGATTTGCCACAACAAATTTGCGAGGAAGATTTGCGTTAAGATTTGCCACAACAACAAATTAGCGAGGAAGATTTGCGTTAAGATTTGCCACAACAAATTTGCGAGGAAGATTTACAGCAAGATTTGCTACAACAAATCTATGAGGAAGATTTGCGTTAAGATTTGCCACAACAAATTAGCGACGAAGATTTGCGTTAAGATTTGCCACAACAAATTTGCGAGGAAGATTTGCGTTAAGATTTGCCACAACAAATTAGCGACGAAGATTTGCGTTAAGATTTGCCACAACAAATTAGCGACGAAGATTTGCGTTAAGATTTGCCACAACAAATTTGCGAGGAAGATTTGCGTTAAGATTTGCCACAACAAATTTGCGAGGAAGATTTGCGTTAAGATTTGCCACAACAAATTAGCGAGGAAGATTTGCGTTAAGATTTGCCACAACAAATTTGCGAGGAAGATTTTGCGTTAAGATTTGCCACAACAAATTTGCGAGGAAGATTGCGTTAAGATTTGCCACAACAAATTAGCGAGAAGATTTGAGTTAAGATTTGCCGGCCACAACAAATTTGCGAGGAAGATTTGCGTTAAGATTTGCCACAACAAATTAGCGAGGAAGATTTGCGTTAAGATTTGCCACAACAAATTTGCGAGGAAGATTTGCGTTAAGATTTGCCACAACAAATTTGCGAGGAAGATTTGCGTTAAGATTTGCCACAACAAATTAGCGACGAAGATTTGCGTTAAGATTTGCCACAACAAATTTGCGAGGAAGATTTGTGTTAAGATTTGCCACAACAAATTAGCGACGAAGATTTGCGTTAAGATTTGCCACAACAAATTAGCGACGAAGATTTGCGTTAAGATTTGCCACAACAAATTTGCGAGGAAGATTTGTTAAGATTTGCCACAAACAAATTTGCGTGAGGAAGATTTGCGTTAAGATTTGCCACAACAAATTAGCGAGGAAGATTTGCGTTAAGATTTGCCACAACAAATTTGCGAGGAAGATTGCGTTAAGATTTGCCACAACAAATTAGCGACGAAGATTTGCGTTAAGATTTGCCACAACAAATTTGCGAGGAAGATTTGCGTTAAGATTTGCCAGTACAACAAATTAGCGACGAAGATTTGCGTTAAGATTTGCCACAACAAATTAGCGACGAAGATTTGCGTTAAGATTTGCCACAACAAATTTGCGAGGAAGATTTGTGTTAAGATTTGCCACAACAAATTTGCGAGGAAGATTTTCGTTAAGATTTGCCACAACAAATTATCGAGGAAGATTTGCGTTAAGATTTGCCACAACAAATTTGCGAGGAAGATTTGCGTTAAGATTTGCCACAACAAATTATCGAGGAAGATTTGCGTTAAGATTTGCCACAACAAATTTGCGAGGAAGATTTGCGTTAAGATTTGCCACAACAAATTTGCGAGGAAGATTTATAAGTTAAGATTTGCCACAACAAATTAGCGAGGAAGATTTGCAAGTTAAGATTTGCCACAACAAATTTGCGAGGAAGATTTATGTTAAGATTTGCCACAACAAATTAGCGAGGAATATTTGTGTTAAGATTTGCCACAACAAATTTGCGAGGAAGATTTGCGTTAAGATTTGCCACAACAAATTTGCGAGGAAGATTTTGCGTTAAGATTTGCCACAACAAATTAGCGAGGAAGATTTGCGTTAAGATTTGCCACAACAAATTTGCGAGGAAGATTTGCGTTAAGATTTGCCACAACAAATTTGCGAGGAAGTGACGGTGTTAAGATTTGCCACAACAAATTTGCGAGGAAGATTTGTTAAGATTTGCCACAACAAATTAGCGACGAAGATTTGCGTTAAGATTTGCCACAACAAATTTGCGAGGAAGATTTGCGTTAAGATTTGCCACAACAAATTAGCGACGAAGATTTGCGTTAAGATTTGCCACAACAAATTAGCGACGAAGATTTGCGTTAAGATTTGCCACAACAAATTTGCGAGGAAGATTTGCGTTAAGATTTGCCACAACAACAAGGAGGAAGATTTGCGTTAAGATTTGCCACAACAAATTTGCGAGGAAGATTTGCGTTAAGATTTGCCACAACAAATTAGCGAGGAAGATTTGCGTTAAGATTTGCCACAACAAATTTGCGAGGAAGATTTGCGTTAAGATTTGCAACAACAAATTTGCGAGGAAGATTTGCGTTAAGATTTGCCACAACAAATTAGCGACGAAGATTTGCGTTAAGATTTGCCACAACAAATTTGCGAGGAAGATTTGCGTTAAGATTTGCAACAACAAATTTGCGAGGAAGATTTGCGTTAAGATTTGCCACAACAAATTTGCGAGGAAGATTTGCGTTAAGATTTGCCACAACAAATTTGCGAGGAAGATTTGCGTTAAGATTTGCCACAACAAATTAGCGAGGAAGATTTGCGTTAAGATTTGCCACAACAAATTTGCGAGGAAGATTTATGCTAAGATTTGCCACAACAAATTAGCGACGAAGATTTGCGTTAAGATTTGCTACAACAAATTTGCGAGGAAGATTTTGCGTTAAGATTTGCCACAACAAATTAGCGACGAAGATTTGCGTTAAGATTTGGACAACAAAATTAGCGACGAAGACGAGGTGTTAAGATTTGCCACAACAAATTTGCGAGGAAGATTTTTTGTGTTAAGATTTGCCACAACAAATTTGCGAGGAAGATTTTCGTTAAGATTTGCCACAACAAATTATCGAGGAAGATTTGCGTTAAGATTTGCCACAACAAATTTGCGAGGAAGATTTGTGCCAAGATTTGCCACAACAAATTATCGAGGAAGATTTTGTTGATTTGCCACAACAAATTTGCGAGGAAGATTTGCGTTAAGATTTGCCACAACAAATTTGCGAGGAAGATTTGCGCTAAGATTTGCCACAACAAATTAGGCGAGGAAGATTTGCGTTAAGATTTGCCACAACAAATTTGCGAGAAGATTTGCGTTAAGATTTGCCACAACAAATTAGCGAGGAAGATTTGTGTTAAGATTTGCCACAACAAATTTGCGAGGAAGATTTGCGTTAAGATTTTACAACAAATTTGCGAGGAAGATTTGCGTTAAGATTTGCCACAACAAATTAGCGAGGAAGATTTGCGTTAAGATTTGCCACAACAAATTTGCGAGGAAGATTTTGCGTTAAGATTTGCCACAACAAATTTGCGAGGAAGATTTGCGTTAAGATTTGCCACAACAAATTTGCGAGGAAGATTTGCGTTAAGATTTGCCACAACAAATTAGCGACGAAGATTTGCGTTAAGATTTGCCACAACAAATTTGCGAGGAAGATTTGCGTTAAGATTTGCCACAACAAATTAGCGACGAAGATTTGCGTTAAGATTTGCCACAACAAATTAGCGACGAAGATTTGCGTTAAGATTTGCCACAACAAATTTGCGAGGAAGATTTGCGTTAAGATTTGCCACAACAAATTAGCGAGGAAGATTTAGCAGATTTGCCACAACAAATTTGCGAGGAAGATTTGCGCGAAGATTTGCCACAACAAATTAGCGAGGAAGATTTGGTGTTAAGATTTGCCACAACAAATTTGCGAGGAAGATTTGCGTTAAGATTTTTGCAACAACAAATTTGCGAGGAAGATTTATGTTAAGATTTGCCATTAAACAAATTAGCGAGGAAGATTTGCGTTAAGATTTGCCACAACAAATTTGCGAGGAAGATTTGCGTTAAGATTTGCAACAACAAATTTGCGAGGAAGATTTGGTGCTAAGATTTGCCACAACAAATTTGCGAGGAAGATTTGCGTTAAGATTTGCCACAACAAATTTTGCGAGGAAGATTTGCGTTAAGATTTGCAACAACAAATTTGCGAGGAAGATTTGCGTTAAGATTTGCCACAACAAATTTGCGAGGAAGATTTGCGTTAAGATTTGCCACAACAAATTTGCGAGGAAGATTTGCGTTAAGATTTGCCACAACAAATTAGCGACGAAGATTTGCGTTAAGATTTGCCACAACAAATTTGCGAGGAAGATTTGCGTTAAGATTTGCCACAACAAATTAGCGACGAAGATTTGCGTTAAGATTTGCCACAACAAATTAGCGAGGAAGATTGCAGCAAGATTTGCCACAGCAAATTTGCGAGGAAGATTTGCGTTAAGATTTGCCACAACAAATTTGCGAGGAAGATTTGCGTTAAGATTTGCCACAACAAATTTGCGAGGAAGATTTGCGTTAAGATTTGCCACAACAAATTAGCGACGAAGAATTGCGTTAAGATTTGCCACAACAAATTTGCGAGGAAGATTTGCGTTAAGATTTGCCACAACAAATTAGCGAGGAAGATTTGCGTTAAGATTTGCCACAACAAATTAGCGAGGAAGATTTGCGTTATGATTTGCCACAACAAATTTGCGAGGAAGATTTGCGTTAAGATTTGCCAGAACAAATTTGCGAGGAAGATTTGCGTTAAGATTTGCCACAACAAATTAGCGACGAAGATTTGCGTTAAGATTTGCCACAACAAATTAGCGAGGAAGATTTGCGTTAAGATTTGCCACAACAAATTTGCGAGGAAGATTTGCGTTAAGATTTGCCACAACAAATTAGCGAGGAAGATTTGCGTTAAGATTTGCCACAACAAATTTGCGAGGAAGATTTGCGTTAAGATTTGCCACAACAAATTAGCGAGGAAGATTTGCGTTAAGATTTGCCACAACAAATTTGCGAGGAAGATTTGCGTTAAGATTTGCCACAACAAATTAGCGAGGAAGATTTGCGTTAAGATTTGCCACAACAAATTTGCGAGGAAGATTTGCGTTAAGATTTGCCACAACAAATTTGCGAGGAAGGTTTGCGTTAAGATTTGCCACAACAAATTAGCGAGGAAGATTTGCGTTAAGATTTGCCACAACAAATTTGCGAGGAAGATTTGCGTTAAGATTTTCCACAACAAATTAGCGAGGAAGATTTGCGTTAAGATTTGCCACAACAAATTTGCGAGGAAGATTTGCGTTAAGATTTGCCACAACAAATTTGCGAGGAAGATTTGCGTTAAGATTTGCCACAACAAATTAGCGAGGAAGATTTGCGTTAAGATTTGCCACAACAAATTTGCGAGGAAGATTTGCGTTAAGATTTGCCACAACAAATTTGCGAGGAAGATTTGCGTTAAGATTTGCCACAACAAATTTGCGAGGAAGATTTGCGTTAAGATTTGCCACAACAAATTTGCGAGGAAGATTTGCGTTAAGATTTGCCACAACAAATTAGCGACGAAGATTTGCGTTAAGATTTGCCACAACAAATTTGCGAGGAAGATTTGCGTTAAGATTTGCCACAACAAATTAGCGACGAAGATTTGCGTTAAGATTTGCCACAACAAATTAGCGACGAAGATTTGCGTTAAGAGTTGCCACAACAAATTTGCGAGGAAGATTTGCGTTAAGATTTGCCACAACAAATTAGCGAGGAAGATTTGCGTTAAGATTTGCCACAACAAATTTGCGAGGAAGATTTGCGTTAAGATTTGCCACAACAAATTAGCGAGGAAGATTTGCGTTAAGATTTGCCACAACAAATTTGCGAGGAAGATTTGCGTTAAGATTTGCAACAACAAATTTGCGAGGAAGATTTGCGTTAAGATTTGCCACAACAAATTAGCGAGGAAGATTTGCGTTAAGATTTGCCACAACAAATTTGCGAGGAAGATTTGCGTTAAGATTTGCAACAACAAATTTGCGAGGAAGATTTGCGTTAAGATTTGCCACAACAAATTTGCGAGGAAGATTTGCGTTAAGATTTGCCACAACAAATTTGCGAGGAAGATTTGCGTTAAGATTTGCAACAACAAATTTGCGAGGAAGATTTGCGTTAAGATTTGCCACAACAAATTTGCGAGGAAGATTTGCGTTAAGATTTGCCACAACAAATTTGCGAGGAAGATTTGCGTTAAGATTTGCCACAACAAATTAGCGACGAAGATTTGCGTTAAGATTTGCCACAACAAATTTGCGAGGAAGATTTGCGTTAAGATTTGCCACAACAAATTAGCGACGAAGATTTGCGTTAAGATTTGCCACAACAAATTAGCGAGGAAGATTTGCGTTAAGATTTGCCACAGCAAATTTGCGAGGAAGATTTGCGTTAAGATTTGCCACAACAAATTTGCGAGGAAGATTTGCGTTAAGATTTGCCACAACAAATTTGCGAGGAAGATTTGCGTTAAGATTTGCCACAACAAATTAGCGACGAAGAATTGCGTTAAGATTTGCCACAACAAATTTGCGAGGAAGATTTGCGTTAAGATTTGCCACAACAAATTAGCGAGGAAGATTTGCGTTAAGATTTGCCACAACAAATTAGCGAGGAAGATTTGCGTTAAGATTTGCCACAACAAATTTGCGAGGAAGATTTGCGTTAAGATTTGCCAGAACAAATTTGCGAGGAAGATTTGCGTTAAGATTTGCCACAACAAATTAGCGACGAAGATTTGCGTTAAGATTTGCCACAACAAATTAGCGAGGAAGATTTGCGTTAAGATTTGCCACAACAAATTTGCGAGGAAGATTTGCGTTAAGATTTGCCACAACAAATTAGCGAGGAAGATTTGCGTTAAGATTTGCCACAACAAATTTGCGAGGAAGATTTGCGTTAAGATTTGCCACAACAAATTAGCGAGGAAGATTTGCGTTAAGATTTGCCACAACAAATTTGCGAGGAAGATTTGCGTTAAGATTTGCCACAACAAATTAGCGAGGAAGATTTGCGTTAAGATTTGCCACAACAAATTTGCGAGGAAGATTTGCGTTAAGATTTGCCACAACAAATTTGCGAGGAAGATTTGCGTTAAGATTTGCCACAACAAATTAGCGAGGAAGATTTGCGTTAAGATTTGCCACAACAAATTTGCGAGGAAGATTTGCGTTAAGATTTTCCACAACAAATTAGCGAGGAAGATTTGCGTTAAGATTTGCCACAACAAATTTGCGAGGAAGATTTGCGCTAAGATTTGCCACAACAAATTAGCGAGGAAGATTTGCGTTAAGATTTGCCACAACAAATTTGCGAGGAAGATTTGCGTTAAGATTTGCCACAACAAATTTGCGAGGAAGATTTGCGTTAAGATTTGCCACAACAAATTAGCGACGAAGATTTGCGTTAAGATTTGCCACAACAAATTAGCGAGGAAGATTTGCGTTAAGATTTGCCACAACAAATTTGCGAGGAAGATTTGCGTTAAGATTTGCCACAACAAATTAGCGAGGAAGATTTGCGTTAAGATTTGCCACAACAAATTAGCGAGGAAGATTTGCGTTAAGATTTGCCACAACAAATTTGCGAGGAAGATTTGCGTTAAGATTTGCCACAACAAATTTGCGAGGAAGATTTGCGTTAAGATTTGCCACAACAAATTAGCGAGGAAGATTTGCGTTAAGATTTGCCACAACAAATTAGCGAGGAAGATTTGCGTTAAGATTTGCCACAACAAATTTGCGAGGAAGATTTGCGTTAAGATTTGCCACAACAAATTAGCGACGAAGATTTGCGTTAAGATTTGCCACAACAAATTTGCGAGGAAGATTTGCGTTAAGATTTGCCACAACAAATTAGCGACGAAGATTTGCGTTAAGATTTGCCACAACAAATTAGCGAGGAAGATTTGCGTTAAGATTTGCCACAACAAATTAGCGAGGAAGATTTGCGTTAAGATTTGCCACAACAAATTTGCGAGGAAGATTTGCGTTAAGATTTGCCACAACAAATTTGCGAGGAAGATTTGCGTTAAGATTTGCCACAACAAATTAGCGACGAAGATTTGCGTTAAGATTTGCCACAACAAATTAGCGAGGAAGATTTGCGTTAAGATTTGCCACAACAAATTAGCGAGGAAGATTTGCGTTAAGATTTGCCACAACAAATTTGCCAGGAAGATTTTCGTTAAGATTTGCCACAACAAATTAGCGAGGAAGATTTGCGTTAAGATTTGCCACAACAAATTTGCGAGGAAGATTTGCGTTAAGATTTGCCACAACAAATTAGCGAGGAAGATTTGCGTTAAGATTTGCCACAACAAATTAGCGAGGAAGATTTGCGTTAAGATTTGCCACAACAAATTTGCGAGGAAGATTTGCGTTAAGATTTGCCACAACAAATTAGCGACGAAGATTTGCGTTAAGATTTGCCACAACAAATTTGCGAGGAAGATTTGCGTTAAGATTTGCCACAACAAATTAGCGACGAAGATTTGCGTTAAGATTTGCCACAACAAATTAGCGAGGAAGATTTGCGTTAAGATTTGCCACAACAAATTAGCGAGGAAGATTTGCGTTAAGATTTGCCACAACAAATTTGCGAGGAAGATTTGCGTTAAGATTTGCCACAACAAATTTGCGAGGAAGATTTGCGTTAAGATTTGCCACAACAAATTAGCGACGAAGATTTGCGTTAAGATTTGCCACAACAAATTAGCGAGGAAGATTTGCGTTAAGATTTGCCACAACAAATTAGCGAGGAAGATTTGCGTTAAGATTTGCCACAACAAATTTGCGAGGAAGATTTTCGTTAAGATTTGCCACAACAAATTAGCGAGGAAGATTTGCGTTAAGATTTGCCACAACAAATTTGCGAGGAAGATTTGCGTTAAGATTTGCCACAACAAATTAGCGAGGAAGATTTGCGTTAAGATTTGCCACAACAAATTAGCGAGGAAGATTTGCGTTAAGATTTGCCACAACAAATTTGCGACGAAGATCCACAACACCTATTTAAGGGAAGTAATAGATGATACGCAATATAGGTGAACTTGAATTTTTTCTTTCTAAAAAAATTGAGAATTTTAAGACATGCAACCTTATGGATAAAAAAATTTATGTCGTGTTTTTACGCGAATTTGCATGAGTCAATCAAATTCACGGATTTGGACGAAAAACAAAAGGTCTAATAATGGCGTCAAAATCTGTAAATATTTTTCATCTTTTAATAATAGTGAGTGGTGCTTAGTTTGATTTTTAACTTATATAAATGTAACTAGAAAGAAAGTAAATGTTGATAAGACAGTGAGGGTTACAAAGCACTACGCGCGGTCCATTATCAGGCATTCACTCTGGTCGGAGAATTTGGGGAAGTACCTACTAGCAATGGATGTTGGTATACCAAAATAGGTAGCTATATCAATATACGAAGATATATGAATTTACATAGATATATGAAGAAATATAATTCATATTTTAATTTATTTGATCTTAATTTTACTTTTGTTTTTTGATTAGCTATAGATTTTTTTCTACTCAAGCTCACATTTTTATCAATATGCGAAATGAAACCACGGCAGTCAGTGTGGTATTCTTTTCTGAGTATATTTTGTTTGAATCATGATATCTGGAGAACGAAGCTGCACCTCAAAATGTCGGAGTTTTCGAGACTCTGCTCAACCAAATGCGTTCTTCAATGATAAAATGGTGAAACATACTGGACCCAAGGTGAATCCAAATGACTTGGTATTTCACGACTGATAAAATCGACAGATATCAACACGTGTATACATAACATTATATTTTATTTGCTCTTTTTCCTTTGTTTTTAACAAAACGGTGACTTGGAAGTGAAGTGAGCGGTTTGGTCGGGGTTGTCATCTAACCCGCATCGAGGCGGTCAGCCAGTCAGCCAGCCGAAAATGTCTGCTGTCTGGAACTCAGCTCTGCAACTGTAAAACACAAGCCTAAAATCTGACACTCTTTGACAGCTGACGTCACTAAAAGTTAACTTTTTACCATTTTATCTCGGGCGCTAACCTTTCTGACCTTCGCTAGTCAAAACAAATTTCTAGTTCGACATCTGTCTTTTCGTACTTAGCAACACGTATTGGTGCCAAGTACACTTCTTGGCAAAATTGTATCATTTTCACTAGTAATCTTGAATGACTACTAGCATTATTTCACACCGACCAAGACATCCTACATTAGTTTCATGAGCTTTCACGCAACATCCCAGGCAAGTTCAAGATGGAAAAAGCAAACTCGCCGGTGCTATTATTTCTCATCACATTGATTATTTTTCTTGTCGCCCTCGAGAACCGTTTCCCGTGTTTTTACCTTTATGTTTTTTATTTTTAATTTTTCAATTGTGATATTTAAGGATATTTTTTTATCTTGGGAAAGTAGGTTACCTTTCTCATTGTGAGTGTTATGTCTTTATATTAACGATATTCCGATGAATATTCTCATATCGATACGAAAGTATTCTCCTAATATCAAGCTTATATCACTCCTTCCCGGTCTTTTTAACTGCAGTAGAGTTTTATCCATTGTTTCCAGTGTAGAACTAGGTTTCTGGTTCCGTCTAAAAAACGATTATTTATATCCGTGTATTGGATAGTATTTAGATGTCTTAAAATTTTTAGAGGAAATGATAAGTCTACAGTGTTTATTAAACTATTTAGGTAATACGTCGTATTTTCTAATCATTCCACTCCATGTAATGAGATAATGCCACTAAAATACCAGGGATTACAGGGGGAAAAGGAAAAAGAGAAAACACTATTGAGAAGTGTGAAGAACGTACAATAAAGATGGAGTTATTTGGTTTAAAGATGGATGCCAGGGAAAGTAAGTAAATGTAACAGCTAATCAAGTTTAGGTTTAAGGTATATATAATCAAATAAAAGGATTATAGATTATAGCAAATAGTAAACAGTCTGACATACTTTTAGATATATTTAAAAGTGTGAATTATGGTAGCAGTAAGTAGTAATTTCATTACGTTGATTTAATAAGTTAATTTTGGGAATTTAATTCTATGATTTTTTCTTGTAAGGAAAGAAAGCATTTTTCTTGTAACGATTTATATGTTCTAGCTTTTGTTAATACTTTACATTTAACTGTTAGATTTTTATTTGCATCTTTCAATTACCAATAGTTTTTTAAAGTGAAGTTGATTTACTATAGATTTTATTGTTAAAGGATAGTTTACACTGATAGAAACACACCTTAAATGTGTTTTTAGTAATGTTTGGTAATATTTGGTGTTTCTGTAGTATAGATGGTAGCTTTGTATAGTAAAGAATTTGTAAGACATCTTTTTGTCGCGGTCATTCGTTTGCTTTATGACAATTTCAGTTATTTGTATTATTGTCGTTATTAATAATAGGGTGGTTTTGATTGCTAATCTTGTTATATTGATTTAGCATTTTATTGTGTTTTTATTATCATTTCAAGATTATCAGTGCAGCTATAACTAAGTTTCAGTTTATCCTGAAGAAAGGAGGAAAAATGAAGAAGATTCAGAAATGATGGCGATTGAGGTTGCTTTCAAATTCTTGAAGAGTGTAGGTAACAGGAAAGCAAATATTGGAATAGACTTCTGTAGAGGGAGTGAAAGATTGTGAGAATACTTTAGCGAGGGAAAGAGACGAACAGAACAATGAAAATATAGGCTTCAAGAAGACAGAAGATAAGGATCGACGTTTCATTTAGATTTCTTATTATTTTTGTTGGTAGGGAGGCAAGAATTCAAAATGAAGTTCCGTGTGTGAGTTACAGGGATTGAAAGAGAATGAGAAGACTTTAGCGAGAAAAGACGAAAAGATCAATGAAAAACAGAAGATGACAACTGACCTTGCATTTAGAGTTTTGAAGACCGTAGTTGGAAGCAAAAATAGGAAAGAGTTCGGTACGGGAGTAAGAGAGAGAGAGAGTGAAAGAGAATGAAAAGAATTTTGTGGAGAGAAGGGAGGTAAGGGAAAGTAAAGGTACATGGTTCATGAGGGTGGAAGATAGCGAAAGAGCTTGCATTTAGATTTTAGAAGATTGTAGTCGGCAGGGAAGCAAGAGATCGAAATAGATTTTAGTACGTAGAGTTACAAGGAGTGAAACAAAACGAGAAGACTTTATTGGTAAGAAAGGAGAAGTACAATGAAACTACAGGGTTCAGGAAGACATGATGATTGACGTTGCATTTTTTTAAAGATTGTTGTTGGCAGGGAAGCAAGAAATCGAAATAGATTTTAATACTTAGTATTACAAGGAGTGAAACAAACGGGAAGACTTTATTGGTAAGAAAGAAGTAAGAAGTACAATGAAGCTACAGGGTTCAGGAAGACAGATGATGTTGCATTTTTTAAAAGATTGTTGTTGCCAGAGAAGCAAGAAACTGGAAATGCAATTCCGTAAGTGAGTGATAGGGAGTAACAGAGAATTAGAAGATCTTTATGAGAAGTTAAGAAAAAGTCGTGAAGGAACAGGGTTCGGGAATCATTATGTCGACTGACGTTACATGTGGATCTTTGGAGATAGTATCTGGTAGCGAAGCCAGAAAGCGGAAGGAATTTCCGCAGACGAGAAGTGCGACAAAAGTAAGTATTAGAAGATATGATTTTATTAACAGTTATTTTATATCTGTGGAGACTTTCACCTTTATAGCTGAGGAGACAAATGTTTTTTTAAGAGTATTATAATTGATCTCACCACCATCTATCAGCCTTAATACTCCCAAAATCTATTGCTTGTCTGTACAGCTTAGCCCCCGTTTTTATGACCATAAAGTTTACATTTACACATACAGGACACAAATCCTATATCATCGAACAGTTAACTAAAACACACAAAGTAAAATTGCGCACCCGCAAAATCGGATTCAAACGACTAAAAGCATTTTTGAAAAAAAAAACCCAGAAAAAGCAAATTTCACAATTCAGTGTGAAAAGTAAAATTCAGGCTCCTGATTGTATAGGCAATTGAAACTTGATATATGACGTCAGTCAAATTTTTTTCACACCTAGAAATGAAAATGTCTATTGGAGCCGATCACATGAAAATATTTACTACTTAAGGACGCCATCTGATCCGTCAAAGACAGCCAGAAAGGCGCAGTGATCAGAGAGGCCAGACCGACAGGTCCGTCGCTGACTCTACCAATGCAAAAAACAATAAGAAGGAAAAGAAAACAACAACAACAACAACAACAACAAGATATCCACAACTGCTTATAAAACTTTTACATCTCTCGACGGCCAGAAAAAGAAAAGTAGAATGATTAATCTTTTTACACAGGCATTCTACTACTACTTCTATTAAACTCTTTTCCCCCTCTTCGGTTATTTCTCACTCACACTCTCTTTTTCATCTTAAATTGATCGACCGTTTTCGTTTTCCACTTGCTTAGCGGCGGGCACATAAGCAAGAAGAAAACAGACACTACTCTATGACTCTGTTGAATTACAAGTAGCAAAACATAGACACATTTTTGTTCAAACGACATTCGCTTAAACCTAAAAGATATTTTTTATCAACCAAAATATACAAGAAATACACATATTGTTTATTCTGTATATATGTTGTTATATATACTATTTTCTAAATTTATACAAACCTTTTTTATTGCGTTGTCTTTTTTAATTTTTTTAATCATTTCAACCCAAGCAAGGCGTTAACGCCACTGATGTGCAGTGACTTGCATAAGAGAGTTGAAGTATTAGGCAGGAAGAGAGTGAAGACAAAGACGAACCAGCTACAGTGGGTGAAAGAGAAGGATGCGAACACAGGTGTGAAGACTGTTGAGAAGGTAGAGAGAAAGGAAAAGAACAAGATACACGGGGTGATGTAGAAAGGGTTGGAGTTAAGTGGATAAGAGATGGGAATTGACTTTGCATTTAAATTCCTGGAGGTTATAGCCGTCAGTAAAGCAAGTATATAGAAGGCATTTCCCTAGGCAGGAAGCGCGAGAAAAGAAGCAACTGGAATAGAATTGTCACCTGAATTTAGTTGATTTAACTGCAAAAGAGTGAGACCTTGTTGCCAGCTTGGTTGCCCGAGTAAATTATTGTAGAGGGGGCACCAGTGACCAAATTTCATCAGAGCAGAAGCCATGAAAATATTTATAGAAAAGACAGAGGGAAGCTACATGCCGCCGATGAGGAATGACTGGAGTCGAGCTGCCAGGTCTAGACATATCACAATACAGATTCTCCTCTGGAGCCTGTCGAAAACACTGAGATGAACAGCAGAGGCACCTGACCAGATATGATTTGTGTTGTATTTTGTGGGCAGGATATCCAGCATTAAATTCTCCCTTTTAATCCAGGTGTTCTGTACCCCTCCCACACACAAACTAATGGAGTATGTATGAGAAACCGCCTTGGACCATGTCTCTTTAAATATTTCATGTCTCACGTAGAAAACACAGTTTTTTTTTTAATTACCAAACCAAAAATATACGTTCGCTACAGAGATTATATTTTTATTTAGCTGAGAACAAAATCAAAATTGATAATCTGAAAACAACGTCTGAAAAAAAGTCTGCCCCAATTTCACATTTGGAATTAGCTAAAATAAAAACTTCCGTTCTTATATGTTCTCGTGGAGTCTCGTAATAATAGTTTCATTAGTTTACTAGTAAAAATTCTTTCACCTTAATTTTACCAGTCAAAATATTTTTAGATATATATATGAGGCGTTTGGAATTAGAAGTTGCTTTCTGTCACAGAATTAAAAAAGAAACGAGAAAATCATATTTAAATTTTGTCGACTTTCAAAATTTTTGATCTTTTTATCTATTTGAGATAAACCACTCATTATTAAGGGAGCTAAAAGCATTTACTTTAGCATACAAACACTTATGTTTAACTGATTTTTTTCATACATAGCGGAAAGTACCTTCTTGTATATATATATATATATATATATATATTAATCATTTTATCCCAAGCAATGCAGTTTTGCTGTCACTGTTGTGCAGGGGGTTACATAGGAGGAAAGTGGCGAGAAAGAAGAACAAGTTATAGTGGGTGTCAGAGAATGAGTAAGTGGGCGGAAACTGCAAAGAGCTTCCAGCCGAACCGACAGCAGGACCGAAAAAGAGAGATGAACCAGGAACCCCTTCCTAAACAATAAACAAGGCTATCACCTCTACTCCTGTCCAGAAGATATTAATATTTTTCTCTAAAGAGCGTACGAGATCTTATTTTCTCCCTCGTTTTTCTTCAAAGTAATTCATAACTCGGAACAAAAACTTGTCAACAACGGATTTCCAAATTATTTGGTTGACTAAAACATTAGACTTTTTCCTTTAAACTTTACAAATAACAACAATAAACACACGGATAAAAACAATAACAATATTTTTTTACTAAAACCAAATGTATAGTAATTATAAACAGGAAGAATATTCACTTCTAATCATCATCCGAAAATAGGCAACTCCCGGCGACATAAACAAAAATAATGATATAATTTTCTATTACACAAAATTTAAAACGATTGATCTCGACATCAAAGATAACATTTTGCCCGCAACATTCAAGTTACAGCGAATCAATATTATTTATGAACTTACATGTCCTTTGAAGAACTGCGTTCTTGATCCACTCAATTTCGTAAATAATTATATCGGCGAAAGCTCACGCTGCATTTCTCAGAACAGTTCTCAATTCTATCTCATTTCTTTTAAACCTTACCCGTAACATATTTGTTGCCAATACAAATATCATAGCAAAATCCATATACCAATAAAAGGTTAAAAATAATGAAGACATTATAAAAAAAATAGAATATCCTAACACTCAATAATAACAATTACGAATTTGTTTACCGTGTTCGAAACATAAAACACACACTAATCTACAAACATACTTAAAACTACATAGATTCTATTACACCTAAAAAAATAATTCAACCTTGACAATGGCTAAAAGTATAGCAGAAAGCGCTCGGATAAACAAAATACTTCACCATTTTTATATAATGTATGTCCTCCAAAGAAAAATAAAATCTAAGATCACATGAAATATTACATAAAAAATAAACCATTATAACTTCTCTGTTATTTTTAATGAAACACGCATATATATATATATATATATATATATATATATATATATATATATATATATACACTTGTACAAATTAATTAAAATAAAACAAATAATGTCTCCCTAAGATCGTTCATAATTTCCCTGTTCACGTATACGTCGTCCTTGACGTTGTTTTTCTCTACCGTCTGCATTTTCTTTTGCGTTTAAGACTGATGGATTCAGTTTGTTTCTTTACCTTGATAACACGAACTGACATTTGAAAGGCTCACAACAACAATATCCGCGATCTCTTTGTAAGGTTTGCCAATGTGTTCGTGCAGCGTTACAATATACGTACGCATCCTTGGAGTAACGAACAACGTACACAGGACAACAAATCGTATTACAACTAATCGACAATCGATGCAGTAGTGTCTGGGCGTGATAAAAATCTGATGCAATAACGGATGACGCAATATTTTTTAAGGTCAAACAAATTTCATCATACATCCCGAAAATAGATTCATACTACTACACAACACTATAAATACGTAATCTGAGGAAAAAGAGAAATTGATTACACGCTGTAACTCCACGTGAAAGAATGGAAACTGAACAGTTGTTTCAATTAATTTGCGCAAAGGTGTATATTTATGTTTTTTTCCAAATGTGTCATGTAGGAATTAGACAAACTGGGTCTGAGTTGTGAATCGATGATTACAATGAAGTTGCTCTAGAGGTCGTAAAAATTACATAGTATTATCTGTCTAATGTTAATGTTGAGCAAAGACTATAGATGTTCTATATTACTATGTCTATGTGCAGTGTCCTTTCAGATTATAAGTGATCATGGCCCTTTATATCTTCCTGTCTTTTCTAGTTCTTAATAGCTTTTGTTATTTCTCACAAACCCTGTTGAGCCATCTATTTGCAGAAGCTTATTAAGTATGCCACGCACTTTTTTCTCTGTTCCTCTTTGGCTCTTATTTTTCCTGTATGTTTGACTTGCTATTTTCTTCAAGAGTTGGGTCATCTTTTGCAAGAACATCTATATTTTATGGTTTAACTTGAGTAAATTTGGTGCCTGGGGTAAGTTGTGAATAGTTTTTCGACTTTTATTTATTTATTTTTTTGTGTTTTCTTTACCGGCATATCAACCTCTGTGGGTTATTTAATGACCAAAAATTTAAGGCTTTAAGGTATTTTTAATGCTATAGTGATAATGTTGATTTAGTTACATTTTGATGAAAATTTTGTTTTAGAAAACTGAAGATGACTTCTAGTTTTGTATTCAAAAATGTTTTGCTGGTAATTTTTCCTTCAAATATCAGTCATTTAAGTGCCATACGTGATCAAATATTAGTCAATTAAGTGCCATATGTGATACAGTTAGGGGTCAAAACATTATGAAACCTGGGACCCTAACAGGTGCTACTGGTCCGGGTTAGAGCGTACCTGGAAACAATAGTAATTAAGAAGCAGTTCTATGCTCCTCACAACCTCCCAATCAGAGGCCATGCTGCTGGATGCAGTTTATCGTCATACCCAGAACCTTTTCGTCTCTTAACTTCAGCACTTTTCATTTCAGTATGCAATTATTAATATTGAAAATGTAGATATTGTAGTTTGGTCCAGGCTTGAGGAATTCCGTTTTTTCCATAGTGAGCTGACGTGAGTCGAGAGATTTATAAAAGTTGTCCGAGGAATTGGGAAGATATATTTTATATTTCTCTCTATTTGTGGTGGTAGAAACCTAATTTATATTGTTTACTAGTTTTCAGTGTTTGTGGAAGATTTAAGAATATCGTCGATTTTTATTTTTTCTGCTATTGTGTGAAGTAATCGGATTCTGTAGGCAAGTTTAGTTTCTCTTTCGATAAGAGAACGTCGATATGTTTTGGTGTTAATGTTCTTGTTCGCTGCAGGGTTGTGTAATTAAATAATATATATTTAGGTTTTAATCACATTCCTACTACTGCAATATTTAGTCCCTGTGACTTTTCTGCAAATATTTTCATGGCAATTGTTCGAATGAATTGTCTTCTTAGATAATTCCATTTTGCAGTATCAATTGTAATGACGAATATATCATAGCCACTAACCTTTTCTGAAGTATCTCAAAACAGGTGATAAAACATGGAGTATATATGATATTTTTCAACATAAGAGACAATTGACTGGCAAGGTTAAATGCCAATGTAATATCTAACCTTCTTTAGGGTTCTGTTGATCTGATTATTATACCATTGTGCGTATTTATGTTGTGTGTGTGTGTGTGTGTGTGTGTGTGCGCGCATGTGTGTGCTTCTTTATTCTGCGTCATATTTGACTAGTTCTGCCAATGTCGGTAAAACTTTGTTCATCAGAGAGCCCCAATTTTTTCGCGTTTTTTTATACGGTTATGAGCCCCCGTAAATTTCACCTATTATTACCTGTTTTCTTTTTTTTTTTTTTTTTTTTTTTGTACATAATTTCATCTTTACATTCACATTAGGGAATGCCATTAGTACACAGTGGGTTTAACAGGGAGTAAAAATGAGAGAAAAAAAATCAATATTGAAGGGATTGAGAAAAGAAGAAAAGATGGACGGGATTCAAAAGACAGAAGGTGGCAATTGACGTTTCATTTAATTTTTGAAGATTCTCGTTATCAGTGAAGCAAGTAAGCGGAAGTAAGTTCCACAGGCAGAAAGTACAAGAAAAGAAACTATTCGAATAGAAGTTGTGGTTACATTTGTAATATAACAATCTGGCCCCACCCGAGGAAGGCTGATGCAAGCGAGGGTGTTTCCGGTCGTTGAAAGGAGCGGATGTCATTTTGACCTTATTTCCGGCAGCAGCGGAAATAACTACAGAGGCAAACAGAACAGGTGTCTCTGAGAATTACGTGGGCGTGCGTGGGCGAGGCAAAACCGGAAGAAAAAGTCCCGGTTCTGGAAGATTATAAAAAGACCTCGGCACACGGATTCGCCAGTAGTAGTAGAGGAGCGACAGAGATCGGCCGGTGAAGAGAGACACAACAGATCAGACTACACTCCCGTCAATCCATTAAAAGCGCTCTCTCTCAATTCTCTGTTCCCTATTCTACACGGTTCATCGTCAATAATAAAAATATAACTTATATTTTTATATATATGCGTGTTTGTTGTTTGTCGATATATAACACATTTAGCTGTTTCAGTATTAAACGAGAGAGACCTAAATGACAGTCTAGTGGTACGCTTAAATTCGTGCAGTCTTGGCTCTAGATGGAAAAAGCTTTCATTGTAGTTGCCATTAAAATATTTATAGAGCAGTGTGAAGCCACGTGATGTCGGTGAGACAGTGACTGAATTTGAGATGCCACGTCAGGATCGATTACATTACAGAGTTTATCAAGAACCACGGGTTGAATGTCAGGATTACCAGGAGAGATGTGGTAAATGACTGCAATGCAAGGACGAATGGTAGATTTATGCAAGATGAACTATTAAGGAGAAATATATTCATGCCTACTCCAAGGGCATTAGTGCAGAAGTAGATGCGAAGAATGAAGCCAAAATTGAAACTTCACAGATCTCAATTTAGAATCCTTACACTTGCAATGTGCGCTCATGTCATTGCTTTTAGTACCAGGTTTTGTCATAATGAAGACATCAACCTTGTATAAATTTCTATTAATTACAGAGACGAATTTTCAGTTTACTATTTTACTAAGTAAAATAGAAACCCGTTGTTTCTGTCGGACTATACGGGGATGTCTACATGTTTAATGCGGAATTAAAAATGTGAGTACCAAGTTCAAATTTCAGTCAGGTTCATTACATTTGTATACAGTGACTTTCACTTGAGAAAGTTAAGTAATTTTGTAAATATCTTGTAAATTTCTACCAGTATTACTTCCTTCGCCTCTATGTCCACATAAGTTAAACACCATGAAACATTTTTTTTAATATTGAACTTTTTATTCGTTTTCTAAAAATAAAATCGATTTCTTTTATTTTCATTTATTATATAAAATAACCTGGAGAAACAAACAAGAATAGATATAACATGATTAAGATATTTTCAAACAAGAACTAAATGATACATCTATAATATTTTGAATGAGGTGTTTAAAAATACTCCGTTAAAGATGCTGTGACGTTGATAAATAGTAGTAAAAAAACTTGCTAAAAGAGAGGAAAAATTATCAACCAGGATTTTACTGTTAAAAGACGTCGTGTAGTCTCAGTTTCTTAACAGGATCCATGTTATAAATTTAAAGTTTTCTTTTACGTATGTGACAAACCTGCAAATCTCACTTGCTTTTCCCCTTCCCTTTATAAAATATAATCGCACCCGGTGGATTTTTGTACTGAATCAAATATCTTCTTTTTTTTTTTTAATTTCACTTCGTTTAAATGTTTTGGCGGTTGTTAAGTGATCTGGTGCCAGTCGGCTAAGTTAAAATGTCTGTCGAAATATTTAGCTTTTAACAGTGTAATGCGCTTGCGCCAAATTGCACAAAATTTACTTTAATTAGACGCCACTTAAATATTAGATGAATGAGAGCATTTTCGAATACATTTTGTATTTAACGACATATTATTTATTTAAATCGAAAAATACATTCAGTATAATTTTTATTAAAAATGCGCGCCTTGCTGCTGGGAAATAGCAGGGGGGGGCTCAGTTGTAAATCATAAGGTTGAATTACAATGTTCGTTATAAATCAACCTTGTGTCTGACTTTGCTAAAATGCGGAAATATCTAACTCAGGTGTTGTATGTATCTTTTTGTCAAACTGTACGTAATATTTAGATACGATTAATTATCACGTATTTCCACCCACATCTATTGAACAGGTTAAGAGGCTCATCCCTTGTTCCCTGTTTAGGATGTGGTTTCCGGCTTTCTCTTTTCAAATCTTCTCACTTTGTTTTTCAATTAGAGTAGATAGATCTATCGCCCGGTTCATACTCCACCCACGTCTATTGAACAGGTTAAGAGGCTCATCCCTTGTTCCCTGTTTAGGATGTGGTTTCCGGCTTTCTCTTTTCAAATCTTCTCACTTTGTTTTTCAATTGGAGTAGATAGATCTATTGCCCGGTTCACACTCCACCCACGTCTATTGAACAGGTGAAGAGGCTCATCCCTTGTTCCCTGTTTAGGATGTGGTTTCCGGTTATTTCTTTTAAATCTTTTCACTATTACGTAGCCCTCTGCACATCAGTGGCGTTACCGCCTTGCTCGGATACGATTAAAACAAAAAGAGAGAATTTTTCACAGGGTGCAATGGATGAATTGTCGTCTAAATGACGCAAAAATGAAAATAAAACTGGCATCTCATTTTAACAGATGTATTTATCAAAATTGCACGAAGTTTCCATTATGTTACATCTGAAATGGCTAGATCTAATCATTAGTCGTATGCTAACAGTAAATTTAATCGCATCTCACGCTTGTGCAACTCACTTCCCAGTCAAATTAGATTTTCAAAAATTTAAATGCAGTGCTAGTAATTATCTTTCGCATAATTAAATCTTGTTCTTGCATTGTTCACTCTCCTTAACAGTGTATATTAATCACATTCGCTAACACGTTGTGACTCCCTGCGTCTTAGTAACTTTATTGCCTTGCTTGGAGTGAAATGATTAAAAAACAAAACCGGACTCAATCTGCCATATTCTATTTTTAATATGAATCAAACAGAAAATCGAATACTGATGCTATTCCTGGTCTGGAGCTACACATTCTTCATTTTCCTGTATTAATAGACTTCGAATGCGTCTATGCTAATCTTATAACTAGGTATACTGAAGGATGGTGAGGCAGAGGTTACTTGGGTAACCCACTCTAATGATTTTGGTTGAATAAATGGCAGAAAAGATACCAGAAGAAATGGTAATGTATCAAACGTTCTACTAGACAAGAAGAGATAGGAAGGCGCGGTGAGCCTTGATCGCCTACCCTCGGAATAGAAATGTCAGATAAAAAAAAAATAAGTTTATTGTTCTAGTTTTCTTTGTGATGCAACATTCCTACTTTTAGAAAGGGAAATTAGTTACCATTAAACAATATATAAATCTTTGTAGATAATCCATGTGTTCAAGTATACGTGTATACTTGTATCTTTACTTTAAGTCCTCTGATCAAATTTAAATATATATTTTTTTAAATATGTTAGGCTTGATAATATTAGTTCAAGATACAGTCTGTTATATACGTATCGTTGAAGGTTACGTATACACGACATAAGGGCCCTTCCATCGAGCATAATTTTTACGGTAATTTGGCATTTGGCCATCTATAAAAAGCCTATCTCGGCAGGTGAATAGAAACCAGGGGTAAGTATTTGCACGGAAAAATCAATTCAGTTATTGAAAGAATGAAGTGAAAATAAACTTGAGTCAATTTTGGTAGCCAATAGTCGATAATAACCTGAAAACTGGTTTAGAATAAAGAAAGAATTTTAAAAAAATGAAGGAAATAAATATACAGAAGAAAGCAACAACAAAACCCCAAAAAGGAAGATCAGAAAATAAACGCAAAAAGCGAGTCAAGTTTATGATGAAAACGTATTACTGGCAATATTTTCTTTTCAAAAAGTATTACTGATAATTTTTTTTTCAAAGATGTATTTTTAGTATTATTTAAAAAAATCCAAGGTCAAAGCTCTGTGTAAATCACAAGAAATTAGAATTGTCATGGGAGAACTGAATGTGAAAGTAGACAAGGAGAAGGAAGGTGTAACAGTTATTAATGTTTTTTTCTTGAAGAATGTATTACTGGTAATATGTTTTCTTTTTTTCTTGAAGAATGTATTACTGGTAATATGTTTTCTTTTTTCTTGAAGAATGTATTACTGGTAATATGTTTTCTTTTTTCTTGAAGAATGTATTACTGGTAATATGTTTTCTTTTTTTTCTTGAAGAATGTATTACTGGTAATATGTTTTCTTTTTTTCTTGAAGAATGTATTACTGGTAATATGTTTTCTTTTTTCTTGAAGAATGTATTACTGGTAATATGATATTAAAAAATGTATTCATAGCATTATTTTTTTAAATGTATTGTCGGTAATATTTTTTAATCCGTCTCTTCCCTCCAGCTATGGGTCAAGTAACAGGACAGATTGGGTTCTATAGCCCTGGCTGGCAAACAGTCTACCGCAGAAAGCAATGTCAAACTACTGTGGGATAATCAGTCAGTCATGCTTTTTCGAGACATGATCGCCCAAGCGTGTATCATGTATGGCACTTAAATGACTGACTGATTGTTAATAAATATTTTGTTAACTATATATATATATATATATATATATATATATATATATATATATATATATATATATAAAAATGAATAGGTCTAATGAACTGTATTTCTCCGAAACAATTGGTCCAATTTTTAACGAAAATTGGGTCAGTTATCGATCATGGCATAAACCTTTGGTGTACACAAAAAAATTTCGAATCGATTTGCAGGGTACAGCAGACATCACCTAAATGCTTATAGTTTACGGACTCTTCTCCCCCGAGACGCCTTATGCGAATTCAACCAAAATTAGGTATCTGAACCTTTGATGTACACAACAATTTTTTCGAATTAATATACACGGTTTGTCAAAAATCAACGACAAACATAATTTCGGGTGGTCTTATACGCAGTTTTATGCATTTCTTCAAGACGCTTCACTCAAACTCAATCAAAATCAAGTCACTGGCAGATCAAGGCTTGACGTCTTGATATACGAACAAAAATATCAATTAACACACAGGGTGCTGCAAAATTAATGGAAAATGTTGCTTTTCGTGATTGTTTATTTCTCCGAAACGCTTCGCTGTATTCCAACAAAAATCGGGTCTTCTTTGTAACTTCTACCTTATCATATCCCATAACAATTGCACGTTTTCTACAAGGTGTAAACCCCTTCGACGTTACTAGGAAAATGCATCCACTTCTGCGTCGCAACGTATTCGCATCACATTACAAGTTCCTGTAACGTACATTTGTATATGCATCATTTCCGTTTATTGGCTAAATTGACCAAACATGAATACCGTTTTAAAAATAGAACAAAAAGCAATACTTCGCATTTTTTTAACTTACGCGTCACGGACAAATCATACTAAAGCTTTTTGAATAAGCATCGACCTTACAATTTCAACATAATCATTAAACAACCCAAGCAACGCCGGTCTGTACAGCTAGTTAGAAATAAATGGCTGTTCATTTTCTTTTTCAAAATTTATGCCTGGTCATATACATTTAAAAATATGTATTACTGGTATTATTATTTTCTTTTTTTTTTTCTTTTTTTTTTCAAAATTTTATTGCTGGTAATATTCTATGTGTTAATCTGTTTCTGTGAAATTAATAAATGTTTAAATTTTTTTTCACTCTATTTTATAAATGTATTGCTGATAATGATTATGCTTGTTTTTTTGTAAATGCATTACTGGTAAGAATTTTTTCTTTTTGTTTGTTTTCCTTCTCTCAACAATGTATTGCTTGTAATATTTTTCATTTTATTTCTTTTGTTTTTCAATTATAGATTTCTAGTAGTATATTTAAATATTACACAACAGAAAAAAGTGTCCATTATAATGTTATAACAAAACATTCAATAACTGACAAAAAAGCTCACTTGGAAAACAAAATTTAAAGAAATTGAGGAATTCAGATGTTACTTAACAAAGCAAAAATGATCAAGTAGAAATATGAAATTAAATTAGTAAATGAAATTCCTCTACTCAAGGTAATGCTTAAACAAAAACAACAATTTAAGTCTTTTGATCGGTGGACGCAATCTTACCATAAGAGACGGAGAAACAAAACAGCAGGTATTTCCAGACAATGTAGTAAAGGAGAGCAAGAATAAAGGACTAATCATCATTTAAAAAGAAAAAAGGGAATAATGTGTTTTCACAACCATCTCATCTTTTTTTTTATCGTTTCACCACAAGCAAAACATTACCGCCACTGATACGCAGAGGAGCTACATTATAGTAAAAGTTTAGGGAGGAGGAGAGTGAAGAGAAAGACGAACCAGTTACAGCGGGTGTCAAAAAAAGGACAAGAGAAGGATGGGAACACAGCTGTGAAGACAGTTGCGACGGGAGAGAGAAAGGAAAAGAACAAGATACACGTGGTGATGTAGAAAGGACTGAAATAAAGTGGATAAAACATGGGAACTGACATTGCATTTAAATTCCTGGAAGTTGTAGCCGTCAAGAAAGCAAGTATATGGAAGGGAGTTCCACAAGCGGTAAGTGCGAGGAAAGAAGCTGATGGAGTAGAATTATCGTCTGCATTTGGTTGACCTAACTGTAAATGTGGGAAACCTTGTTGCCGGTCTGGTTGCACGAGTAAATTCCTGTGGTGGGGACATTTGTGACTTAAAAGTAGAAGCCATGAAAATATTTATAAAAGAGACAGAGGGAGGCTACATCCCGCCAGTGAGAAGGTGGCTGGAGTCGAGCTGCCAAGTTGGGACTTATCTCATTCCAGATTCTCCTTTGGAGCCTTTCAAGAACACTTAGATGAACAGCAGGGGCGCCTGACCAGATGTGACAGCAGAACCCTATGCACAGCCGAAACGAGTTATCCATTTGAAAATTGTTGATATTTTTCGCGGAATTTTCTTCTTAAATATTTCTGAAGGAACTAATAGGATTACATGGTACCAATGTCTAAATATTTGCAAAGTGAATTCTCATATGCGTTCTCCAACACGTTTTAAATGTCCATTGCATCAGGTATATGAGTAATATTAATAGAATGAGATAGATCGATAGATATAGAGAGATATATGAGAAGAGACATAGATAGATAGATAGATAGATAGATAGATAGATAGATAGATAGATTGCAATAGATTCAGTTAAGTGTCTCGAAAGAAAGATGGCTGACCAGGCAGAAGATTGTCCCTCAGTAGGTTGCCATTAGTTTCTCCGGTAGACTGGTCATCAACCAAGGCTATAGAACCTAATCTGTCGTTCTATTTAAAGCCATAGCTGGAAAGAGAAGAGATGGATTAATACCTTTCCCAATTTTATTTGCGCGTAAGTGAATACAACGAATTCAAATGGAATTCCAACTGTGCCCTCCGATTTCTTGTTCCGAGCTGATAGCCACTGCACCACAATAGATATTAATAGACAGAAATAGATAGTTAATTTTTTAAACACTGCTTCGATGTGGCACAAGACCGAAAGCATGTGGTAGTTAGTAAGGATCGAACTTTCTACAAAGTTGTAATAGGTACAAGCGATACAAGCTTGCTAACAATTACACCACGTCGAGCGGCCCACAAATTGAGATAGATAGATAGATAGATAGATAGATAGATGCGAACATATAGATAGATAGATAGATAGATAGACAGACAGACAGACAGACAGATAGATAGATAGATAGATAGATAGAAAGAAAATAAAATGAGATAGATAGATAGATAGATGCGAACATATAGATAAATAGATGCGAACATATAGATAGATAGATGCGAACATATAGATAGATAGATAGATAGATAGATGCGAACATACACAAAGAGATAGATAGATAGATAGATAGATAGATAGATAGATAGATAGATAGATAGATGCGAACATACACAAAGAGATAGATAGATAGATAGATAGATAGATAGATAGATAGATGCGAACATACACAAAGAGATAAAGAGATAGATAGATAGATAGATAGATAGATAGATAGATAGATAGATAGATAGATAGATCGATGCGAACATACACAAACACATAGATTAAAAAGTAGATACGGACAGATTTAGATAGATAGATAGATAGATAGATAGATAGATACGAACATATAGATAGATAGATAGATACGAACATATAGATAGATAGATAGATAGATAGATAGATAGATAGATAGATAGATAGATAGAAAATAAAATGAGATAGATAGATAGATGCGAACATATAGATAAATAGATGCGAACATATAGATAAATAGATGCGAACATATAGATAGATAGATGTGAACATATAGATAGATAGATAGATAGATAGATAGATAGATAGATACGAACATACACAAAGAGATAGATAGATAGATAGATAGATAGATAGATAGATAGATAGATAGATAGATAGATACGAACATACACAAAGAGATAGATAGATAGATAGATAGATAGATAGATAGATAGATAGATAGATAGATAGATGCGAACATACACAAACAGATAGATAAATAATTAGATACGAACAGATATAGATAGATAGATAGACTAGATTAGACTAGTACAGCAAAATAGGTAATATTTGCTTTCACTTCCCCCTTATTAATCTCTCAATTTATGCATAATCCTAGTCTACAGAGAACATTTTTGTTTGCATTGTTTGATGTATATCCTGTTATTTTGCTCAACACTTACAGGTAAAAAACTGAACGAGTAAATATTTTAGCTTAAAGACTCATGTGTGAATCGTTTCCGTGTGACTAAGAGAAACGTGAACTCCTCTTTCTGTCCATACTGATTTCTCCTTATCTTTTGCTAACTGTACTGTGACAGAATAAATGCGAAAATATTCCTGTTGTCCATGTGTTGTCATCAGTTGCACGTTCCCTCACTCGAAAATGCAACATACCGTTTTGTTGTCTTCATCCATCACCCGATCGTTATGACAACAAATGACTTGAACAGAATCTATCTTTTGTTATATTTTTTTTTTTTTTTTTTTTTTTTTAATCATCTCACCCCAAGCAAGGCATTCCACTGCCACTATTGCGCATGGGGCTACATAGGGGAAGGTAAAGAGAAGGAGTGGATAGACATAGGGAATGTCAGGAGAAAGGTAATAGATGAGTAAGGATAGCGAGGATGAGTGTCGGGCAGATGGGAAGAGTGTTTGATAGAATGGGAGCAGGTTAGTGTGTTAGGAGGTGTCTATTGACCTTACATTTAAACTCCTGAAGATTGTAGCCGTCGGGGAAGCAATCGTTTGGAAGAGAATTCCACAGTCGGGAAGTGCGAGGAAAGAAACTGTTGGAGTAGAAGTTACGGCTGCATTTTATCGATTTCACTGTAAAAGGGTGGGATCTAGTTGCTAATCTAGTATCTCGTGCAAATTCGTATTTAGGGGGCACCAGTGATCTAAGTTCATCGGAGCAGAAGCCGTGAAAGTATTTATAGAAGAGACACAGCGAAGCCACGTCTCGCCGGTGGGAGAGAGACTGCAGGCGGTCTGCCAAGTCGGTATCTATCACATTACAGACCCTCCTCTGAACCTTATCGAGAAGCCCGAGGAGAACAGCAGGGGCACCCGACCAGATATGGCAGCAGTATTCAATGCACGGGCGGATGGTAGATTTGTAAATGTGCAGGATAGATTTAGACGGAAAAAACTTCCGGGCCCTACACAGAGAACCGACTTTCATAGCAGCGGATTTAGCAATGGATTCGATATAGTCATTCCATTTGAGGTCCGCTGAAAGTGTGAGACCAAGGAGGCGTAGTGTTTTACTCTCTGGGAGGCAAGCCTGGTCCATGCTAATGGGAGGTAGGTGAGATTGTCGATGATGGTTAATTGACAGTAGCTTCGTTTTAGAAGCATTAAAATTTACTAGCCACTTCTTACCCCAGTCCAATATGGATTGGAGGTCTTTTTCAATCTCGGCTGCGAGTTTAGCTTTGACGCCTACACCAGATTTTTGTTGGAGGCGAGAGTAAACTGTGGTGTCATCGGCGTACAAACCTATTTGGGTTCTTATGGAATCAGGCAGATCATTAATATATATCAGGAAGAGTGTAGGACCTAAGATGGAGCCTTGGGGGACACCTGCGTTTGTATGGTAGTTCTGAGAGGCATGTCCGTTTAATACCACTTTCATTGTGCGGTTAGAGAGGAATGACTGGATTAGTTCAAACAAATGTCCAGTTATACCATAGCTCCGCAGTTTACATAGAAGGCCAGCATGCCAAACTCTGTCGAACGCCTTAGATATATCCAATGCAACGGTTCGAGCTTCGCCATTCCTGTCGAGTGCCTGGTATATGTACTCGGTGATGGTCGTTAGCATATCAGCAGTAGACCTGGTGAAGCGGAAACCATATTGCTTGTCCGAGAGGAGCCTGTGTGCTGTGAGATGCTGAACCACCTCGGCGTTGATAATGGCTTCGAACACTTTGCCAAAGATCGGAAGAAGGCTGATAGGGCGGTAATTTGCAGGGTCAGAGGGTTCTCCAGTGTTTTTAAATATAGGAACTATAGAGGAAGATTTCCAACAGGCAGGAAAGCAGAAAGCAGATAGGCAGAGGTTGTAGAGCTTAGAAAGGATAGAGGAGAGTTCAGGGGCACATTTCTTTAAGACTATGGTTGGGATTCCGTCACCACCGCTCGCTTTGTGAGGGTCAAGTTTTAAGATTATCTTAGAGACAAGCGAAGGTGTAATGTGGACATCATTCAGTTGTGCCTCGGTTCTAGGTGAGAAGTCGGGTGTAAAAACTCCAGACGAGTCCAGACTCGAATTGTTCGAGAATCTGCGGGCAAAACATTCAGCCTTATCTGCTGGGGAGGTGAGGACCTCAAATTTGTTGATTAGCGGGGGTATTGTGGACTTGCTCTTGTTAAGTACTCTTTTACAGAGTCGCCAGTAGTCTTTAGAGCCGAATTTAGAGCATGCTATGCGTTGCTTCATTCTGGCAGCAAACAACATCTTAGCTTCGTTAAGTACCCTTTTACACTTATTACGAGCTGAAGTGAAAAGGCGCCTGTTTTGTTCCGACGCATAGTTACGATAAAGTCGGAAGAAATGATTCCGGTGGGCAATGGCAGCCGAACAAGCGGGTGAGAACCATGGAGACGAATGAGATTTAAGCTGGAATTTCCTAGCAGGGATGAAGGCATCAATGCCAGCCTTAACCCAGGAGGAGACCTCGGATGCACATTCTTCGATGGGAAGACTAAAGACGTTGTTCCAAGGGATGTCACAGAGGAAGTCTCGGAACGAATCCCAGTCTGCTCTTTGATAGCAGTATGATATTCTACTTGTCTGTGTTTCATGGGTCGGGCGGGAGTGGAGTGAAATATTGACGGACACTACAGTGTGGTCAGAGTTTCCAAGTGGGCAGAGTTGTCTGGTAGTGCAAGAGTCTGGGATGGAAGTGAAGCAGAGGTCTAGAAGTGAGTTCCTTCCGTTAGGGTTGTCGGAGAAACGCGTGGGGAAGTCCACTACTTGCGTAAGGGATTGGGTGATTGAAAAGTTCATGGTGTGGACACCAGCAGGGTCAGTGACAGCGTTCTTCAGCCACTTGGTGTGGTGGGCGTTAAAGTCACCAAACACGAATACATGGGCAGAGGGATGGGTAGAAATGGCTTTGTCAATATTGTCAGAAATGATGTCAAGTAACGAACAATCAGGGGAGGAAGGAGAGCGGTACAGAAAGAAGAGATAGCTAATCGAGCTGAGAAGTGAGAGGCGGAAGCACATGAAAGAATGATCTGGGGATTCAAAAGATGACACCCTAGCTAAGGGAAGGTGTTCGCTGACATAGACACCAAGCCCATGCATATGAACATTGGAGTCCTTCCTGAAGAGGGGAAGGTAGCCAGGAACGCAGAACTCAGATGAGGGGATAGAAGGGTTAAGATTAGTTTCACATAGGGCTAATATATCAGGTGAGTTATTATGGAGGAAAGAATCTACGCTGGGGAAGTTGGTGCGGATGCCGCGTATGTTAGTGAAAGAGATGCAGACAGGTTTGGGCGTTTTCAAATGAGCTGGTTTAGTTTTGTTATTATGTTTGCTTTTTTCCATAGTAATTCAGTTAAAGGAGTGGTCTTAGAATAGAATCAGTCGAATAGAATAATCTAACAACGCTTACAAGCTTTGAGCAGGTTAAGATATGCAGAGAATTGATTAGGTAGGTAATGTTAAGGAGTTTTTTGTTTGCTTTTTATTGGTTAATTTAACGTGAGATGTTCAGTTACTGAATGGTTAGGAAAGACAAGTGAGACGGCATCGTGCGAATGAAGAGGAGAAAAAAACGGATGACAAGAAGACATACTTCTTAAAGAAATGGCAAGAAAATATATCATGACGAAATAATGAAAATGGAAATCATGAGTATGAAGATCAAGAAAAGAAACAGGAGAAGGTAATTGACGAATGATAATTCTTTTTAATGATTTCATCTCTAGCGATGCCAGAAAAGCATTGACACAAAATGTTATTTAGAGGAAGTGAAACACAAATAAAAGTTATCGACGAGAAAGAACAATAAAAAAAAACAACCTTAAATAGGATAAATCACAACTGAGGTAGTTTTTAACTTTTTGTAAATTGAAGTTGGCAAGGAAAAAGAAGCTGGAAGGGTGACAAATAGGCGAGAATTATGAGTTTTCTTTTGAAGGCATTATTAGATACGCAGTATACTGAAGGAAATACTGAATTATTATTGGTCCTCACTAGTGTTTACCTCTAGATATAACTAGTGATTGATATTTTAAAATCATTTCACCCCAATCAAGGCAGCTTTACCACCACTGGTGCGCAGGGGGTTATATAGGAGGAAAGTGGTGAGACAGAGAGTGGCTGGGAGTGGGTAAGAAAAGGATGAGAATACTGGTGTAATTAAAGAGGAGCGGACGGAGAAAAGAGCATGAGAGAAAGGATGCGAGTTAGTGAAATAGGAGATGACAACTGACCTTACATTTAAATTCTTGGAGATTGTAACTGTCGGGGAAACAAGTATACGGAAGGGAATTCCACAGGTGGGAAGTGTGAGAAAGAAAAAACTGATAGAGCAGAAGTTGTGGTTACTTTTCATTGATTTCACTGAAAAAGGGTGAGACCTAGTTGCTAGTCTAGTAGCTCGAGTAAATTCATACATAGGAAGCACTAGTGAGCTAAGTTCATCGGAGCAGAAGCCGTGAAAGTATTTTTAGCAGAGACATAGGGAAACCATATTACGTAGGTGAGAAAGTGACTTCATCTGACCCGCTAAGTCGGAATCGATCACATTACAGATTCTGCGTTGGATTTTGTCAAGAACCCCGAGATGAATAGCAAAGGCACCCGACCAGATGTGTCAGTCGTATTCAATTTGATTGAGTTATCTGTTTAACGCAGTGGTTCTCTACTGGAGCGGCGCGGCTTATAGGTGAGGTCGAAGAGGATAGCAGGCGAAGCGGAATGATTGAAAGACAATCAAATATTTAGAAAGAGTTTTCAAAAATTAATATGCTGAAAATAAATATAAACTAAACTTTTATTCATTGTTTGTAATTGCATGCATGGGACCCATCATAAAATATAATCGATAATTATTTACCGATTTTATCATTGTGATATTTTTGCATTATATCATATATTAAAAATATATAATAACTCTGTCAGTTAAGTATCTATACGTGACACACGCTTGGGCGATCATGTCTCGAAAGAGACATGACTGACTGATTATCCCCTAATAGGTTGCCATTACTTTCTCCGGTAGATTAGTTGCCAGCCAAGGCTATACGACCCAATCTGTTTTGTTATTTAACCCATAACTGGAAGGAAGAAACGGATTAATACCTTTCCCAATAGTATTTGCGCGTAAATGAATACAGGGAATTTGACTAAAATTCGAACTTGGCTCCCCGATTTCTCGTTCCCAGTCGTTATCCACTGCACCACAATGCACATCCTAATACGTTGTTTTCGATTCGGCGTCGTCAGAGTCGCAGTCGTTGTGAGCTCTTTTGGCAGCGGTGGTAACGGCAACGGTAAAGGCCAACGGCAAAAGGCGGACGACGTGCTAACCACGGAAGCCGGTGACGGTGAGCCATGTTAGACGTACGAGACCTAACTAGGGAGTTCAAAATGGAGGAAAGATAATGTTTTGACTTCGATTTCGTGGTTATCTTCCTTTAAACCTCTCTCTGTTCGTTATGTTTTTTTGTTTTCTAATGTACTTTATATCACATAATGTTTAGTGGAAAGCGAGCAAATTCTAATTCCTAAAATGAGGCCCTGTAAAAAATGTTTGGAAACCAATGATTTAACAACATATTGACACCTTATGGGTCATTTAATACCGAAAGTTAATTTTCTTAGTAGCATGGAAGTAACAAAAATATATGTTATTCTGCTTTCACAACTGAACAGATGATACCCACTTGTTGTGCATGTTTTTGCGGACATAATTGCTAGAGACGATGATCTGTGCTTTTTAATTTTTAGTTTGTTGAATTTATATTTTGAAATACAGTTCGATTTCTTTAATAAATTTTAGGATATTGGATTTAATATCATTAAAGAATTTCTTTTATGTTGGTTCTTTGGTAATAAATTAAGCGGATTTAGGTGAAGTTGCTACAGTTTTAGCATTTATTTCTGAGATGAGTAATTTTTAGTATATTAGCCTTATTTCGCACTATTGTTCTTATCTTGGTTGATATAGATGATGACCCAGGAATTTGGTCGAAACTTCGGGTCTGTAGTAACATCTATATTAACTAAAATGGGAACAATAATTCGAAATAATACCAAGATATCGCTACAATTTGTTAGCAGTTGTTAGTAATTTTACTATAAATGGGTATTGTTGATAATTTTTTTTTATAAAATGATTTCTTGATATTTTTCTATAAAAGTATTTTTATTCTTTAATAGAGATTTGTTTTTGTTTGAGGTAGGGTTTACGATTTTCCTATAGCTGGATCCCTAATAAGTGGTGGACATGGGAGGAAACAGTCATTAAGAAATTGTTCTACGCTCCTCAGAAATTATTGAAGTCTAATTATTTCTCCATATTAGATAGATAGATAGATAGATAGATAGATAGATAGATAGATAGATAGATAGATAGATAGATAGATAGATTTGTTTTTGTTTGAGGTAGGGTTTACGATTTTCCTATAGCTGGATCCCTAATAAGTGGTGGACATCGGAGGAAACAGTCATTAAGAAATTGTTCTACGCTCCTCAGAAGTTCTTGAAGTCTAATTATTTCTCCACATTACATTAGATAGATAGATAGATAGATAATAAAATTAGATAGATAGATAGAATAAAATTAAAATTAGATAGATAGATAGATAGATAGATAGATAGATAATAAAATGGGATAGATAGATAGATAGATAGATAGAATAAAATATGATAGATAGATAGATAGATAGATAGATAGATAGATAATAAAATGGGATAGATAGATAGATAGATAGATAGATAGATAGATAGATAGATAATAAAATGGGAAATAGATAGATAGATAGATAGATAGATAGATAGATAATAAAATGGGATAGATAGATAGATAGATAATAAAATGGGATAGATAGATAGATAGATAGATAGATAGATAGATAATAAAATGGGATAGATAGATAGATAGATAGATAGATTGATAGATAGATAGATAGATAGATAGATAGATAGAAAATAAAATGGGATAGATAGATAGATAGAAAATAAAATGGGATAGATAGATAGATAGATAGATAGATAATAAAATGGGATAGATAGATAGATAGATAATAAAATGGGATAGATAGATAGATAGATAGATAATAAAATGGGATAGATAGATAGATAGATAATAAAATGGGATAGATAGATAGATAGATAGATAGATAATAATATGGGATAGATAGATAGATAGATAATAAAATGGGATAGATAGATAGATAGATAATAAAATGGGATAGATAGATAGATAGATAGATAGATAGATAGATAATAAAATGGGATAGATAGATAGATAGATAGATAGATAGATAAGATAATGGGATAGATAGATAGATAGATACATAGATAGATAGATAATAAAATGGGATAGATAGATAGATAGATAGATAGATAGATAGATAGATAGATAGATAGATAATAAAATGGGATAGATAGATAGATAATAAAATGGGATAGATAGATAGATAGATAGATAGATAGATAGATAGATAGATAATAATATGGGATAGATAGATATATAAATAGATTGATAGATAATAATATGGGATAGATAGATATATAAATAGATAGATAGATAATAATATGGGATAGATAGATATATAAATAGATAGATAGATAATAATATGGGATAGATAGATATATAAATAGATAGATAGATAGATAGATAGATAATAAAATGGGATAGATAGATAGATAGATAATAAAATGGGATAGATAGATAGATAATAAAATGGGATAGATAGATAGATAGATAGATAGATAGATAGATAGATAGATAGATAATAAAATGGGATAGATAGATAGATAGATAATAAAATGGGATAGATAGATAGATAGATAATAAAATGGGATAGATAGATAGATAGATAATAAAGTGGGATAGTTAGATAGATAGATAATAAAATGGGATAGATAGATAGATAGATAGAATAAAATAAAATGATAGATAGATAGATAGATAGATAGATAGATAGATAGATAGATAATAAAATGGGATAGATAGATACATAGATAGATAGATAGATAGATACATAGATAGATAGATAATAAAATGGGATAGATAGATAGATAGATAGATAGATAGATAGATAATAAAATGGGATAGATAGATAGATAGATAGATAGATAGATAATAAAATGGGATAGATAGATAGATAGATAGATAGATAGATAGATAGATAGATAGATAGATAATGAAATGGGATAGATAGATAATCCCAGTATAAAGAGTTATCAATAATTAATTGACCCATATTATCATAGCGATATTTTTACATTATATCAACTATTAAGAAAAATAGTAACTAGAGTCCGCAAAATGGAGAAGAAGTTAGATATTTACAGAGTCGATTATATAGATAATTTGATAAATATAGGTACATATATATCGTGAAACATGCAATAGACTAATTTATATTAGCATTTAATTGAAGAAATTCATATAAGAAAATTATTAAATAATTATTCAGTATGTCTTCAGTTTCTTGAATGATACACTTTTGAGTCATTTTTATCTTAACATTCAATCTATTGAATGATTATTACTGTAAAAGTGAAATTAATCTTTCATGAATAATGGTTGTATACATGTCAGTCAGTCAAGTACCATACGGGATACACGTTTGGACGATCATGTCTCGAAAGAGACATGACTGACTAGGCCGAATATTTTCCCACAGCAGGTGGTAGACTGGTTGTCAACCAAGGCTTTAGAATGCAGTCTGTTTTGTTATTTACTCCATTCAGTCTGTTTTGTTATTTACTGGAGGGAAAGGACAGATTAATACCTTTCTAATGGTAGTTGTATGCAACGAATTTAATTGGAATTCGAACTTGGCTCTCCGGATTCTCGTTCCACGCTGATATTCACTGCACCACACTGCATGTACAAAGCTTATCCGGATGTACGAAACTTATCTTAGTTTCAAAAAAGAAATTACTAGTGTTTTCTTCTTCTGTATGCTTTGTTCCTTCATACTTTACTTCAGTTTCCTCTTCTAAGTTACTCTTATTTTTTTTTGTCTTTTTGTCATCTCTTTTAAACCATGCTCCGCTATCCATTGACACAATGTCACCAAACAAGTAACCTTTCTTTCCTATGACCCTCAATCTGCCCTGTGACTATCAAATTTGCCAAAGCCTCTTTCCTCATTTAAACTGTAACTTCCTGATATTACGAAGAAGTGTGCTTTCTGTTGCCATTGTCTCTAGAACTTCATTGTTGTTATGGTATTCTCAGCAACCTTCTGTATAACCATATTTCTGTTACTGCTGTTCTCTCCCTCACCTGTGACGAGATTTTCCTAGTATACAGTCAGTCAGTTAAGTGCTATACGTAATACACAATTGTGCTATCATGTTTCGAAAAAGACATGACTTACTGGGCAGAAGATTTTCCCGGAGTTGGTTGCAATTACTTTCTGCAGTAGACTGATTGCCAGCCAAGACTAAAGAACTCAATCTGTCCTGCTATTGAAAGGGAGAAAATGGATTTATACTTTTCCCAAGGGTATTTACGCGTAACTGAATGAGACGAATTTTTAACGTATAAATATCAGCAATACATTTGTATGAAATAATTTCCAACGATACATATTTATGGTAGAATGCAAAACATACATTTTATAGCAAAATCGCCAACTGTACATTTTACAGCAAAATAGCCAAAATATATTTTTCTCTAGGTGAGGACATGAACATATGTTCAAAATAGATGTCGGCATTTAATAACTTACTAAGGTTGATATGCAATTAAACAAAATGAACCATCCAACCACCCATCCCTGCCTTAAATCTAACTTTAATCTTCAAAAATTTAAATGCAATGTCAATTCTTATCCTCTGTCTGTGATTACTCTTTTTTAGTTCCCAGTCCTTCATAATGATTTATTATTTCCAATTAATGCATGGTCTTCAGCAAAAAAGAAGATCCCAATATGCCAACGACAGGTCGGGGATACTACAGTCAAAAAGGCGTTCTAACGGAGGACGGAATCTACGACAGAGACCTGAAGGCCTATTGGCATAGCCAAGGACGAATTTCAAGAGCTAAGCATTATATTGAGAGGCAGGAAAATTTCGTTGGCAACAAAGAAAAGAGTATGGATTGTTATGCGATATCTGCTCTTCAATAGGGCGGCAAAGGCGAGACAATCTCAAAGATGAAAGGAAAGAATTGAAGCAACCGAAGTGTGGTCCTACAGAAGGATACTAAGAATATGTAATGAGGAAGGATTACTTAGAAAAACTGATAGACATAGGCCAGATAAAGGAAACGAGAGACAGGGGAAAGGCAACGCATGGCATACATGGTGATCTTGAGAAAATGGAAAGAATACCAAGTTTCGCGACGGGGAACACGAGAAAGAGTGTTAATAGCTACAAGAAGAAAGAAATAGTAGAAGGCCATGCTCGCCTACGTCCTGAAGGGACACGGCGTAATTCTTTAGTACGCCGTAACTCCTTGTGTTTTAATGGTTTTAGTACTTGCTTTGTTCCTATCTATCTATCTATCTATCTATCTATCTATCTATCTATCTATCTATCTATCTATTTTTAGATAATTATAATTCGACACACTATAATTATTACACAGTTACATCCATAAAGCAACATTTACTTTTTTTTTCTGATAGGCTTGGAACCCGCTATTTTCTTGAAACATCGGTTGGTCGCATCGTCTCTCTTGGAATTCGAAATGCTACACCTTATACTGACGTTGTTTTAACAAATCGAAAGCACGTGAAACATGATTAACTAGTGAAAATCATAAAACACAAAAATAAAAAAACAACACATCTTTTCTTCTTTATCTCCATATCTCATTCTCTGATGATGCTTTAAAAATGAGTTAATAAAACAGGATAGATTGATAAAAAATTTCTTCTTTGTTATTTTTCTTATCATTCTTACGGACTCCAATCAAAAAAAAAAAGAAAAAAGTTTCCGATATCACTGTCATTCGAGACTTATCTAATTGTAAAAGTGGTTTAATGATAATAGAAACATTTTCTTATGAAAATAGTAAATTGCACGTTTTAAGCAAACTTAACATGCTATATGTCTTCCAAAGGTGATCAAATTAGAATTACCACTAGTTCTATCTTTGATATGCCGTGTCTCTTCAGGACGTATGCGATCATGGCCCTCCACATCTTCCTGTCTCTTGTGGTACGATTTGCCATCTATTTGCTTAAACCCATCAAGTATGTCACGCGCTGTTTTCCCCTGATTATCTTTCCCTCTATCCATTGTGTGTGTATCAGATACTCCACGTCCTCCTTCCTCATTGCGTATCCAAGAAACTTTAGCTGTCTCTTCCTGATGTTATGTTAATTTTTTCTTTCCTTTTCCATCCTCTGCAAAATCACCTCGCCATTGCTCACATGTTCGGTCCACGGTATGCTCATCATTCTTTCTATAGAACCAAATTTATGTTGTTTCGAGTTAATCTTTCATCTCTGAGGAGATTATCTAACATTCATTGCCAGATAAGAAGAAAGCTATGAAGAAGAGCCCAGTACTCATTTTTTGTAGGCAACGAAATTTTTCTGTCACTCAATAATCTGAAGAGATTTTCGAACGAAGTAAAATAAATCAACAAAAATACACTAACATCGAAACTTTGGAGAATGGCTAATGAATTGGCCGAAATCACTTGAGACAATAATCGTTACAAACAGTGTCTAAAGTCTCTTAGTTTTCATATAAAAATAACTGTAAGAATGATAGAATATACTGAATAAAATACTCTTTATCTGTTACATTAAAGTCAGATAGATAGATAGGTAGATAGATAGATAGATAGATAGATAGATAGATAGATAGATAGATAGATAGATATGAGACACGGATAGATATATAGATAGATAGACAGATATCTAGATAGATAGATAGATAGATATGAGACACGGATAGATATATAGATAGATAGACAGATATCTAGATAGATAGATAGATAGATAGATATGAGACACGGATAGATAGACAGACAGACACACAGATAGATAGATAGATAGATAGATAGATAGATAGATAGATAGATAGATAGATAGAATTATTCATCATCCTTTGCACAAAATGTAAGTTATAATCGTCTTTAAATGAGATTATATCATTGGCAGTTTTTCCTAGCCTACCGTCAATTTTCTTTGACCAAAGTATAACATTTTAACGTGACTTCTTTCTTGTGTCTACCGCTGATTGCTCCCTAGCATTTCCATTTTTTTTTTCATAATTCATCTTTAAAAAGGTTCTTCTGTTGCTTCGAGTCAAACTGTCCTTTAAAAAATACTTTAAACGCTTCTCGCTCATAAGCAAAATTTTATTTCTTTGTAAACTCTGCCAAGAATCGTGCTGGCCTCCGGAGCGTCAAGATTTTCTTGTAGGCTGTTTCAGGCAATCGTGTTTGCACGATGAGGAGAGAAAAATAGTCCAAAGTAAAGTTTTTCTTGTTTCGCTCACATCCAAAAGTTAAGGACGGTTTCACAGTGACACTTTTGTGAAAACGAAAGCGACATCTTCAAAGTGACGCCGTTTTATTGCACGAGGTGAGATTTCCAAGAAAATACAATATTTTACGATGTTTCTCCGTCTATCTCTCTATCATCTAACTATCATTATATCTTTCTCTTTATACACACAAGTACGTACACATCATGAAAAAATAGGTGTACACACACACAGATACATACATACACAAGAACACACATATTTATGTAGAAATGTTTCATAATTTCATAGAAAACATGTGTGTATACATCTATGTATTAATTTCAATATGACGACTGATCTCGCTTGCTTTAAAACTGCTTCTATCTATCTATCTATCTATCTATCTATCTATCTAAATGAATAAGGAACGAGTATATATATATATATATATATATATATATCAAGCCCATATATCTTATTCATTTGTATATATATATATATATATATATATATATATATATACAAATGAATAAGATATATGGGCTTGATATATATCTTATTCATTTGCATATATATATATATATATATATATATATATATACAAATGAATAAAAACGAAGAGAATAATTACAACGTTCAAAACATTAATTTAAAACAGTGCTCAATATAAAAATGGAACAATGAATATTTATTATTAACTATTACGTAAAAACATGTGCAAAGTACAAACTAGTACAAAATTGTACATTCTGTTTCGACATTGAAAGAATAATACCTTAGCAGGTAGTTAACAATGATGGTAAAAGAGTTTTATTTTAAAAAAATTCTTTTAAGAAGAGCATTTGCTTTTATTTATTTATTTTTTTTTCATACGGGGTAAGCAGTTATTAAAAAAAGAAAAGATACAGAAGAAATAGAAAGTGAAGAGAAAAATAAGGGAGAAAATCTAGAGAAGGGAGAGCCAATGAAAACCGCTAAGAGAAAGAAATTTTAAATTTTGGCCGGGAGTGAATTGCAGACAGATATTGGCATTGGTTACATTGTTTGAGCTCAAATCTTTTGGCATTAAAAAAGAAGATGAATTCACATGCGCAAACAAAAAATTTATTCATAAAACGTAAAATAAAATATATTAAAAAAAACAAGGAGATATAAATTCATTGGACCTAATATGATAAATTGAAAAGATAAAATAAATTAAACATAGTTTAAATTAAGTTTAAATTAACATAAGTTAAAATAAGATAAAATAATACAATATCATCAATATAAATAAATAAATACAATTAAAATAAATAGAAAATATATCCTAAAAATAATAATAATAAATAAAAATAATATAAGATATTATATAAGATAATATATCCCATTGTTTTTTAATTAATTTTTTCGCAGAATTAATTGATTTTATTTTAATTTTTTTGAAGTGTTTTGTCATTATTATTTTTATTTTATTATTATTATTATTTTAATTTTTTAATTTTTATTATTTTGTTAAAATTATTTTGTTATTATTATTTTATTTTTTAATTTTCATTATTTTGTTAAAATAATAAAAATTAAAATAATAATAATAAAATAATAATAATAATAATGACAAAACATTTCAAAAAATTAAAATAAAATCAATTAATTCTCCGAAAAATAATGGTATATATTATTCTTAAAAGAAATTATTTCTAAATCAAACATTTATAATCATGATTGTTAACTACAATGTTCTTACAATGTTCTTTCAATGTCGAAACAAAGTGGTCGATTTTGTAGCAGTTTATCGTTTGAACATATTCTATCATAATAATTAATAATATCTCTCTCTCTCTCTCTCTCTATCTATCTATCTATCTATATATATATATATATATATATATATATATATATATATGTGTGTAAACTTATCACTATACTCGTTTCGAAGAACCCTCCGAGTATATACACGGAAGGAACAAATGAATGTAAAAAAAGAAAGAGCTAAGCACGTGAACATCAGTCAAAGCACGTAGCCCAAAGAACAAACCCGCGACGAGTAATCTATAACAAAAAAGAGCTCAATACGTAAGCAGAGCAGACACAGTAGATAACATAAAGAGCCAACAAACCTACCTAGGTTTCACCTAACCGGATCTTCAGGGAAGGAAGCCTTCCCTGAAGATTCAATTGAAACCTTGGTAGGTTCGTTGGCTCTCTGGGTTAGTTATTTAATTTATATATATATATATACTTTTAGCCATTATCAAGAATTAATTTTGTTTTACTTATGTACAGACATGTATAAAGTTTATTCATGTCGAGTCTTGTATTAAGTTAAGTTCCGAAAACAGTAAGCACATTGTTACCGTGTTCATAACTGTTGTTATTATGTGTAGGATTTCTCTTTTTATTAGTAATGCCTCCATTATTTAAAATCTTGTGGATGACGCTATTATGTATGTATTATCAACAAGGATATCCCGGATAGGCCCTGTAATATATTCATATGTGTTTAAATGAGATCGGATGGAATTATTGTGGGAAAGGTGTAAGGTCAATTTTTACGTCAGTCTTGTGGTGGTATAACCAATGTAATTCTTTACGGATTTGAATAGCTGAGGAACACAGTTTGTCAAAGGATATGTAAATTCGTAAACCATACTGGTTCTCTGCAGGTTAGATTTTTCAGGGGAATTATTATTGTTGTTGACAATGAGGTTGGCAGTTTAGATTATTTTATAATAGATAATATAATTTTCTTGTTTGAATTGGTCGGTGTTACATAATCTCCGATGATATTGCGAAGTGAAGATTCATCCTGTCTGTAGTTATTGTGCATTTGACTTGAGTAAAAAATATTAATGTTGTTTTGTCTGCGTGTTTGTGGTTGCCATTGGTTACGTTACGAAGAAAAAGTTTAATATGATAATCAATAATTTGGAAAGCCTTTGTTGATAAGCGTTTGTTTCAAATTGTGGAGTTCTTAGAAGAAAAGCGGTTAGGAAGATAAATTGTGGTACGCTCTTGTGAGGATATTTATAATAACGACAATTTTGTATCGAAGATATAATTATAAAATTAATGTGACAAGAATTTTCGCTTGTGAGTATTATTGCTAGAATCTGCAAGAACATCCATGAATGAGAATTTGTTTTTTTGGCTAAGTTCATATGTGAAGTTGAAAACAAAATTCTTTTTAAAAGTAATTTTAAGATTATCGATTTCGTTTTAGTTGTCAGCTAAAAGGAAAATATTATCAATCTGTCGAACATATATTTTTGGTTTAGTAACTTTTTTAAAAGCTTTGTTCTCAACATAGGACATATAAAAGTTTGAAAACTACGGACCGTGAGGGTTTTCTATAATTACACTATCAGTTTGGGTGTAATTGTTGCCAAAAAGTAGTTTAGTGGTGCAGGTTATGATGTGCGTTGTGGTGCAGTGGATAACAGCTCGGAACGAGAAATCGGGGAGCCGAGTTCAAATTCCAGTTGAATTCATTGCATTCACTTACGCGCAAAAACCCTTGGGAAAGGTATTAATCCGTCTCTTCCTTCCAGTTATGGGTTAAATAACAGGACAGATTGGGTTATATAGCCTTGGCTGGCAACCAATCTACCGCAGAAAGCAATGGTAACCTACTGCGGGATAATCTTCTGCCCAGTCTGTCATGTCTCTTTCGAGACATGATCGCCCAAGCGTGTTCCACGTATGCCACTTAACTGACTGAGTGGTGCAAGCAAGTAAGAACTGTTTTAAGAATTTTTGATATTGATACATGGGGATGGGATTGAATTAAGTTTATAAACAAAGTTAATTATTATGTCTGTAGTTTCAGCAACAGGTATATTAGTAATTAAATTTTCGACATTAAGCGATGCGAGGGTGCCATTGTTTGGTGCAGTAGATCTAAGAATTTAAAGATATTCGTGGGTTGACTTAATACCATAATTGACAGGGAGCTAAGGGGAGATAATATCATTAAGGAACTTTGATAATTGATATTCAGGTGGTGGAATCCGAGAAAAAAATAGGCCGTAAAGAGTATCCAGATTTACGCATTTTCACATTACCGTATAATAATCACCAATAATTTTGAAGATTTTCATGGATCCTTCATTGTTGGATGTTTTAAATCTATTAACATAAGCTTTAACAGTTTCAGCGGGGTTTCTGCTCCAATTTTGTTTGAAAATTATATAATAAAACTTAATGATAATAACTTGTCTGTCATTTTCAATGAAACACACACACACATACTTATATATATATATATATATATATATATATATATATATGTATATATATATATATATATATAAATATATATATATATATATATATATATATATATATATCAACAATGGCCTTCATAATAAGAGAAATGATAATATATATTTTCCGTAATTTTGACAGCATGTGCCCACTCGTATTAAATAAATACTGCAACAGGAAATATTAAATAAATTTTACAACATGTAATGTTAAATAAAAACCGCTATTATATATATATATATATTTCTATCCTGTTCTGCTCAGTAGGTTGAACTATTTTATTCCATTTTTCTTATGTTTTAATATAAGATAACCAATACTAGTTACATTAATATCTATGCTGCCATCATTTTAGACAGCATATCGATGTAAATTCTTTCCGTAAATTTGACGGCATGGGCCCACTCGTATTAAATAAATACTTCAACTGAAAATATTAAATAAATCTTACAACATGTAATGTTAAATAAAAACTTCTATAAACTATGCCAAATAAAAACTACAACAGGTAATTTAAAAGCAATACTGATAATGACAAATTTCTCGAATAGGTTATTTAAAATCAAAAATATAATGCCAAATAAAATTTGCAACAGAAAATATCAAATACAATTGACGAAGTTTTGAATAAATACTGATTTTAAAAATGTTGCATAAAATAAAAAATAAACTACAACGCGTAATTTTAAATAAACTCCTCACACAGTTAATTTTTAATGTAAACTGGTACAAGTAATCTGAAATGCAAACGTGAAAGATTACACATTAACGTGGCAAATAATAAATTAATTTCTTCTATATTATAAACTTTCATGTTAATTAAAATTATGTTACTCTATCGAATTATATTAATCAAATATGTTTTATATTGTCTTCATAAAAATATACCTTTCTATGGGCTCTGTCGTCCGAACTTATTTAAATGAACATTTACATTTTAAGGTGAAGTCCCAAGTAGGCATCTACGCAGATGACACTACAATATACTCCCGCACCAGTAAGAAACCTGTCGTGGCGGACAGACATAATCTCGCTGCTGACCTTGAATGGGATCTACACTCTGTGGTGAACTGGGGCAAGAAGTGGCTTGTCAACTTCAATTCGTCTAAGACCAAGCTGTTGGCTGTCAACCATTACAGGCAACCTCTCCTGCCTCCCATAAGCAAGGACCAAGCGATTCTCCCGGAGAGCAATACACTACGCCTCCTCGGAATTACCCTGGTCTCAGACCTCAAATGGAACCACTATATTGAATCCATAGCAAAATCGACTGCTAAGAAGGTTGGGTCACTATGTCGATCCAGGATGTTTTTTCCGCCTGAATCCATCCTGCATATATACAAGTCAGCCATCCGTCCGTGCATGGAGTACTGCTGCCATTTATGGTCTGGCGCCCCTGCCGTTCTCCTCAGTGTTCTTGACTGGCTCCAAAGGAGAGTCTGTAATGTGATAGGTACTGATCTGGCGGCTCAACTGCAGCCACTTCCCCACCGCCGAAATGTGGTCTCCCTTTGTCTGTTCTATAAATACTTTCATGGCTTCTGCTCGGACGAACTTAAGTCACTGGTGCCTCCTCAACAGGTGTTTACTGGTGCAACCAGACTGGCAACTGGGTCCCACCTATTCACAGTCAGGTTAGCCAAATGCAGACGACAATTCTACTCCTGTAGCTTCTTTCCTCGCACTTCCCGCCTGTGGAACTCGCTCCCATATTCTTGCTTTCCTGACGGCTACAACCTCCAGAAATTGAAATGCAAAGTCAATATTCATCTACTAACCACTGGACTCTAGCTCTCTCCCCACCCCCGTATAACCTTCCCTTTCTCTCCACTTATGTTTTTGTCATCGCACCTGCTTTCTCAGCTTTCTATTGCTCCTTTCTAACTAGTTTGTACTCCTCACTCTTTTCTAATTAATCTTTTTACAGTTATGTAGCCCCCTGCACATCAGTGGTATTTCTGCCTTGCTCGGGGTGAAATGATTAAAAAATCAAAACAAAAAAAAAAAAACTTAAACCAGTTAATATATAATGTACTTTATTAAGATTATATATATATTGAATTAATGGATACAGTTTTCTGGTTTTTAATCGTAATTTTATCAGCATTGGTTAATCAGGATTTGTCGGTTAGCGTCTTGGCATGAGAAATGAACAAGTATATTTCGGATTCTGGTCGAGTCCGTCATGTTCACTTTCAAAAAAATAACGTTTAGAAAATTATAATCCCATCCATTCGGCCCCTCATGAATAGGTTAAATAACAGTGTAGACAATGCTCTCTATCAGGGTTATCAACAAGTCTAAGAAATAGATATCTCTAATTTTAAAAGAATATTCCGCCATGGCAAATGAGGTGCGGAGGCTGATTATGTCAATGTTATTGTAAAACATTGAATCGCATAATATACACTTACACTTCCATATACACTTACACTTACACTTACACTTCCATATACATACTGCGTGAATTCTAGCAGTTCGTCCGCTGTTTTACATCCTGATATACAATATAAGATTGGAAAAATATAGTAGCTCTTTTAACTCATTTTATTGGCTGAATTTCAAAATACAAGCTTCGATAATTGCTTGCAGACTAAATACTTTGATAAAACTTATTTTCTAAAGAAGAAACTGAATTTATGAGACCAAACCCATAATTATAACGACTGAACTATGACAGGCTATATATGAGGGTTTAATACAAACTAGGTTACCCATCAGCAAAGAATTCGTTTTTAAATATTAACTACCTTAAAAGCCGCATTCAGTGAGTACTTTTAAGCGAGCTCTTTCGAATGTTTAATTAGGCCTTAGACTGAAAACTAAGAGAATTCTGGTGTAGCTTTAAAAACAGCAATGATAATTTTAAAGAAATAACTTTGTATTCTTCAATTCATTCTATGGAGTTTCAAAACGTTACTTTAAATTTTATTCGAGATATAAGTCCAATTCTGGTCAAAAGTCCGATTTGCACTGAAAGTCCGACTTGGATCAAAAGTCCGATTTTGTTCGAAAAATGAGTTCACATCACACCCTTTGGAATTCTAATTGACTTTTCCTTTTACCTCTGATTCCTTGGCATTTTGAAGAAAAAAATGATTTCCTCAAGTCACAAAAGTTTTTTCTTGTGCTACTTTAAACTCAGTACAAATTTAAAAAATTTAAAATCACTAATTTTTTTTTCAGTTATTTTAAAATGTAAATTGTTAACCGTTTTTTCCTCATCTTAACATAAATCGCAATGTTGGATATTCAAGCACTAAATGAAAAACAGATTTTCAATTCCAGGTTCATACTGATTCCAAAAATTATATGTCTATGTAGAGCAAGTGTGACCTGAATTTCAGACACACAGACAGAAAGAGTTAATTTGCCGTTTATTTATTTTGATTACACATATTTTAATTTATATTTGCAATGCATGTAATTGCAATGGTTAATATTACTCACATTCTTCGATATTACTTACATCAAAGGCAATAATAAATTTAACAAATGGATAGGTTTTCAGAATTTATGAAAAAATTGCTGCTTTATAAAGCAGCGATTTTTAAATAAATTTTCTTAATGAAATTCAGCTGGAAAATTATTTCTTAATAAAATTCAGCTGGAGTTTTTCTTAATGATATTCAGCTGAAAATGTCAATGACAGATGTTAAACGATCAAAGAATAAACCTTTAGAACGAACAATGTATTAACAATAGCAGAAAGGCATTGACTTATCATTGTTCTTAACTTTAATTTAAAACATCCCTCTTATTCATACATCGCCCTGTAGGAAATATAGTTTTTTTTAAGAACAGAATTGCTAACTGATAACTGAATTGATAACTGATAACAGAATTGCTAATTGCTAACTGAAAACACATTAATGTTCTTTCAATTTCAGTAAAAGCAGGCACGTGGGGACAATTTATACCAATTTTAGTATTTATTATAATTTTATTTTACAAAAGTGAAGGTCATTCCAAAATAAAACTAACGTCTGCTGAAGAAGATTCATATAGCATAAAGTATGGATCACTATATATATATATATATATATATATATATATATATATATATATGTATATATATATATAATATGATAGACTTGCAAAAATATTTCTCAGAAATAAATTATATTAGAAATTATAAAAAATTATATAAAGCGCCCAGAATTCGTTCCTATTTTTTTCTCTTAACGATCATGGCAGCATTTTTAAAAAGATTCTACTTTTAAAAATGTCAATTTGTTTCAGCTGGTAATGGCGTCTGTTGGGTCGATTCCAACACGCTTAAAAGGTATCCTATCGAAAAATGTCACGATTACCTAAACAGGCAAGGAAATATCTCCCGAAGGTATATATATATATATATATATATATATATATATATATATATATATATATATGTGTGTGTGTGTGTGTGTGTGTGTGTGTGTTTAGAATCTATAACATAAATATGTTATAATATCACTGCAAAAATAGCTATGGTGCTGATTTCAACTTGAAGAGTTTTAAAAGTTTCAATAGTGGCCAAAGCCATGAATCAAGGAGACATTCTTACATAGTGTCGAAACAAAGTAGCTACGTTTTTAGTGATAATAAAAATATATTTATGCTATAAATTCTAAATAAATGTTAGTCGGTCTTGAGTAGTGAAGACTTCTTAAGAATAGTGTTTTTGCGATTTGGAATTTTATTCCATTCATACCTACGCCATACCTGGATATATATATATATATATATATAATTCTACTCAATTAGCTACTTTTCTCGCACTTCCCGCCTGTGGAATTCCATTCCGTTTACTTGATTCTCCGACAGCTACAATCTCGAAGAAGTTAAGAATTTAAATGTAAAGTCAATAGTCATCTCCTGTCTCAATAACCTGCATCCTCTCTCTTATGCTCTTTTCTCCGTCCATTCCACTCTCATCAACATTCTCATACACTTACCCACTTCCTGACACCCCTATAACCTGTCACTTTTTTTCATAACTTTCCTCCAATGTAATTCCCTGCAAAACAGTGTTAGTAAAATGGCTATATATATATATATACGTGCAAGTTACGTTAAAAAAAAGTGCTGTGGTTAGTTTTTTTTTTCATATTTTTCCATGTGTCTTTTTTTCCAATAGGCAAATTATATAAAATGCGTGCGAATGTTTTATTTATCCAAGCGCTTTTGGCTATAATTTTCGCTATTATCAAAGATGAATCTTATTTTTACTTTTAACTGAATGTGTGTTTTGTTTCATGTACTGTAAATGAAACAAATTTTAAGATTACCTGAAAAATATTTTAAAAAATTCACCCACTGCACACTTTCTGTATTTTGAAAAAGTTACATAAAAGAGATATTGCTGCCTATGACAGGAATATATGTACACTCAGTCGAGTCCATTATCATATGTAAATGGGAGATCTCACAACAAATGGGAGATCTCACAACACTAAATTAAGAAGAAGTCTCAGAGATTCATTTTAAAAGTACATAAATAAATTAATGACAGCGAACACCGTCAACATTATTAGTTTAAAAATGAAGAAAATTTTCGGTGATTACCAACAGGGATATCTTTATGGTAACGTACAAACCTATAAGCCAGGTTTTCCTCTCCGACCAATCATATCAGAAATACCTACACCGATATACTATGTACAACCTTACATGATATAATTTCTCCAGACATAACTAACAATTACAGTATGGCTTCAACTAACACATTCTTCTATATATTAAAAGCTACCAATCCCAAGGCAACATTCTATCTTCGCTGGATTTTGACAACCATTTTACTAACGTCCAACTTGAAAAAACATTGAATATAATTAGTGAATGCCTTTAAAAACAACCATCTATCCCAGCTCCAAAAATGCAGCTTGCAATTCTTTGGAAAGTACTTACAGCATGTGCCAAATAAACTCCATTTTCTCACCATAATGTTAACATTTACATACAAATTAACAGTGTCAGTATGGGAAAGACACAAGGTCCTACTTTCTCGAATTTTTACATGCTGCATACCAAAAAGAAAGTGTTTGGAACGACTAACAAACCGGAGATTTACACAAGGTAGTTGACGACATTTTTGTTTTAATAAAAAATATGGACGAAATCGTAAATTTAAAATTAAATTTTGAAAATAACTCCAAGCTTAAATTTACTTATGAACTCATGGACAACAACAAAATCATGTTTCTTGACGTCAATTTAGAGCAAAAAAAAAACAAAACAAAAAAAAAACAAAAACAAAAACAAAAAAAAAACGAATTTATCACTTCTCTGTACAAAAAAAAAACTATTAGTAAGAACTCTTGACCACTTAATTATAATAGCCAATGCCCAGAAAGATATAAAATAGCAGTAATAATAATAACGAACTTCTTAAGTAGAACACATCAAAATTCTTCCTCCGGAATAATATTTTTGACGTACTAAAACGCATAAATCAAACATTAGTCAACAATAGTTTTTCCAACTTGATTATTGATAAACAAATGATTATGAAATCTATGGCACTAGTATTAAAAATAACTCACAAAAAATTTCAACATATTTTATAGCGGTATGAAAAATTATTAAACACCATATTTCTGCCGTAATTTCTCAAAAACATGTAAAATTTATAATATACTATAGAAATGGAAATCAGCAAACCTTGTTGTTTCTAATAATATTGATAACCTTATTAAATCTAAACTAGCGATCATTAGGATAGTTTATGAATGTCAATGCCCATACAAGAATGTGTTTCTTGTCATAAATAAATTACCTATATTGGCCATACTACCACTTCCCTGAGTAGACTCATTATATGCCATCTATCTAGAAATAATAGTGCAATAAAAACAAAAACATTTATAAACCTATAACTTACAAGATCCCTTAAAAAAATTTGTTTGAAAATCAAAAAATCTAAAAAACGATTATCTTTAAATCACAATAGGTACTATATATCAAACAATTTTCTCCTACCATTAACATTACACTATGGAGTATTTAAATAAAAAAAAATCATTCCTTATCTGCAGCAAAAAAGCAAACGTATTAGAATACTGGAAAATTTAATAAAAAAATTAAAAATCTTCTTTGTTGGTCGTTTAAAACAAAATATAGAAAAGATAAGTATTTTAACATATCAATGTCATAATTTACTTTTTAATAAGCGTATTGAATAAATTATTAAGTGTCGTCATCTTAATAAATTATTATCTGCTTTAATCATTGTTTTCCTTCTATTTATCCATTATATATTTTGCCTTTGACAATTTGGAGAACCTGAAGTTTTTCCTACCCGCCACCACTGATCTCGGGGGCTAATTGATTGCCTTTTACTCCCAAATAAAGAGGACTGAGATTTTCCCACTCTCCTCACACTTTTCTTTTTTTGTCCTTTTCCTGAGTAACCTTCCTCGGCCCTTCTTTTACTAACCTTTTCTTCATTTTGCGTTCGACTGGGATTGAGAATGCATGTCTCTAACAAGCATGTTGAAAAAACTATTCCCAAATGTAATCATGTAATCCGAATGTAATATATATATATATATATATATATATATATATATCACGCCATTTGTGTGGTGCATAGGGAAACCACCACTATCGTCTGTCATCCTGCCCTGAGGCGCTACTGAATGGCTAGCACACCTTTAGTCATGACTTAGTCCTGGAGGTTGTGACAACGGCTGCGAAAAGCAATAATATTTACTTATCGGTCATGCAAAGGTTTGCCTTTTTGCAGCAAGATGTGACTGACACAAGGCAGAAGACTATAACGGAAGACTCAAGGAAGAAGACAGTGTTGGTTGATGCTAAACAGTCAGGGGATGTTATTGTGTCTGGACTTAAGCCAGATCTTGTGTTGATTGACGGTAAGAAGATGCATCTGTTTCTTGGAGAGCTGACGGTGGCATGGGAGAGGAAGGGAGGAAAAAACTCATGAAAGAAAGCTACTACGGTATGAGAAACTAGTGGCTGAAGTCCGTGAGATAGGATACAACAGCACCCTGGTGTCGTTTGAGGTTGGCTTTAGGGGTCTTCCTGCTGCTTCCTTAAAGATATTCCCCAGGAGTCCTGGCATCCAAAGGCTGAATAACATTTCAAAGGCCTGTGGTGAGAATGCAGTGGAAGGTAATGCATGGATTACCTAGAAACTCGTATCAAGTCAGTTGTAAAGTAAAATCATTTAGCTTTTGCGAGCACACCGTGTGAAGAGTTACTGACCTTAATGGGCCGAAACTTTGTTAAAGCACGGCACTCAGCTAAAGATCAAAGCTGGTGTGGAGCACTTGATGTGTATATGCGCTAAACAGATCTGGTTCTTCAGTGACATCCATGAAAAACTAGTGACAATAGTGATAGTGATGTGACATCCTTGATAGTGCAGTGAGGGCAGTGATAGTGCTGTGGGCGTGAGCTGGCCGCCCAAAGTTTTCGCGAGTTCTACAAAAGACCTTTATGGCTGCTGAGGACTGGCCTGCGCATTTAGAGATGATATAATGGGGAAACTTTTGAAGATCTCGCCCGCCTAAAGTTTGAAAAACCCAGTCCAGTATGTATTTTTCCGGCCCATCTGTGAATCAAGTAGTGTTTCGTGTTGAATCCAAAACTACGTGAATTGCTAATATTGCAGCAAAAGTGAACCTTGAAGTGTACATGTATTAAATATATATTTATTTAATTTATTTGTTTGGACATTATTTCTAATAGTGACTTGTATTTGAGTAGATACTCTGGTATTAATTTAAAATATATATATATATATATATATATATATATTCGAACCTGCTACACCTAAGAACATAGATGCGTTTTAGACCCCTCGATCACTTATGATTTCACAGTCTAAACGAAGCCAAATCATGTCTTATAAACACAAATTTTTTATTAAATTTTCGGTTGTTAATCTATATCGTAAATCTCAGAAATTTTTCATTGCACACACGCACACACACCCACACACACACACACATATACATACATATATATATATATACACACACTACCGGCCATAATTAGTAGGTCATCTCAGTGTTTTAAAAAAATATGTATTTCATACAATTTTTTGGTATTTATTGTCAAGTGAATAATTGTAAATGAAAATAGAATAGGCTTTTGTTAATATTGCACAATAACATGTGCATCAAATTCATTTATAAATATTATAATAATTACTTATATTGCAGATTCATCAATGAAAAAATGAAGAAAATTTAGGGTGATTCGGACGAGATCATCTTTGCTTCTTTGCCTTTTTGCAAAGTAATAATAATTATTTCAATATATATACGATAAATTCTTCTTTGCTTTCAGTAAAAGCTATATATATATATATATATATATATATATATATATATATATATATATATATATAATTATGAATTAAAAGTACTTTGCGATACGGAAATTTCTATGTTTCGAGATAGAATCTTGTCATCAGGCAATGTTAGATGCTGGTTGCGAAAATGATTTACATTTAAATACAAAAACAAAACATCGGTTTGCTATTTATCTATGAGGGAAGATGTATATGTGTATTTCGTGTGGAAATGTACTTTTAATTCATAATTATATGATTTATATGATCATATTATGCTTTACAATATTTATTGTATTGACAACTGTTTATAAAAAATGAATGCAAGGGAACTCAAAATCGTAAAAAACCTTCGGTGTTCTTTACCTTGATATATATATATATATATATATATATATATATATATATATATATATATATATATATATATATATATATATATATATAATAGCTTAATTAAAACTAGTTTCGGCAGAGTTAGTTCTGTTACTATTGGTATTGTTATTATTATAGTTAATCTTATATATATATATTTAAAGATATGCATATATATATATATATATATATATATATATATATATATATATATATAGAACCGGAATTAAAAAACCTAGATTTAAAGTGAAAAACAGCCATACGAATCGGGAGTTATTAGTCAAATTTTTCAATAGTCAATAGTATTTTAGATAATAACAGGAAACAAACAAAATATATTAGAAAAAATAGTTAATAGATAATTAAATATTTAATTTGAATTTAAGGAGTCGAATTATATCAGACAGACAAGAAAAGGTAGTTTAAAAGAAGTTAACATATAATTTTATTGTAATTAAATATACAGTTAATAATAAGAAAGAAAAGGAAACAACTTTCAAACGAAAATTAAATTTCAGTTATATGTTGGATGGGTAATGCTTAAATATAAAATATAAAAATATGTATTTACGACAATTCTTTGAATGAATTCTTTTTTAAAGGATATTTTGCTTGGGATAATTTATTATTTTAATTTTTCGCTTAAGCATAGATTGCATCTATCATAAAGGATATTCAGTATAGAGTTGAGTCTCTCTTCTATTATTTTCCAAAATCTTCGGGAAAGGGACGTCTGTAATTTTAGATTGGGATTGGAAAAGGAGTGTTATGAATATGGTAACCTTGTTTAAATGCTGCCACCGAAAACCCAATGCAAAGTTGATAATTCCTTTTTGATTTTTATGGAGAAGATATTGAGTAGACCTACATTTACCTCTGACCGGGCAACTATTGATTGACCGACAATTGCAAGATTTTACAATACCAGTTTTTAGCCCTATCAAAATTCTTTAAAATTTGTCTATTGTAGGAATTAATAATATTGTCCCTATTATGTGTGTAGGAATAACTTATTTTAAGAGTATTTTAGTTAATATTTTGTGTAGTGGGTTATTGGTGTGAAAATGTTTGCTTACAAATTTCAGAAGATATTTCCCTATATTAATTTTAGATTGTCTACAGATTGGGGTTTTAAACCATATTACTTTCCTTTTTCTACGTCTATTTTTCGCAGTAGATGGCTCAGAATAAACGACATGTTTTACATACCAATCTATTCTTGAAGCCGTTTTCCTGAAGAGCTTTATGATATAATTTTTTTTATTTTCATAGAAACATTTGAGGTTGGAAGGTAATAACTTAATTCTAGTGTTAACAATGTTGAGTATTTGCTTTATAATATTATTAGGGCGGTTCGAATAACATTAATATTGCTTGGGGTATCATTTTTGCGGGGTAAGTTTGTTAGTAACCGTAATTAAGATTAAGGGTAATGTCTAAATAATTTATTATTTTTGGATTAGAGGAAACTTCAGTTTGAAAGCCTAGAAATTTAATAATAATCTTCTTTTGGATTCTATCAGTTAAGTGCCCATTGCTATTAGGGATGATCATAAAGGCCGTCATACAGTGTAATCAAATTTGTTTACGGTCAACAATTCTACTTAATGTAACGAATATATAAATATCTCCTAATACAGCAACTTGGGATGAATCATATCCCCCCGTAGGGACATCGAAATTATTGTGGGGACCTTTGGTTCAGGTCCAATGATCGAGGATTAGAATCAATTTTCTAGCTCCTAAAATAATTTTAATTTCTCTATCGGTGATCCCTACATGATTTTTAACAAAGTTAATTCAACAATCTATAAAATTATTAGAGATAAAAGAATAGAAATCTGTAATATCAAATTTAATCAAAGAAGTTTTAGCTTTTCCTGCTAAACCAATTAATGGTAACAGAAGAATCTTTTCAGAGACTGGAGTGGAGAACGGATCGTAGATTCTAGAATATCCTTTTTATGCTTTCCATACAACCTAAACCGAAAACGCTTTTAGTGGAATTAATTAACTTAGTTTGTAATTGCTTTAAAAATTAGGTTTGTGTTCCTTGAATAAAATGTAAGCGTTTTTAGTACAGATCTATTTTATCTTGTCAGCAATATTTAGATCAGTAGCTAAAATGGCCGGTTCCCTGTCGATTTCGGATATTGTGTTGTTAAATCTAATTTATAATTGCTGTTAATTTTTTTAAGGAGATTAATGTAGTTTGAGTGTTTACATTAGTAAATGTTTTTTTTTAGATTTGTCAGACTTAATACAAAGTACTTTAGAATTTCTTATGCTGTTAAAAGTCCCTACGATAGAATAACCGATTTATAAATGTGCAAGATGGATTCTGACCTGAAAATTGTTCGGCCCCGACATAGTGAGACAACCTTCCTAGCAGTAGAGAAAAATATCATCGGAAGCGATTTCACGATGAAATCAATTTATTCCGACAAACTGATTGAGTTAGGATTTCTTTCAACACTTAACAGCGTGCTGAAGTATTCTTCTTTTCTCTCTCTCTCTCCCCCCTCTCTCTCTCTCTCATTTTCTCTCTATTTCTTTCTCTGTCTTTCTCTGTCTTCCTCCTTATCTATCTATCTATCTATCTATCTATCTATCTATCTATATATACTATAGTCATCCGCAGACAGATCTGTTTCGCTGTATCACAGCTCATCAGTACTACTTACACTCCGTTCGCTTTCTAACCCAGGATCGAAACCCGACCGAATCGGCGTCAGTCGGTATATATATATATATATATATACCGAATCCTCAGGTGATATGGCTTCTGTTATATCGTACAGTTTTTTGTGATTCTTGATCACGAAATTCGAAGATGTTCCTTGCTAAGTGACAATCTTTATTCACTCGAAATCCTTTTTTAGTCATTATATATACCGAATTATCCACTTGGCAATAAATACTAAAAAATAATATGAAATACGTAACTAGCTTTGAAAAACTTGGGTGGCTTAATAATTATGGCCGGTTGTATTATATATATATATATAAGTGACAAAAAGAAAAATGTATCAATGTAATATTGCCTTAATAAAGTCCCTCAAAGGGCGAAATGGATAGGCTAAGTACAGTTTTTACCTTCAGTCTAGTTTTATTTATTTTGACTTTTTTTACAGATACACTCCATCTGAGAATATTTACACACATAGAGAGTGCGATGGGTAAATTTTCACAATTTCTTATTTTAATTTTAAGCACATTTTTAACTTCACGCATATATTAATTTTATTTCATGTTCTTTGGTTTTTTTTTATTTTGTTGATTGTACAGTTTAATAGGATAATTTTGGCACCGTCTATGAGAAAAAGAGCACCATGACGCAATTTACTCCGCCAAAAAGTTGGAAACTTCAAAGCATCCGTGCTGGAAGCTCTAATACCAATAATTCAAAGTGTTTAGACGTCAATCATAGGCCTCAATATTTCTGAATTATTTTGTTGAGATTATCCCTGTCACGAATAAGCCGCTTCATATTGTGTGGTATCTTTTAAAAGAAACTCTCCAAAATTCTACATATTTTTCAGTGTTCATCTTTAGTCATTTTTTAATAAATTTGTAACTGACGGATCCTTATTGAAGCGTAAATCTAGTTAGTACTCTAGAGTCTAAAATTAATGTGTTCAAGTGCTATGGTTTGTCTAGTCATTTAAAAGCTTTATTTCTGTAGACAGAGTAAATCTTTTTTGTTACTTCTGTTGTTAAAGAGTTCGTACAAATATGGGTTCGGTCTAAAGTCATTTTAAAATGGATATGTTGATTTAAAAATATTACCAACTTGGATATTTAGCCAAAAAATATGCATTAAAACGTGAAAATTATTGATTATTTTAACTATTGCATGCTTAAAATGATTTTCTCAATCTGTTGCTTTCCAACAAATAACTGAAAAAGTATGAATACGCAATAACTTTTAAAAACGTAAATACGGTCTTCTAATCATTAAGAACAAAGAATAGGTTTTAACAGGCATATTTTCACACAACGCAGCAAATTGCTAAAAGACAAAACTATTAACCTAAAAACTAAATTCAGTTTTTGTTTCACCCTATCGAGAGTTTCATACGGTTGTATAACGCTAAACTTTTCTAAACTATTTAACTATCACCTGTACACAACTGTTTCTTCAGATCAATGACTAAAAAAGGATTTCGAGTGAATAAAGATTGTCACTTAGCAAGGAACGTCTTCGAACTTCGTGATCAAGAATCACAAAAAACTGTACGATATAACAGAAGCCATATCACCTGAGGATACATCTATTTATAAATGGAACTTTGTCTCTGTGTGTGTGTGTGTGTGTGTGTGTGTGTGTGTGTGTGTGTGTGTGTGTGTTACCTACAGACTCCGAAACGGCTGAACCGATTTTCTTGAGATTTTACACAGTTGTACTATAAGAGTTTGCGAGTGTTCTTAGCTATGTTTTGTGTCGGGTTATAGAATGAGTGGTCCAATTTTAATCAAATTTGATACACTCATAGATAAAGACATAAGAAACGATATTCAGAAGTTTCAAGGTTGCAGTTCTTACAATAGTGCAGAAAATTGAGAATATATATATATATATATATATATATATATATATATATATATATATATATATAAAAATGGCAAGATGTTTGTGTGTGTATTTGTTTATCTGCCTGTATGTCTGTATTTTTCAGCTATTTTATTTTAGTTTTTGCTTCGGGTTTTTTTAGTTTTTGCTTCTAAGTAGGTGTAATTGTAGTTCTTAGTCTCAGCCATGATGCCATTTACTCAGAGGACTTATTTTGTCTTCAAAATTCAGTTTACGACGAAAAAACTTATTTGATATCGATACCAGGAAATCAAAATTTGACTTACATCCATTCATTTTTCTTTCAGTCTACGGTTTCGCTTTAACTGGAAACAACTATTGCTTTTTAGTCTTTCGTGCCAACGTCCAAAGACTCTGAGCTCCAAGACCATCGATTAGTTTTAAAGTTTTCATTACACCCGAGCAACGCCGGGCTATACTGCTAGTTAAAACTAAAACGGATGGCACATAGAACTGTAAGCAAAAAAAGTGACAAAATCACCATTTTGATGATTCATACTTCTTCAAACAAAACGCTAGTAAATAAGTCCGCATCAATATTGGAAAGTGCAAGCCTAGTTTGTGGAGAGGAAAAACCTTTTTTCTTGAAACACTGCTTTAAGACTTTATGAACTTTAATAAGAGAGGAGCATTAGATCTTTTCCCAATGGTTTATCTAAAGAAAACGTCTCATGAGAACATTTCCATAATTTCATGATTTCTTGTTACAATCCGAACGTTTGATTGTTTTTTTAACACCAAAACACTGGATTACCCCTGGAACAATAATCAACAATCAAATTCACACCACGACTAACCATGGGCATATCATAGCCGATTTTGAAAATATCAAAAAAATATTAGATATCAATCTTTATTTGAAATATTTTATATACAGACACTTTAAAATTTGTACTTTGAATTAACATTAATATGAACTGAAAAACATATTATTTAGGCAAGAAAATCAGGTACAGAAAATTTAATTAAACTTAATTAAAATGACGTCATTGGCGCTAGGTGCTATGTACCTATGTGTTCTCGGGTTAAAACCATTATATAAACTATAAATAATGTAGAAATTATAAAGATATTATTGCCATTATTTTCTTTAATATTAGGAATTTTGGTTTACGACTACAAAAACATAACTAAGGATATATATATATTTTGATTCAGTTGTTGGTTGGTTATAGTTAACGAGATATCATTACTTGTTGGATTGTTTAAAATCAAACATAATTGTTTTAGAACCAAAACTTTAAGAAACAAAACAAAAATGAAAGGAAAGTTTAACATAGACAGGATTTTTGCACTAAAGACAAATTATTTTTTACTGGTATTATTTAATCAATAAACAGTTACTCAAAGTAGGCGAGCACTGCATCATGTTGCTGCAAGGGCATACAAGGAATAAGAGGTGCATATGATATTATGAGAATATTTAGGATAGAAAAAGATACACCTTATACTTGTAGATTGAGTAAGCACCGCCTCAGGATGCTGTTCCGCAACGTAAACTTTTTATGTCTAAATTGATACGTTTTCGTCTCTAATCAAACAGATAGACATATGTCTGATTAACACTAGAGCAAAAAAGGTTGACATTTGTCCACTTTAAACATGATTAAAAAGGGACATATTTCTTGGTGTATATCGACTCGGAACGACAAATCGGATTACCGAGATCGAATTCCAGTTGAATTCCTTGTATTCACTTACACACACATACCCTTGTGAAAGGTATTAATAAGTCTCTTTCATCAAATTATGGGTTAAATAACAGGACACATTGGGTTCTATAGCTTTGGGTGGCCAGCACTTTCACGCAGAAAGCAATGGCAACCTACTGCGGGAAAGTTTACTGCCCAGTCAGTCATGTCCCTTTCGAGACATGATCGCTTAAGCGTGTATAACGTATGATACTTAACTAACTAATGTCTAATAAACACTAGAGTCAAAGAGATATATATATATATATATATATACTGTTTATACTATAGTACATAAAATGGGAGATATATACAACTTACACTATTATCAAAAGGTAGAAACTTCAAGAAAACTGAATGTATAGTCATTAGCAAAATATGCCAACTGCAGCGGCAACAATCTAAAATAAAACAAGTAACAAAATTCAAATACCTAGAAATTATTTTGACAGAGGGTGGAAAGTGCGATATGGAGATCCAAAGACGAATTGGCATGGCCAAAAAAGCATTTCAGAAGCTAACAAGTGTACTGAAAGACAGAAAAATCTCATTAGAAACAAAGAGTGCTGGATTATGTGAAATTTGTCCTTCTGTATGGAAGCGAATGCTGGACAATCTCATCAAAAATGAAGGAGAAGCTTCAGGCAACAGAAATGTGGTTTTACAAAAGAATGCTGAGGATACGATGGACGAAACACGTGTGCAGCAATGAGGTGCTGGAAAGGATACAAATGAGAAGACTGATACCAAATATCAGGGAGAGACAAATGAGGTTCCTTGGACAGGTAATGAGGAAGTAGAGCCTGGAGAGGTTAATACTCACAAGCAGGATAACTGGAAGGAGAGACATGGGAAAGCAGTGTGCGACGTACTTGTGAGCAAATGTTTGGCGTAGCAGGGCTTAGAAGTATTACCAAGAGAAAAACTATTGAGAGCTACACGAGACAAAGCCAAGTGGAAGTCCATGATCGCCTACGTCTTGCAGGGAAACGGCACAAGAAGAAGAAGAAGAAGAAGAAGAAGAAGAAGAAGAAGAAGAAGATAGGGTCTGATTTGCATTCGAGCCCAAAAAGATAGATTTATGTCCAGCTTACTCTAGTACAAAATGCTTGACAGGTCCGGTACACACTAGAGTCAGAGGTACGATATTGGCCTGGTTTACACTAGAGTCAAAAGCATAGATATGTTTGGTCTACAAGGGAGTCAAACGTTATGCATCGGTCAGGCTTAAACTCATCTAGTATATAATCGAAATGTATTCTTTTTTAATGGACATTTTTTTAATGGGGATGTAGCCAACAAAACCCAGTTCGGAATGTATGACTGGCCACTCGTATCCAAGGAAGCCTTTTTACTAGGGCGGTTAGCCAATTTCCGTTGCAGAAAACATTTGAACACTGGCGCAACGCAAGGTTTTAATCAACACTTCCTATGAAAAACCTTGTACACAATAGTTACTAATCGATGTACCACCCTATAAAAAGAAGAAAAATGTAGTATATTCACTACAGGTAATATATATATATATATATATATATATATATATATATATATATATATATATATAGATAGTGTGTACCGAAGCAGCAGATAATGTTATAAACTTATACTGGTAAATATAACAGACAGTAAATGTCAATTATGTTTAGTCATGAGCTGTTTTAAACGTTGCATTTTAGCTTTAATATCGACATAAAGACAAAAGTTGTTTAACATTTGGATAATTTATTATGCTGGTTCGAAGTATAATGGTGTGACGTCATAGAACCACATTACAAATTTACGAATTGCGTCTGCTATTCGGTGACTGTTATCATCGCATAGCAATGTTTTATGTCAATACTAGATAATATCATATTTGATGGTGGTTGGCTTTCTGTTAACGCCCTTGTAACCTCTCTGAAGATGGCTCATATGACCCGAAACCAGCATAATAAAAGATATCCAAATATTGGACAATTTTTGTCTTTATTTTCACCTGAAACATTATACATAATTAACATTTATTGGCTGTTATATTTAACAGTATATGTTTACGAAAAATATATATACAATATATACATATGTATATGTGTGTGTGTGTGTGTGTGTGTGTGTGTGTGTGTGTGTGTGTGTGTGTGTTACTATTACTATATAATCCTTTATTATTTTAATCCTTTTTATTTATTTTTATTTCTGAATGGGGTATTTTATTTGTATATAATATCTCTAAAAAAAGGACAGCTTGGAAATGAGACCAAAGCATAAAAACGATATCTCTTTAAATTTTATAACACATCTTATACCTTGAAAATAGTTTTATATAATTTTTATTTTAAATTGTGTACATACAGATGCAAGTAATGGCGCTAGTCTTGTAATTCTCCCACAGATTTCTAAGTGGTGAAATAAATATTTCATTACAAATAATCTTTTTTGTACGGGTTCCAAAACACACGATCACCACTTAAAAATACTAGATAAAGGCAACAGCAAACACTGATTCTATATCAGATGTGAGAATTTGGAAGGAGAGGGTACATCAGCGATGACATTACTGTAAGTTCGAGAAAGAAATTTCAGTAAGCCATCAGACTCTACCAGCGATGTCATGCTTTGATCAAAATACAACAAAACATACAGGTACAGTAATTGTATAAAAACAAAACATAGATTCCGGTTACAGTTAAATGTAATGAAAACTAGAAAATAATCAGCCTCTTATTTGCAACGGGTCATGCGCATGATGGTAAATTGCATCCAGCAGCAAGGCCTCTGATTAGGAGGTTGTGAAGCACATGGGACCATCTCTTAATTGCTGTTGTTCTCAGGTCCATCATAACCCGCAATGGTAGCACCTGTTAGGGTCCTATCTATGGGCAAATAGTTAACCCCCAAACTGGTGTTAAAACATTATGACAGTATAAAAATACTTTTATAGAAATATATACATAAAAATAGACACTTATAGAAAAATATACATTTTCTGAAGGAAATATATTACCAACAATACATTTTTGAAGAAAAAATTATTACATAACATATTTTTGAAGAAAAAAAAATTTCTCAGCAAAACGTTTTGAATGCAAAATTTCAATTTTCGAAAATAATCAAAACAAAAAAAATTCTTTAAAATCTGACTAAATCAACCTTCTCACTATAACCTAACATTTAAAAAATACCTTAAAACCCTAACTTTTTGGCGTTAAATAACCCACAGAAGTTGATATACCGTTAAACAAAACTGAAACGTAAATGTAAGCTTAATTGCAACAGTGAGCGCAATAACCATCATAAGATTAGCGATGTTGCTTTTTGAAATCTTCCGTTTGTGGTAATTCATGTCAGCACCTAAAAACTTTTAGATTTTAGAATTTCGTATAAAAGATACTCAACCTGCAATTGTATTATTTCTCATTGATAGGAAAGTTACCGTAGAAGTTATGCCAGGATTTGTCATCGGAGGCCACAATTTAAACAGCATAAGGTATGCAGATGATACAGTACTGAAAACAGACACAGAAAGGAAAACTACACGACCTCCTACAGAAAATAGCTGAAGAGAGTGACAAGAAAGGACTGCAAATAAACTGCAGGACAACCGAATGCATGGTCATCAGCATAGAGGGCAGCCCAAAACGCCAAATACTGGTGGGGAATACTAAAATCAAGCAGGTACAAAAATTTAAATACCTGGCAAGTGTTCTAACAGAAAACGGAAAGTGCGACAGAGAGATCTGAAGGCAAATTAGCATGGCGACGAAAGCATTCCGTAGTTGAGTAAAGTATTAAGAAACAGAGAAAGTAAAAAAACAAAGAAGAAAATACTGGATTGCCATGTGATGTCAGTTCTTCAATATGGCAGTGAATGCTTGACAATATCATTGAAGATGAAGGGAAAACTTGAAGCAACTGAGCTGTGATTCTACAGACGGATGTTGCGAATATCATAGATCGAGCATGTGAGCCAATGAATGGGTTTGGAAAGGATGGAAACGAAAAGGAAATTAATACTGAGCACCAGGAAGAGACAACTAAAGATCCTGTGACATGCAATGAGGAAGGAGGCCTTGGAGAGCCTGATACTAACAGGCAAGATAGAGGGGAAAGGAGACAGGGGAAAGCAGCGGATAACATATTTGAAGGACTTGATCAGGTGGATGACGGAACTAGGGTTGCATGGTGTAACAGAAGAAGGCGTGCTAAGAGCTACCAGAGATTGGGAGACGTGGAAAGCCATGATCGCCTACGTCTTGAAAGAACAGGGCACATAGAAGAAAAAGAAAATATGAAATGCACATGTTTGAGTAAACCTCTCTCATTATTTTTTTAGATAGTGAAATTAATATCACCAGCCATTAGATTGAGAATTACCACATAAGAAAGAAGAGAATTACCTACTCAAACACTTCGAATCACTACGTTTATATTAATAAGAAATATGTATATATGTATATAAACTGGAGTTAAAAATATATAATGACGGTGTAGGGGTGTTGTTTTTGTCCTGAAACGTCACATCCCCGCTACCTATTTTACCTGCACCACATTTTCACTCCCGTCGACTTTTATGCATTAGAAGTCTCTAAGTGTAAAGTAAAACCATTGTCGGGATACATTTTCTCCGGAAAGCGACTATCACTGGGAAAATCAATGCTTCGCCATTATCATGTCTGGCGTTGATGTACATTTACGAATTGGTTGATCGGATAATGGGAAAAAAAGGAGGGGTGAGGATCATTGGGTATGGTATGAAGGGTTAGTGGTAGGGTGTGTCTCTTTAGAAGGGAAGGTGGGGGATATAAAAATGGATTGCCATACTAATACAAACAAGCGCAAGAAGGTACAACTCAACCCAACACGGCCTACTCAACACCGCCGACTCAACACTGCCGATTGAGCGCCGAGATATATCAGAACTGGGACGACTCATGACCAAGATCAGAAAGACGTAACTTTTTTATAACCCGATGAAACTAATTTATTAAAGATTATAAAATGTAATTAGCGAATATTTTTAACTATTATAATAAAGTGACTTTTTAAAATAAAATAAATAGGAATACTAACATATTTAAAAAGAACATTTATAACATTTAATGTAGTGAATTATTGAAAATAGTGAATTATTTTTATTTCAATTTTCATTATCAAAAAATAAATTTATTTACGATTTACTTTATTAAAATAAGTAAAAGCAAAAAAATTTCTTCATATATTTAATAATGCCAATTCAAATGCTTTATTTAAAGAAAAATAGTGGGTAATTAAGATTTTTAATTCTTGATAAATTACTTTTATTCGGCTATAAAAAAAATTGTTTTTCTGATGCTGAGTTGTCCTGTTCCTAAGCTGTCCTAGCGTTCAGTCGGCGAAGTTGAGTCGGCGGTTTTGAGTTGACCTGCACTCGATACTAATGCACATATAACTATGCTAAAGAAATAAATAAAGAAAAAAGTTATCCTTAGCAGAAGGATTTAACGTAAAAATAGAAAGAATGTGTGACGTGATGATTAAGTAAAATGGATCGTGTTACAAAGACGGATAGTTAGATGCAAATAACATCTATGCTGACAAGTGGATAGGAACTGACAGACAATTATATAAATATAACGTCTTTTCCGGCTTACAAGTTGCCCTTTTTTTCATAAAAACATACCCTGAAATATACGTGTTCGTTTTCCAAGATGAATGTATCAGTTATAAGCATGGTTACCACCATGACATGGATGGTACTGAAGATCATTTATTGTACATAATTGACAGTAGTAGTAACTTTGAAGATGATAGTTTAAAACTTTTACATGAAGCTAACAGTGAGGAATTTGGGGGATTTTTTTTTAATCGTGTCACCCCAAGCAAGGCATTCCACTGCCACTATAGCGCAGGGGGTTACATAGAGCGATCGGGTATAGGAAATGTCAGAAGGAGGGTGATAGACGACTTAGGATGTACATAGGGAGAGAGTTGGAGAGATTGGGTGTGAGTTAGTGTGTTAGGAAGTGTCTATTGACCTTATATTTAAACTTCTGGTGGTTGTAGCCGTCGGGGAAGCAAGCATGCGGTAGGGAATTCCACAGGCGGGAAGTTCGAGGAAAGAAGCTGTTGGAGTTGAAATTGCGGTTACATTTCATCGGTTTCACTGTAAAAGGATGGGACCTAGTTGCCAATCTAGTATCTCGTGCAAATTCACATCTAGGGGGCACCAGTGATTTAAGTTCGTCAGAGCAGACGCCATGAAAGTATTTATAGAAGAGGCGCAGGGAAGCCACGTCACGCCGGTGAGATATTTATTTGATTGTTTTATATTTTTACCTGAATTCTTTTTAAATTTTTGAATTCATATTTATACAAATAAAACCACGTTTAGACAACGAAAAATGTATAGTATATTTATTAAACAGCAACTAGTACTTCATTGCAATACTAACAAAATAGTTTGTCGGGGCTGGACAATTTTGACCCTTGTCGATACACGCGCGCTTTATGGGCTCCCAACTTAATACCTCGATTTTGTGTCACATCCACGTGATAGTGATGGGGTGGGGGACCAGGTAAATATCCGTACAAACAAATCGGTTCCGGAGGCTAGGCAATTTTTGGCCTTTGCCTGTAAGCAAGCGTTCGTGATCCCCTGATAAAACCACGACGTTTAAAGGAATAAGTAATCATACAAAAAGATTTCGGGTGTGTGATTAATGTAAACTATCCGTGGCGCTAGTATGTGAGAGACGCATTGTGAGAATGTATGAGAATGATATTTCATTTTTCTTAGATATTTCTTTCCATTATTAGAAGGGATCTTCTTAGCTATAGCGTCTGTGCAAGCCGCAAAATACTATATATATATATATATATATATATATATATATATATATATATATAGTGATGATCATCCACGTATACTGTCTTAATATGTATAGGAAAGAATATTAATAAAAAGTTTTGAATTTAAAAACGTACTTTTTTAAACAGTATTTGTTTATTTTTATTGTATATTTCAGACCGTCCTCGGTCCTTCATCAGAAACAAGTGATTTTTAAATTAGAATTGGAATATAAACAAAAAAATAGATATTCCCTATCTATTTTTTTGTTTATATTCCAATTCTATTTTTTTGTTTATATTCCAATTCTAATTTAAAAATCACTTGTTTCTGATGAAGGACCGAGGACGGTCTGAAATATAAAAATACAATAAAAATAAACAAATACTGTTTAAAAAAGTACGTTTTTAAATTCAAAACTTTTTATTAATATTCTTTCCTATACATATATATATATAATTCGATGAATTTTAAGTTTTTGTTTGATACTTTCGTGGTGTACTATAATGACGTTGTCAAAAGCATTTGTCTTTATTGTGAAGGTGATAAGGAAAAACTTTTATCCGACAAATGATGCATAAAACCTCTCCATAATGCCGTGGTCATCAAACTAACATATGTAATTATTTCTTTGTCAGAGAAGCAATACCCCAACGGATTTTATTCTATTATGCTCTATTCCAAAACACTAGTTGACGGCACAAAGTTATTGCGTAGGTATAAGCTGGTTGTTAAATTTAGTATAATATAAATATAGCTTTATTTTTAACTGCGATCCGTAGTACTCATAGAATTTTTAAAGTTTCTTCATTTTCTTTCTGGTGAGGATGCATTTGATTAAAGTATAGCTTGATATGTTTAGGGTTATTTGAGCAAGTATTATTTTACTATTTCTAATGACTCGTCTTCATCAACAATAAAATTAGAAAAGTTATTATTTATGAGAGATTGTTTAATGTTCTTTTAATTCAGTGTTGGAAAAATTAATAAAAAATTAATTACATTTTTCTATACATATGTATATATGTGTGTCTTTGTGTGTGTGTTTGTGCGTGTTTGTATGTGCGTGCGTGTGTGTATATAATAGTAATGAATATAAATAATATGTAAGTGTGTATAAGTGGATAAATAAAAAAATTCACTTTCGTCATAACATGTTAAACAATCTCTCTCTCCCTCCCTCCCTCTCTCTCTCTATATATATATACACACACACACACACACACACACACACACACACACGCGCGTGTGTGTGTGTGTGTGTGTGTAAAAATTAAGACAAACAGAATTCTATGTTTAAGTGGAACTGTGGGCCTATTTCAGGCGAACCATCTTCAGCTTCTGTCTTTATTGTACAGAAGATTTTACACGAATGGTTATTTCCTTTTATATATATATATATATATATATATATATAGAGAGAGAGAGAGAGAGAGAGACTGTTAAAAGTACTATTAAAATTTTAAGGACAGGTTCCTCTTTCAAATGTTGACTCATCTGTAAACAAAAAACAACTAAAGAGACAAACAATGGATCTGCAGTTTGTGCAATAAACCACCGACAAAAGTTCTCAAGTATTGAGTAATCTTCTTCTTTTTCATGTGTCGTTTTCTCTCAGGACGTAGGTAATCACTTCCACTTGGCTCTGTCTCTTGTCGCTCTAAATAGTTTTTCTCTTGGTATCTCTTCTAATCCCCGATTCGTCAATCATTTGCTCGGATCTAACAAGTGCGTCTCACGCTACTTTCCTCTGTCTCTCCTTCTATTTAGCCAATCTGGGAGTATCAAGTTCTCCATGCCCTCCTTCCTCAATACGTGTCTCAGGAACCTCATTTTCTATTCCTGATATTTTGTCTGTTTTTCTCGTTTGCATCCTTTCAAACACCTCATCGTGGCACCTCATCCGTCCATGGTATTTTCAACACCTTTTTGTAAAACCAGATTTCTGATGCCTCAAGCCTCTCTTTCAACTTTCATGGGATCGCCAGCATTCAATTCTATACAGAAGTGCAGATATTACATACCAGTCCAGCACTCTTTTCTTTGTTTCAGAGAACCAAAAAGCCAACTCGCGTTGCAAATGATACGGATATAAAAGCGGCTTTTAAAATTACCCTCTATGAAACGTACGCCATGCTATGAATACTAGACATGTGCTAATAACTTGATCATCACTGACACATTATAAAATGTGTTCTTCGTGTTCAGGCGTACAAGCGTATCTCGGTCGTCCTCGATCGACAATTTGTTTGTAGCGCCACGAACTCTTCTCTCAGAATGCAATGATAAAACAGCAACAAAACTTTAGATGGTACGGCTGCTTTTAGTTTGGAAACGCAAACAGATGGAGCGGTGTAGCCTCGCGTCCATTACCATTCGCTCAGACGTATGTGAAAAAAAATCTATCTCTCTATTTACTAAATGAATATCCTTTCATCGTTAAATGAAACACCTCTCAGTTAACTCAATACTACACATGTCAAACGTTGAAGACAAACTAATCTCAAATGAACACGAATAACAAATGTAACTTAGACATAACATAATAACATAAAAGCGATGGGTTTGTAGACATATGTTTATAAGGTATATTGTCCTTGTTTTGGTGTGAAGAATATGCCTTTAATGTTCGTAAGTTCGTAAAACACACACAGACACAAACACCACACACACACATACACACACGCACACACACAGACACACTATATATATATATATATATATATATATATATATATATATATATATATATATCAGCATGCAGTGTGGGTATAAAAGAATCCAAAGGAGTATCCTGTACATACAGTGGTAGAATAACTCTCTAAGAAAGCTCTAAATATATATGTATATAAATACATATAGAGCAAATATAAGAAAAATTAAGGTAGACACGTTCTTTCATGGTAAATCGGAATTTTACACGAATGCTCTAGTAAAATCCTTTGTAAAATACAGACGGAAGCTGATGATGGTACGCCTGAAATAGGCCTACACCTCTGAATTACCATGAAATAACGTGTCTGCCTCAATTTTTATAAATACTTGCTGCAAAATGCTTTCATTTGTCTTGCTAAAGTCTGTCAGAGGAAGAAACGCGTTGGTAAAGGTAAGTTTTCGTTTTCTGTTTATCCAGTTTCTGCATTTACTAGTATATTGTAGTTATGAGAAAATACCTTTGGAAAAATATCTTGAAAGAGAAAGATAATTATCTTTGCAAGACAAGAAGTTTTTATAAAGAAAGACAGAAAGAAAGCATGAATGAATGAAAAACGGAAAAATAAAAGGAAATAAAAAGAAGAAAACTGCATTCGAAAAATTAAAAAAAACTTCTCTTGAAAGAGAGAAAGATAATTCCGTATATAAAACAAAGAGTCTCTATACAGAAAAAAATAAAAAAATGAATGAATTAATGAAGAAAGAATGAAAAAAATAAAGAATGAATTAATTAATGAATGAAAGAAAGAAAACAGAAAGAGAGAATATTAATTTTGAAAAGTCAAAAAAACATTATCTTGAGAGGGAGCATGATAATTCCGTTTGTCAAACAACGAGACATTATAGAAGAAGAAAGAATAAATGAAAGAACAAATGAATATAAGAAAAACAGACACGAAAAACAATTTTGTTTTGTATCTTTACCTAGAAATAAGGAAAATAATAAAAAAATAAAGAAAGAATATTTCTATCCGAAAATCTTTTTTGCTCGAATAATAGAAAAGAAAATTGCATTTCAAAAACAAAGAGTAATTATATAGTCAGTCAGTTAAGTGCCATACGTGAAACACGCTTGGGCGATCATGTCTCTTTCGAGACATGACTCACTGAGCAGAAGATTATCCCGCAGTAGGTTGCCATTGCTTTCTGCGGTAGACTGGTTGCCGGCCAAGGCTATAGAACCCAATCTCTCATGTTATTTAACGCATAACTGGAGGGAATTTGCGTGTAAGTGAAAGCAATGAATTCAACTGGAATTCGAACTCGGCTCCCCGATTTCTCGTTCCGAGCCGATATCCACTGGACCACAACGCACATCCACTTATATAGAAAGAAACCAAAATATGGAAAGAAAGATCATTCAGGTGATCAAATCAAATACTCATCATAGAGAATAAATAAAAGAAAGAAATAATTATTGCTAAAGAAAACAATTTAAATAGAAAAAAGAGAATCAGAAAAAAAAAAGGAAAAAATAGAAAAAGAAGGTGAGAAAGAGATAGTAAAACGGAAGGTTATTTTCTTAGTAAATCAAAGAATCAATTTGTGCAAAGAAAGAAAGTGAGAATGAAATAATGAAAATAGACATTAATTTTCTTAGTAAATCAATTTGATGAAAGAAAAAAGAAAGAAAAGATTAATGAAAGAATGAAAGAAAGAAAGAAAGAAAGAAAGAAAGAAAGAAAAAGAAAGAAAGAATTGAAAGTAGAGAGAAAAGAATTAAAGGAAATAGATAATTTTCTTAGTAAATGAATTTGTAGAAAGAAAGACAGAAGGAAGGCTGAAAAAAAAGAAAGGAAAGAAGGAAAGAAAAGAAATAAGGAAAGAAAGAAAAAAGAAGATAAAACAGAGAAATAGAGAAAGAAAAAGAAAATGTAAAAGAAACAATTTTTATAGAAAAATAAAGGCGGAAAGAAAAAGTAAGAAAGAATATAGAAAAGCATACAAAAAACTGAAAGTGAAATAATGAAATGATCAAGTTGCAGAAAGAATGAAAAACACAGACAATGAAATAAATAAATAAAGAAAGAAAATAAATAATGAATAAAGAATTAAAAAGAAACAAAGAAACAAAGAAAAAATAAAGAAAGAAAGAAAATAGAACGAAAAGAAGAAAGAAAGAAAGAAATGATAAAAGAAAGGAAGAAAGAAAGTAGGTAAGAAAAACTTTGAAAAAACCTTTTCCCGCTGAAAGTGCAAAGATTTTCAATTAGACATGTAGAAGTAAGTAAAGAAATAATAAAATCTCTCTAAATAAAAATGGGGAAATAAGAATAAACATAATGCCATATCAAATGACAAACCCAAACTCACACACACACAAGCACACACACACACACACACACTGGAGAAGTAAATAATGTACTGAATTATAACAAAATAGTCGGCCATTTTGTTGCCTGAACCTCTCTTCACCTCCCATACCGATCTTGTTCGATAACTAATTTTCATATCGTTTCTCGACTTTCATTGCATCCATTTGCTTTCCCATCCACTTAGCATTTCGTACAAAAACGCAAACAGGCGGTTCCATTTGTGAATTGACGGCAAACAAGAAGATTCGATACAGCTGCTGCATACCCGGATGTGGAAAGCAGACGACTCTGCGTCAAATATAACGTCTACCAAAACCAAAAAAAAAAAAAAAATGCACACAAAAATTAAATGCACAATAATAATAACAATAATAATAATAATAATAATAATAATAATAATGATGATGATGATGATGATAATGAATTAAGTGGAATCCATAGATGGACAACGAAATGTCAGTTTTACAGATTGGCTTTTTCCTATTTAAATGCTTAAATACACAGACAGAAAACACACACACACACACAGAGAGACAAACACACACACGCAAATGCAAAAGGCCGCGCTCACTCATACATATATGCAGGCAGACAATAAAACGCACAAATATAAACACACAAGCGCAAACACATACAGACGTGTACAAAAACACATGCACAAGCGCGCACACACACAGGTACATACACATAAAACACTCACACACAAATGCAAGCGTATAAAAACGCGCACAAAAACTAGTAGATGCACACACACAATCATACATATACATACACGCAAAAGAATACACATGCTCACACATAAACGAATACACGCGTACACACATGCACACACATACACGCACACATGCAGCATTAATGTCTATGATTTTTCTTGCGATCAGAGAGAAAACGTTTTGTTTTCTTAATTTAAAAGAAATACTTTGTCATTTTAATTTTCTTACTTGTAACAAAATGTTTTTTTCATTTTCACACCTTTCCAAAGCTCATCTATATTCATCGTATCAACATTCCTCAAACTATTGTATTTCATAATATCATTATTTACCATCATCTCTCTCTTTCTTCCCCCCTCTCTATCTCTTGCTCTCTCTCTCATTCACTCACTCACTTAGAGTTTTTTTTTCTTTGTTTTTTTTTTTAATTCTTGTAGGTACTTGCTTGTCTGAAACAGGTACAGATTCCGTTACGCCCGTATTCCAAGAGGTGCCGGTATATCTGTTTGCCTTTAAAATCGGCATTCATGATAAAAACTTTCTCCACTTATGCTGTTTACCTTCTCTCGTCATTCGTCCTATACTGGCTTTCACCTGTTCCTTTTTAATTGCATCTTTTATTATCCTTCTATTATTTTGATTTCATCAAATTCTTCTTTCAATTCACAGGTCTCTTCATATATTCTTTCTCTTTTATTTCCTGTATCTCTCTATGATATGCCTCTATTTACTTTTCTTTTTTCTTTCCCTATCACTTTCGCGTTCTACAATTCAACATTCGATTAGACTTCTTTCTAATACACACACAGCCATATCTATCTATCTATCTATCTATCTATCTATCTATCTATCTATCTATCTATCTATCTATCTTTAGTCTGTTTCATCTATCTATCTATCTATCTATCTATCTATCTATCTATCTATCTATTTCTATCTATCATATTTCTATCTATCATATCTATCTATCTATCTATCTATCTATCTATTTCTATCTATTCTATTTCTATCTATCATATCTATCTATCTATCTATCTATCTATCTATCTATCTGTTCATATCTATTTCAGTCTGTTCATATCTATCTATCTATCTATCTATCTATCTATCTATCTAGCTATCTATCTATCTATCTATCTATCTATTTCAGTCTGTTCATATCTATCTATCTATCTATCTATCTATCTATCTATCTATCTATCTATTTCAGTCTGTTCATATCTATCTATCTATCTATCTATCTATCTATCTATCTATCTGTTCATGTCTATTTCAGTCTGTTCATATCTATCTATCTATCTATCTATCTATCTATCTATCTATCTATTTCAGTCTGTTCTATCTATCTATCTATCTATCTATCTATCTATCTATCTATCTATCTATCTATCTGTTCATATCTATTTCAGTCTGTTCATATCTATCTATCTATCTATCTATCTATCTATCTATCTATCTATCTATCTGTATGTATGTATGTATGTATGTATGTATACAATTGTATATTGGTTTGTTAAGTTCTATATATGTTTTATTGAAGACTGGCAAGCAACTGAGATTACGATTTGTATTATATTTTTTTGTGAAAAGGTTAAGGGACATAGTGTGTGTAAGAGATGTTCAGATGATATTTGGATCGCAGCGCTTACGGCTAATATTTTAACTGTTATGAAGGACGTTTATATTTGTCTTTATAAGTAGATTAGAAAGCGTTCGGGTCTAAATATCATTTGAATATTTCTTCCACACTCGAGGTTCTAAAATTAAATCTCTAGCACACATGAAATAAAGTATAATAAAAGTTGAATCACAGTACCTTACCAGGAATCTTCGATTATATATATATATATATATATATATATATATATATTCTATTAAAAATTGTTATCAATTTAATCTTTTAAATATAAATTAAAATTTTATTTTTAACATTAATTTTTCTTTAAATTCATCTTTTAAATTTAATTATAATGTTTTTTTTATATTAGCATAAATGAATTTATACCTTTGTCTTGTATTTTTAAATATCCTCGAACCTGCGCTTTTAAATAATTCTTATTGTGTATATGTTATTTCACCAATTAAAAAAATGCCAAAGGATTTTGTTTCATACAATGTTATTAACAAATGTATCCATCTACAATTCATTTCTGGCCAAAGTTTGAAATTTCTAATTTTTGCAGCTCTTGTAATCTCCCCCAACACTTTCTTCCTCCTTTAAATTTTCTCACTTTTTCTCACTTTCTTCCCTTCTCTGTGCATTTTCTCACTTTTTCCTCTTTGTTAAGCCCAGACGTCATGTGACCGATGTGTGTATATGTTTATACTTTACTTTCTACCTAAATTTAGGGTCTATTTCTCCTTGAGCCGTCTTTCATTGGCTTTTTCCTCATGTTTCTTTATTTCTTTATTTCTTGTTTTCCTCTTTGTTTTTATTTCATTTACGTCCTTCTCTTTCCCGATTTTTGATTCCTCTTTTTTTTCTCATTTTTTTCTATCCACCTTTACCTCGTACAAAAAAAAAACTTGCCAATAAAAGGAAATGAATTTTCATCAATTTTCTTTTAAAAAATAACGTTTATTACCATCATTACTGACTACCTGATGAGACATTGTTCTTTCAATATTGAAACAAAATGTACACTTTTTGTAGTAGATTGTAGTTTGTACTTGTTCTAAAGTATTTGTTATATATATATATATATATATATATATATATATATATATATATATATATATTAACCATTTCCCACCAAGAACGGTGGAAATTCCCATTAGTGTGCAGGGGGGTTACATTTCACGAAAAGACTGGGTTAAGTGTGTATTAGAGAAAGGATAAAATATGGATGGGATTCAAGAAGAGAAAAGATGGCAATTGACGTGGCATAAATTTTTGACGTCTGTAGTTATCAGAAAATCAAGTAAACAAGAAAGTGTTGAAGTCGAAACGTCGGTTACATTCAACCATTTCAAAGGTAAAAGGATGGTAATTAGTACGTTTAAATCTATGTGGTCGGAGCACCAGGAAAAAACCTCGTCAGAACACACACACACACACACACACACACACACACACACACACACACACCTATATATATATATATATATATATATATATATATATTCTTCACTCTTTCCTTAATCTGAAATCTCGTTTGCCATTTTTCAGTTTGTCTTCACTTTTTGTAATAATAGTTTGTAAATATATTAATATTCATCTTAATTCAGTCAGATTTAGAATTCCAGTTTAATCCATTGTATTCACTTACGCGTAAATACCCTTGGAAAAGGTATTAATCGGTCTCTTCCTTCCAGTTATGGGTTAAATAGCAGAACAGATTGCAGAAAGCAATGGCAACCTACTGCGGGATAATCTTCTGCCCAGTCAGTCATGTCTCTTTCGAGATATGATCGCCCAAGCGTGTATCACGTATGGCACTTAACTGACTGACTGATATCATTATACTTTCTTGAACCCCGTCGATGTCAAGCCTCTTGAAATTGGCTATTTATTATCCTGGCACATATATCCAAGTTCTGAAATATAATGATTAAAATTTATTTTCATTAATTTATATTAAGTGTGAAAACGATGAATATTTATGAAACCTATCTGAACGTTTAGAATGGGATAGGAAGACTAAACAAAGAAAAGGAAAACAAAAAAGAAAAAGATTCAACATAGATAAATATAAAAAAACTGACATAAATATCTATCACTCTCTTACCCCCCTCTCTCTCTCTCTCTCTCTCTCTATATATATATATATATATATATATATATATATATAAGAAATTGATATATGATCTTATCTTTTGTATCAGAACGATATTAGGAAAATTAATGATACATTGAAAAAAACTTTCTCATGTGTCACGTTTAGTCCTTTAGGAGTTGATCAGACTAAAGTGATGCTTACGTTCATTTAACTCCACATCAATACGAAGAAGAGGGCAATCTGAAATTTAAAACTTTTAAACTTACAAAATATTTTAATTGAAAAATTTTAAATTTCAGCTTCGCTTTTCCTTCCTCTATATGTATAGTTGAATGAATGTAAAAATAACTTCCATCAGATTTAATCCAAAAAGACAAATATTTTATTAATCTTTGGCATTAATAATCCCCAATATATATATATATATATATATATATATATATATATATATATATATATATATATATATTTACGATACAAGTATTTACGTAAACATCACCTTTTAAATAATGTGCAATACGACAACAGGCCTACACACACGTACTAACAGGCACATTTTAAATCAATGACGTCTACACAAACACGAGTATCCAACAAAAATTGCGTTTTAAGTAATACCTTCGGTTAATAAATGAAAATCCAGGAATTGTTGATAGATAGATAGATAGAGAGATAGATAGATATAATTATTTTAGAATATCTATATATTTATGTGTGTGTATGTGCGTGCCAGTGTGCGTGTGTGTGGGAATAAGTTAAAATAGATAGACCGAAAGAATATATATATATATATATATATATATATATATATATATATATATATATATATAGATAGATAGATAGATAGATAGATAGTCTAGAATATATATCTATATGTGTGTGTGTGTGTGTGCGTGTAGATAGATAGATAGATAGATAGATAGATAGATAGATAGATAGATAGATAGTAAATAATAACATGGAATAAAGATATACACGCACACAGATAGATAGATAGATAGATAGATAGATAGATAGATACTGAGAGACTGGGACATACAGATACATAGATTTATAGGTAGATAAATAATGAATAGTCTTCAGATAGAAAACAGCAAAGAAAAGAAGACAAAACTCTTTTCCCAATGAAAACGAGGTTTATCTTCATAATTTCTTATTGATCTCTTCAGTTCGTTGCTCTCCGACATCCCGATTACCAGTATCTTCTTTTCAAGATATCCATTCGAATTGTACAACGTCTCCATTAATACAAGTATATTTTAGATTTTACATGTACCAACGTGATCTCTTGTGTAGTGGATTTCCTCCCCTGGCAATATATCGGATTTTTCTCTCCCTGTGAAGCTTTTCGGAAAGTAACATCTCAAACGGGTCAAAATGATCAAATGCTAGTCCCTCGTCTGATGTACCATTTACCAAATCCATAAATGGATGAAAGGCGCGCGAGATGACAACGTCTTAACTCGACAAGCCTCGACCTCTTCACATCGTAACTGTGTTTTCGTTGTGATGTCGATATAACGACTTAGTAGCAGTAGGCTTAGCGAAAACGCTATAACATAATATCATAAAAGCGTAGCTATTTTTTTTCTTTTACAATCATTTGTGCTTTTTTTTCCCTTTCGTTTTGTTTTCATGTTTATGAATAGCATCGTTTTTATTTAATGTCTTCGTGTGTCGTTATTTACCTGTTCGTCAAGAAGTCAATATACACAATTGCGTTTTCTATAAGTAATCCTTTCAATATATAGACTCTTTTTCTGGAATTTGTCCGTAACCATTCACTGCTAGCAAACTCTATCATTTCTGCTTTATAACTGTTACAATCAACCGTCGTTGTCGCAACCAGTAATTTTTTTATTCGTTTCATTTATGATAATATTTGGTTTCCATTCCTTATTTATTTTTCCTTTAATTTTCTTCTTTTGCATTATTTGTGTCGACATTGCTCGTTCCTTTCCTTTGTTTTGCTTTTTACTGATAATTTTTCTTTCTTTTTCTTTCTTTTTCTTTTGTCATTTTATTCATCACCTGTCCTTCTTTCTCCTTTCAATCTTATCTTAAATTTTATCTCATTTCTTCCCTTCTTTCTTTCTTTAACATTTTCACCTTTTCTAAATCTTTCTAAATCTTTATTTTATAAATATTTAAAAGATTTTTCCTTCTCTAGTGCTTTTCATTTTACAGAATTTACTATTTTTATCATATATTTTCGTAGATTTCATGAATGGATGTCACTGATTTTTTGCTTTCCGTTATTTCGAAGCGGGATATGGATTTGGATGAGAATATAATGTATGTAAATGTTTTCTGGATTTATTTTAGCGATCACATCACCAAAACAAATATATATATATATATATATATATAAAATAAAATAATATTAATAATATTAATAATAATACTCTCACTTTCTCTCTCTCTCTTTCTCTCACAAAACACACGCGTGAACGCACACACACACACACACACACACACACACACACACACACACACACACACACAAAAAAAAAAATTAGGTAGATAAAAACTTTCGTAATCTTTTTCAAATATACTTAATTTTGCGCATAATCTTTTTTTTTATTTTAATTTTATTTTTCTCAATTCCACTGAAGAGCATTAATAGTACTCAAAGATATCAGATAAGAATTCAATTGTTAGGTATATATATATATATATATATATATATATATATGCGTGTGTGTGCAAATATTCACTGACAATTGTAGCCTTGCTCTTTTCATAATATATATATATATATATATATATATAGCCATCCGCAGACAGATCTGCCCCTCTGCGCTCATTAGCACAGCTAGACATCCGATTGCCCCCAGCCAGAACTGAAGCCCGACCGAACAGACATCAGTCGGCGAGTTTACCACTGATCTATGGGCGCTCGGTAGAAGAAGGCGGACTTTTAACGTGTTATATACAATGTGAGCACAGGCCAGTAGCCGAGAGCGTTCAAATTCATTACTGAATGAATGATGCGAAGATGCTTAAGTAGCTACTGTTTTTTCAAAGTCTACCATTACTTCAAAGTGCTCAATCAAACCAGCCCCGATGTGCGAAGACAGTTTAACGGTGTTCTCACGAAACTTCGACATGAACCTGCTCAGTATAATGACAAATTCTTAGCATTACACCTATCAACGCTCTATATCTACTTCAATACGGAGCACTTTACGATTAAAATTTACTTGCCAAAATATTATTAAATAAAATAAAATTAAATTAAAATAGTTTTTAATTAAAACAATCAATAAAATGACTGAAAAATGAATAAATTTGGCGCTAAACTTTATTACAATTCAACATTATATGTGTGTGTATGTGTGTACATGTGTGTGTATGTGTGTGTATGTGTGTACATGTGTTTAAGTAATATTATCTGGAGAGTAACACATTTACACCTTTTTATTTGATATACATGGATATATATTTTTTTTTAAATCATATCACCCCAAGCAAGGCGGTAACGCCACTGATGCGCAGGGGGCTACATAAGAGTAAGAAGATTGGAAAAGAGAAAACTGGAAACCACATCTTAAACAGGGACCAAGGGATGAGCCTCTTCACCTGTTCAATAGACGTAGGTGGAGTGTGAACCAACCGAAAACCACATCCTAAACAGGGAACAAGGGATGAGCCTCTACACCTGCTCAATAGACGTGGGTGGAGTGTGAACCGGGCGATAGTTTAGTCTATCACTTAAGACGTTATTATAGTGGATACCCGTATATAAAATAGACAACTCGTTTTATTATTTACCTTTACTAAACACAATATACCCTCACTAACTGCTTAAAGTAAAAATATATACTAGGTGTCTATTTTAAATACGAATATTCACTTTAGTTCCTTGGTGCTCCTTCTAACGCGAATTTACGCGAGCTACTAGACTAGAAACAAGGTCCAATTTTTTTACTGTGAAAACAATCAAGTGCAACCACAACTTCTATTATCTCAGCTTCTTTTCTCGCACTTCTCGCCTGTTGAATTCCCTTCTGTGTTCTTTTTTCCCTGATAGCTACAATCTCCAAGATTTTAAATACAACGTCAACCGTCATCTCTCATCTCCTTGACTCCCGTCTTTCTTCGCGTTCTACATTTTCCTCTCACGCAGCTCTCTTTACACCAATGTACCCGTGTTTCTCTTACCCATTCTCCGACACCTACTGTGACTTCTTCTCCTCTCTCGTCACTCTTCTGTTATGTAATCCTCTGCAAACCAGTGGCAGTACTTCTTTTCTTGTGGTGAGACGATTATGAAAAAAACCCAGTAATAATGGATTAAAATTAAAAAGAATACAGATTTACACATACATACAAGCACACACAGACAACACACTCATACACATATATATTTATATATATAATCAATTGACTGCGAGGAAGAGGATAATGACACTAAGAAGCAAGGGTCTACAAATGTGAGAAAGACAATAAAATGACTTTAAAATGAACATGAAATGCTATCTTAAAACGTAAATAAGTGATAAACTCCTAATCCTATTCAAAAACCTAGTGAGGAATCTGAACCGAGGATAGCAGTAACTATCTACTGCTATTATATATAAACGAAGATTCCGTTCTGCGTGAAACCTTTATTTGTGCTATCGGTGTGATAATATGTATACTTAATATATGTGTTGTATTACATCAAGCATGGGTTTATTAACACCTGTACTATATCTACGATAAACTATATATATATATATATATATATATATATATATATATATTATTAAGTAAATCATCGAGCTTTATATTCGACCTCAACAGAATGCAGAAAGCACTGGACGGCCGTTTCGTCCTTTATTTGGGACTCATCAGCAGTGCGCATCCACTACCAGGAATCGAACCCAGACAGTCTTGGTTATTAAGCTGATGTTATACCGACTGAACCACGGTAAGCGGTAACGAATTAAGCTCGATGAACTGCGCCGCTCATCACGAATTCCGTGGTGGAACTAATCCAAGCTCCTTTACCCATAGGATAGTGCCTCCCCAAGCAATATATATATATAATTAAATTTATGTTTTTAATTAAAAATACATTGTGACACTGAAATTTCTATGTTTCGAGATTTTTACTTCGTCATCAGGCAATGTTAGATCATAGTTGTAAAAAGAGTTTCATTTAAATATGAGAAACAATGCGTTTGTTATTCATAGATATGGAAAGTCATCTGTAAATAAGAAACGTATTGTTTTTTTTTTATATTTAAATGAAAATCATTTAAAATAACTATGGGAAAACATCTATAAATAACAAAGAACTATGATCTAAAATTGCTTGATGACGAGGGAGAATTCTCGAGACACAAAAATTTCCGTGTTGCAATGTATTTTTAATTAAAAAAATATAATTATATGATTATTTTATGCTTTACAATATTTATTGTTTTGAGCCCTTTAAAAAAGCAAATTTTAGAAAACTCGGAATTGTATAATTGTTGGTTCTTTTTACCTATATATATATATATATATAGTTCCAGTTGAAAAGGACTCAAAGTTTTGCTACTTTGAGTGCCCCAGTATTTATTTTATTATGAACAGTATTTATTTTATTATGAAATAATATAGAGCTTAATATAATTATATAGTTATGAATTGAGACACGGTAATTTTTATATTTCGAGATAGATTGTCATCTTAGGCAATATTTGATATTGGTTGTGCCGATAATTTAAATTTAAATGACAAACACCTTTGGTTTGCTGTGTATGTATATGCAAGATATAAAATTTACATGTGTGTTTCTTTTAACTAATCAGGGATTTGGCCTCGAAGAATACATACTAACCAACTTTTTCTCTTGTTTTTCTTTTTTCCTCCCTCATCCTGCCCTTCTCCCATCTTCCTTTCCATCCTTAACGATCCAGATGTTAACCTGACTTTAACCTAATGTTATCATTTTCTCTTTTTTTCCTCTCATCTTATTTTAGTTTTATTGCCTTTGATGTGATATTCTCATTTAGTATCAAGGCTGTATTTTTCACTTATCATTTTTGGTCTGTCTATTTTTTTGTTGTAAAGCTTTTCTTTTTCATAAAAAGAACATTTTTTTAAATAAATAATTTTATGCTTCTATTTGTTTTGATAGTGCGTCAGTAATTATTTTCTAATGTGAACAATTCGCAATATCGATATATGACATTTATCTCATTGCGTTTATTTAATAGATTTTTATTCTTAAGTGATTTAATAATAAATATATTTTGTATAAACATAATGAACATGGTTCATTTAAGGGCTTACATGTTTTAGTTTCTTTTAGAATTTTCCACTTTATTTTGGATGTTTTCTTTTTTGTTTCCTTTAGATACCAATGATATTTCGATAGGGATGTTCTATTATTGTATTTGTTATTATTAAATGAAGTGGTGTGCTGGTAAATCCGCTGTTTAAGACAATTTTGGTTTTACTATGGGATCTCTGCGATATCTTCAAATCTGGCAGGATTATTAATACTATATAATCTCACAGCCTATAAGGAAGTAGATACTAAAGATATTGGATTATATAGAGACGATGGACTTATGATAATAAGGAATGCTACAAATTTTAAAACAGATAAAATTAGAAAAATGATACAAAAAGAATTTAAAAAGCTTAGTTTAAAAGTAGCAATTAAAACAAATATAAAAGTAGATTTCCTCGATGCAACCTTAGATCTAGAGAAAAATACACACCAACCATACAAAGAACAAATACCCATCCTTTATACATCCACCCAATGTCTAACCACCCTCCATCTATTCCCAAACATGTACCCTCATCAACAGAATACAGAATTAGTAGAAATTCAGCTTATGACATACCTACTTGCTTCTGGCCGGGATCGAAACTCGACTGATTTGGTGTGAGTCGGAGTCGCTACCCACTAAGCAATAGGTGCATGGAATCAGAGAAGGGATTTTTAACGCTTGTATAGAGAGAGACAGATAAATTTAGTATTTAGTATAAGTTTATCTGTCTTTCTTCTAATATATATATATACAGACACCCAAAGAATGGAAGGCTCCTCTCATTTTTCCGACATCACAAGTTACAGCGGGACAGTCCTAATGGCAGACACTTGCCCAGGCATTATTTGTTTCGTTCCACAGCCACAGATTTAATCTGCAGTTTATATTGCAAATTTATTTGAACGAGCCTTATTTTCCAGTTTTTAGGAGAAAGCTCATAACCTGCCTATGCAGATTCCCTCGGTCACAATGACTTGTGACTTCGTGTTCGCAAAACATTCAACCCAATTTCCCTCACAAGGCTAGGGTTATATTGACCTGGTCTCATGCTCGGAAAACAAACATACTACTCACGCGACAACGAGCCCAAATATATGCAGAAATATACGCATTCAGATTGACTGGCATTATGAAATACACATAGACGTATATGCGGTGGTATATAGGTATTTACTTACTCCCCCAGTGGAGCGAGATGAGACACAAGGTCGGTGGTATATATTCACAGGATTATATTTTTTACGGATTTTAATCCCTTTTACAAATAATTCAAATCTGGAATATATATCTACATATTTAGAAGAAGAAATGTTGAGGATAATAATGATTTAGCAAGACAAGTAATACAAGTGACACTAATTAACCCAAATGTAAGGGAAGTGGGTTAATACCTTTCCTGAGGCTAATAGTGCAGAAGAGAATATAACAAACCTGACTAAAAATTGAAACTGGAGAGCAAAAGTTCCAATTCTGATCCATTATTCATTACATCACCTGTTAATCACATTCAATATTACAAGCGGTCATCTAGCTTGTGAGTATATATATATATATATATATATATATATATATATATATATATATATATATATACGTTGATTTACACAATCTCCTACCTCATCGTATGCCTTCAAGGAAACAGTAACAATTTTTTATATTTGTTATTCTATTACACGAGCAATACATTTGCTTTCATCTTTATCTAAACCCGTTCGATTTATTTCAATATTATTTCATTTTATCCATCTTTCCTTCCCTTTCTCCAACCAATATTAACACCTATATCAACCCCTTTCCTGCCACCGTCAACAGCAACAACACTATTACAGCACGACCCTAAACCTCTACCATTCATCACTTCTACTTTCCATGCCTCCCCCGTTCTTTCTAATCGATACTAACGAAAATCAATCGAACTGATTTTACTACGCCACCACCACCGACAAGATTGCAATCCCGCCCGCTTCCCAGCCCGAACAGTCATCGTTATGGCGGCCTGCTTCGCAACCAGCCCAACCTTCTGCAGCATCGCTCGCTCTCTGACTTTCTCACTCATCGCTCTCTCTCTCTCTCTCTCTCTCTCACACACACACACACACACACACACACACACACACACACACACACTGTCTATCTCTGTCTCTGTCTGTCTGTCTATCTTTCTCCCATTCTCTCTCTCTCTCTCTCACACACACACACTCTGTCTATCTCTGTCTCTGTCTGTCTTTCTCCCATTCTCTCTCTCTCTCTCTCTCAGCATGGGCCAACCGTATGCATCTTGTTTAATAGTTAATGGAAAGATTAGTCGGCAAATGGAACTTTTCTACAATGGGGGTCAGTGCGCGGTGTGATTTACCTAAATATGTTTACGGGCCGCTCAAAAATAGCCCATTATCGGGCGCCAGACATATCTAACATGGCGGCAATGTTAGAGAAGGAAGGGGGAAAAGAAAAGTCGGAAGGAAAAAGAGAGAAAATGTGTTTGATGTGAGTGAGAGGCATTGGTGTTCAGAAGAAACTGAACGGTTCTGTAGAAGTACGGAATAATATGCTTATGTATGCGCTACTTGAAATTATATATATATATATATATATATATATATATATATGTATGTATTTCCACATATGGATATTTCTGTGGTTGTTTTTGTGTGTGTGCGCGTGTTGGTGTTTGTGTGTGTGCGTCAGTGTATTTTTTTTTTGTGTGTGTGATTTAAAATGATATACACAAATATATATATATATATATATATATATATATATATACATATATATATATATATATATATATATATAGATAATAGATAGATAGATAGATAGATAGATAGATAGAATAGATAATGACTGAGATAGATAGATAAATAAATATGAACAGATTGAGATAGATAGATAGATAGATAGATAGATAGATAATGACCAGACTGAGATAGATAGATAAATAAATATGAACAGATTGAGATAGATAGATAGATAGATAGATAGATAGATAGATAGATAGATACAGATTGAGATATATATATATATATATATATATAGATAGATCATAAATACACACATACTTGTTTTCGGGAGTGCATGCGTGTTGGTATTTGCGTTTGTACGTGTTGGTATTTCTCTGTGTGTCTGTGCCTTAAAAGGATATACACAAATAAGTATATTTAAATTTCTAGATAGATAGATAGATATATAGAAAGAAAGAAAGAAAGAAAGAAAGAAAGAAAATTATAGTGAGAGGAAAATCGAAGAGATAGGTGGAAACATGTAGATATGAAAAAGCAGAGATATGCAAGGTGCGATGGGTAAATCTTCGTCAATTTATATTTTTAGCTTCGCGTATGCGCGGTGATTATTTCTTTTATATTTTCGAGTGCACAGGATCAGTTGTGCACTACTTCTGAGATGAAGACAACATGGCGTAATTCGATCCACTAGAAATGTGTGAACGGTATGCTATACAGCTTGTATGTCAACCTGAGAAGAATGCACAGGTTTCGGAAAGCGTTGGATGTTATGTCCAGGCAACATCATGGTGTTTGGAGTGATCACTAGTGATAGCAACATACTTTTTTTTTCAATTGGAGTAGATAAACTAAACTATCGCCCGGTTCACACTCCACCCATGTCTATTGAATAGCTGTAGAGGCTCATCCCTTGTTCCCTGTTTAGGATGTGGTTTCCTGCTTTCTCTTTTTCAATCTTTTCACTCTTACGTAGCCCCCTGCACATCAGTGGCGTTACCGCCTTGCTCGGGGTGATATGATTAAAAAAATGCATTCGTTCAGTTTCCCACAGGGCGTCACTCTTAACACGGAGACCTACAACACGGAACCCTTCTAAAGGTAATTCTTCCTTGGATCAAGAGGGTGGCTGAAGAAAGAATTCTACAACAGCTTCTTCTCTCGCGCTTCCCGCCTGTGGAACTCCCTTCCACAAGTCTACTTTCCCGACAGTTACAATCTCCAGGTGTTTAAATGTAGGGTCAATAGACACCTCCTATCACACTAACTCCCAACTATTCTCAGAACACTCTCATCTACCCAACCCTCATTCTCAGTATCCTTACCCGCCTATCAGCCATCCTCTGACATTTCCTATATTTAATCAGCCTTTCTCCACACTACGTAGCCCCCTGCGCAGTAGTGGCAGTGACATGCCTTGCTCGGGGTGAAACGCTTATAAAAAAAAAAAATATCTGGCAACATAACTCTGTACCTCGCCACACAATCAGAACACATTCAATTTCTGTGACCGTATTACGCCTTGCATCTGGAACTCTAACTTCCCAGACTGCAACCTCTTTGATCTTTATGTGTGGGACCCAGTTGACCGAGAGATCTACAAAACTCATTTTAATACCAAAGATGAACCGAAGGCAAATGTTAAAGCAACCGTCACAAACCTAAACATCGAGACCTTACAGAAAAGTTGCAGGAGATTCTGAAGTTGTTACAGAGGCTCTGTTTAAAAAGAACAATAGCAATTTTATTAGATATATTTACTTTTTAGTATTTGAAGATATTTTTGTGTAATTTTGGTAAATATATCTGTTAAAATGAGTTAAAATGTTAATTTTATGTTTGCATCATTTAAACGACGATTTATCCATCGCACTCAGTACAGATAGATAGACAAACGGATATGTTAATGATGATTATAAATATAGTTTAACTCTGATGTCATAGAAGAGAAACGTTTTACAATAAAATTGGTATTAACCTTGGAAAGCATAAAAGTATAGAATGAATAAAAACTAATTTTTAAAAACAGTTGAGGATACTAAACTCTAATAAACAAAAACCTAGAAAACAGCTATAAGAATGACTAAAAATATTTTTGGCACTATTATTACAACGTTTCGACTATCCCTCACTACGATTCTTTTTTTCGGGTGTTTGTCTATCCACGTAATGATTACGTAATGTCTAACTGAGCGTCTTATTAAATCTAATGGTATAGATTATTCTCATTCCGGTATCCATGACTAGTAATGTATAACACAACCCATGACTGAGTCCAACTAACCTTTCTGACCTTCGGCCTACGTTGTGCTTGTTGATCTCGGACCGGCCAAATCAGGATCACTTGTCATCACCCGACTAGGTTAGCACAGCCACGCGAGGGAACGGTAAATAATTAAAACCAGACTTAAGACTGCAACGCCACGGTATAGATTTATATCTGTTTATACAATATCATTCGCAAGTCAAACCTAAGTGACGCAAAAATATCAGTTAGTAGGTATTTCATTAGCACGCTAATATTCGTGATCCGTTATCTCCACGGGACGGTGATTTGCTCAATTTGCAGCTCGCCGAATTCGGACTAAGCGAATCTTGCAATATCTCGGGCCTAATTACTTTACTGGTAGCAGGCTATTTCAGTGTGACCATATCATTCAATCGCTGGTCCCCGTCTCACTTGATTTTGTTTTCAACCCCAGTTTAAAAGGCACAAAACCGTGGTGTTTAAGTGGGGGGAACGAGATTTTTATTTCCCATTCCCTATATCTCGAAATGTAAGTAATATTATTTAACCATTTTGAGTGAGTCCTCCACTTTTCTGATGAAGGTGAAAAAACTTACACCCTCATTATTTGCCTGTTCCTGACAGCCGTCCTGGAAATTCTCAAGGTCCAATTTTGAACCTAGGTTCACAAATCGTTAAAACCCAATGACAATATTTTGACTACACTTTTAGGTAACCAGCTTTAATAAATTAGCTTACTTCTACCGACAAAAAGAATTGTATTCTTTGTATTATTTCAATCTGTATTTTTCAATTTTGTCACTTTGGCTACTTTTCCCGACAAAAATAATTGTATTCTATAATTTTAGATTGCCTGTACTATTCGGCCTGGGAATAAATACACAACGACTATGTCACCAAATTCATAAACCATCTCTTGAATTATCTAGACCATTTTCACATAGAAATTCCGTAGTGACCTGGGGTAGGAAATGGTTGGTAAATTTCAATGCCTCCAAAACAAAGCTGTTATCAACTAACCACCATAGACAATCGCATCTACCTCCCATTAGCATGGGACAGGCTAGCCTCCCAGAGAGTAAAATACTACGCCTCCTTGGCCTTACACTCTCGGCGGACCTCAAATGGAATGACTATATTGAATCCATTGCCAAATCTGCTGCTATGAAAGTCGGCTCCCTGTGCAGGGCCCGGAAATTTTTCCCACCTGAAACTATTCTGCACATATACAAATCTACCATCCGCCCGTGTATTGAATATTGCTGCCATATCTGGTCGGGTGCCCCTGCTGCTCTCCTTGGGCTTCTTGACAAAATACAAAGGAGGATCTGTAACGTGGTTGATACTGACTTGGCAGACCGGCTGCAGCCGCTCTCACACCGGCGTGATGTAGCTTCCCTGTGCCTCTTCTACAAGTACTTTCATGGCTTCTGCTCCGATGAGCTTAGATCACTGGTGCCGCCTAAGCACGAATTTACACGAGATACTAGATTAGCAACTAGGTCCCACCCTTTTACAGTTAAACAAATAAGATGTAACCGTAAATTCTACTCCAACAGCTTCTTTTCTCGCGCTTCCCGCCTGTGGAACTCCCTTCCACAAGTCTGCTTTCCCGACAGTTACAATCTCCAGGTGTTTAAATGTAGGGTCAATAGACACCTCCTATCACACTAACTCCCAACTATTCTCACAACACTCTCATCTACCCAACCCTCATTCTCGGTATCCTCACCCGCCTATCACCCACCCTCTGTTATTTCCTATATTTAATCAGCCTTTCTCCACTCTACGTAGCCCCCTGCACAGTAGTGGCAGTGACATGCCTTGCTCGGGGTGAAACGCTTATAAAAAAAAAAAAAAAATTAAAATTTTAAATCTGTTGTTCTTATCACAGATTCAGCTGCTGAGGCCATGCTATCCAGATTGACCACCTTCGTCGCCGCAATATTTTATTTCTGCTACTGAAACAGCCTGTCTCTCTTATTCTCCGTTTGTCTATCTTTCTTTAATAATTTCTGCTATAATACTGTCTTAGAAGCGAATCCAACAACGAAAGCAAACCTGCTCTTGAAATGCAACTCACATCACTGGTAAACTAGGGCAAGAAATGGCTCATGAATTTTAACGCCTACAGCACAAAACAACTTTATTTATAAATCATAGAGAAGATTTTCTGTCTGCAAACAGTATGGTGGATGCTAAACTCCAGGTGATCAACGCTTTATGCCTTCTTGGACTCGCGCCTTTTTAAACTCGCGCTTTCTTAGACTCACGCCTTATTAGACACACACCTTGTTAGACTCGCGCCTTTTTAGACTTTCACCTTGTTAGACTCGCGCCTTCCTGGACTAGCAACTTCATAATCTGGCGCCTTCTTTGACTCGCGCTTTCTTAGACTCGCACCTTCTTAGACTCGCGCCTCATTACACACACGCTTTGTTAGACTGCGCCTTGTTAGACTCACGCCTTGTTAGCATAGCAACTTCTTAGTCTAGAGCTTTTTTTGAATCGCGTCTTCTTTGACGCGTACTTTTTTAGACTTACGCTTTCAGCCAACAAGAATTGGAGTGCTAATAATAAACCCATTGCTGTGTCTACTGCAAGTAAATTTGGTTCACTGTGACGCGCCAGAAAATATTCTGTCTTGGTTATTTTTCATTCTATCATTATTCTTTGTATTGAATACTGTTGCCATATCTGCAGTGTTGCTCCTGCTGTATATCTCGAGATTCTTAGAAAGGTATTATAATGTAAAAAATCCTGTTCTGGTATGCCGATTTCAGCCACTTTCTCGTCGACGTGACGTGACTAAACTTTTCCTACAAATATTTTCATGTAATTTTCGCCGTAGTTCTTCGATAGAAAGAATTTTAAAGCGCTATTAGATGTGCAATTAGGTCTCATCGTTTACTGTTGAACTTGCCTAATGCAACTCTTTCTTCTATTCTTTATTCGCATTTCACATCTGTGAAAACACCTTCCTATATATTTCGTCCTGGTCACTTAAAAAATTAAAAAATATAAGTCTGTAATGTTTTTCTCCGTCTTCTGTCTTTTTTAACCTACTCATTTATTGTCCTTTCCTCCATTTTCCTTATTAAAACCTCTCTTTCACTTTCGCACCCTGTATACCCTTGCCTCCTAGTAGCATTACGGTCTTTCTGGCGCTGAAATCCTTTAAAAAATGTGATATTTATATCTACGCCAGTGCTACTGAGGAGCGTATAATAGCATATTCTTTAAGTTGACTTGTAGAATTATTTGAATTCATTCATTAGGTGTTCGTAACCAGTTTTTTTTATTTACATCAATTATCTTCCCTAATTAAGGCTTTTGGATTATTTCCCAATTTTATTTTTAATTCTTCAATGTGTGCAGTGCTTATTTAGGATGTAGGCGAGCTTGACCTTTCACTTCTTTTCTTTTTAACCTTTCTTCTCGCTTACCTTCGTAAGAGGCTTCATTTCCGTATTTGCTGTCAGTCATTTAGTCAGTTATGTGCAATACGTGATACACTCTTGGGCGATCATGTCCCGAAATATACATAACTGACTGACAGAAGATTTTCTCGCAGTAGATTGCTTTTACTTTCTACCGTAGACTGGTAGCCAACCAAGGCTATAGAACACAATCAGTCCTGTTATTTAACCCATAGTTGGAGGGAAGAGACGGATTAATACCTTTCCCAAGGGTATTTGCGCGTAGGATTTTGCAACAAATTCAACTGAATTTCTTTTTCCGAGCCGATATCCACTACACCACAACACCCATCCCAGGAATGTATATCGACTCGGAACGAGAAATCTTTCCCTCTTTAACCCTATGAGTGTCAGTTTCTCGGAGCTCTTTTTCCTCATTGCGTGTCCTGAAAACTTCTGTTGTCTCTTCCTGATGTTTAGTATAAGTTTACTTTTCGTTTTTATTTTCCCAAAAACCTCGTAGTTGCTTATATGTTCGGTTCATGGCATCCTCAGCATCATTCTGTAGAGCATAATTTCTGTTGCTTCGAGGTTCTATTTTATATATGAGGACGTTGTTCAACATTCGCTGCCCAACATAAGGACTGATATCACGTAACTCTTTTCTTTGTTTCTAATGGAAGTTTTTATGTATCCTAATTTTCTTCATAACTTTTGGAATTTTTTTTTTTTTTTGGCCATCCCAATATGTTGTATTTTTGATCAAAACTTCAATGCGTTGTTTGTCTTCGAGTCTTTGATAGGATGGATAACTTTGCAGATTCAAATCTTAAAGCACTGGTTTATGAATTTCGATATACTGTATTTGCCAGTTCAGTTTCTAGGCTTTAAATTATAGACTCAACTTTGTGAAAATGGAATTGCTAATATGTGATTAATGCTAAAACAATAAAAACCGGAGATCCCTAGATCCAGGACAGGAAGTTTTTCTCGTCAGAATCCATTTTGCACATTTATAAATTTACCATTAGTTCGTGCAATGAATACTGTTGTCATATATACTAAGTTACACTTGCTATTCTTCTTGGGGTTCTTGATCTTGACTTGGCAGCTCGTCTTTTGTCACTTTTTCACCTACGTGAGGTGGCTTCCCTCTGTCTTTTTTACAAGTATTTTCATGGTAAATGCTCTGACGATATTTTTCTTTAGTTTCCCGACCATATGTATTTACACGTGCTAATAGATCAGCATCAAGGTTCCACCCTTTTACCATTAAACTAGTTAACCGTCTCTTCTACTCAAACAGTTTATTTTCCCTCACTTTCCATTCGTAGAACTTCCTTCCGTGTAATTGCTTCCCTGATAGCAACAATTTTCAAAAGTTTAAATGCAAAGTTAATGGTCATCTTCTATCAATTTGATTCCCATCCATTTTTATCTTTTCTTCGTCATCCACTGAACCTTGTTTTTTTTATCACTGTAACTCCCTGCACACCAGTGGCGGTCCTGCGTTTCTTAGGGTAAAATAATTATATATACATTACCGGCCATAATTATTGGGCTACCCTAGTGTTTTAAAACACGATGTATTTCATACTATTTTTTAGTATTTATTGCCAAGTGAATAATTGTAAATGAAAATAAAATGGTTCTTTTGTTAATATTCCATAATAACATGTGCAGCAAATGGATTTATAAATATTTAATAATTACCTATATTGCAGTTTCATCAATGGAAGAATGAATAGAATTTAGGGTGATTCCGACGAGTTCATTTTTTGCTTCCTTGCCTTGTAAAATTCTGAAAAGTAATAATAACAAAAACATCATTAATGAAAAATAAATCCCGTAGATTAAAAGAAGTATTTAGTGCGAAATGTCCCGTTGCTAGTCAGAACAATGAACACATGATGTTGTTAGAACGGTCGAAAGTTAGTAATAACAACAACAGGCATGTGAATGCTATACCTGCATTGACGAAAAAATGCAGAAAACCTATGTTTTACCAGTAATTACCAGTAATAGAAATGTATATAAACTGCATTAGGTATCGAACTGCAAGCTGCTAAAATATACTATTATTCTGTCTATTTCAACATTAAAGCTATGGGACCTACTCAAACTAAAGCCAAATAACCAATTCCTCTTCGTTCAGCAATAAAAAAAGCTTAAACGAAATCTAATAAGCATTCCATACTGCACCCTAAACTAGTCTACCAATATAAGATAACGATCCTGTTTTCCCCTCCGTGACTAATGCACAGATGATGATGTGACATAATGGCATAGGTGTACATAGTTGGAATAAGAATTATCTTGGGCATCCTCTATCACGTTTTCCAAGAAATTATGAACCTTTCCAAAACAGAAACTATGATCTGGAATTGGAACGAAAGCAGTGATATCACCAACCATGAATCCATAAAAAGTCAGTAGGATGCGTATTGCTGTAGTTTCGCCTATTTCAAAACGAAGACATTAACCTGAAAACCCGAGTCATGTGCTAAAATCGTCTTGTAAATCGAGACTGTCATATGGATGTCATGTATGATGTCAAACCCGTCTAGACTGTGCCAGAAGGAAAAGTAAGAGATAATGCTATTCCCAAACAATAATGAAATATTGAATGAAAGAACAGAAATTATGACTAAGTGTAACAATATTTAAAAATGCCTATTAAGTTCATGCAACAATGGATAAAAACGTTCTAATTTCTTGTAATTTGAAAAAATTGCGCGTTCAAAAATTCCCTGCCAAAAAAACAAAAAAAACACCTTTACGTGAGCGTTAAAAGGTAAAATCAGTTACTGTAATTCGCCTGAAGACACCACTCATGGTAGAAACCTAGGTCACCTAATAACTAGTTTACACATAGAAAATATTCAAAAGTTTCACCATATAATTGAACACTTGTGGATACAAATGTACACTAGTCTAATTTTATTATGACGAAAAACTAAGTAATTGAACAATCAATCAATCAGTCAATCAATCAATCTATATATATATATATATATATATATATATATATATATATATATATATATAACTAAGTATAGTGTTGGTATGAGTAGAATAAAATTCGGATATAAAAAAAAACACTACTCTTAAAAGAGTGCTCAATAAGAGTAGAGCAATAATATTTATTTAAAATTTATAACATAAGTATGTTATAATATTACTACAAAGTAGCTAGTTTTGTTTTTATATTTTTGTGTCTTGTCAAGTGAAGGTGCTGATTGAGTGATAAAGAATTTTGAAAGGTTCGAAACTAAACCCCTTAATAGGGAAGACATTGTTGCGTAGTCTGTGATGACCAATCAATATGCAAATAAATGTTCATTTAAAAAACATGACAGCTTACGTAAAAATAGTTTATTGGTGCAATAGTGTTAATGCTTGATTCAAATAGAAAACACTATTATAAATTGGCTATTAATTTCCTTTTCAAAGAAAAATAAAAACTTATTTTAACAAATTATTACGAATTAATGTTAGTAATTACGAATCAAATTTCCCCTACCATCCTGATTAAAGTATTAGAAAGTTATTCAAAGATAAAATGTGTGAGAAAAACAGACACGCATATATATATATATATATATATATATATATATATATATATATATATAAACAAAGTAGTGGTCAGACCAGCAGACGGTTGCTTAAAAGTGTTTAATGCAGAAATAAAATTACTCATTATGCAGAGCCAAAACATTCTCTAACTGAAATGGTGGGTTAATTTAGAAGTAAAGACCAAAATAGGACAAATATCTTTTAAACTAATAGATAAACACCTTCCAAAAGAATCAGAATTAAGCAAAATTTTCAATAGAAACACATCAAATTAAGTTATAGTTGCAGTAATAATTTAGATAGTTTCATAAAAATCAAAACGCCAGAAATTTAAATAGCATCGTACAAAACAAAACCACCAACAAAGAATGCAACTACAGAGACAAAAATAAATGTCCACTTCAAAGTCTCTGCAACACAAAAGAAATACTTTATAAGGCAGAAGTACATGACCCAGATGGCCAAAACAAAATATATTTGGGCTCAACCAAAGACACCTTTAAGACCAGCTGGTTCAACCACAGATATACATTTAAAATAGAAAAATTTAAAAAAACAATACAAAATTGGCTAACCACGTCTGGAAATTGAAATCAAAATATGGAAAAGCCCCAGATATAACGTGGAGCATTGTAAAAACAGCCAACGTTGGACAAATATGTAGACTGTTCCAAGAAGAATAATTAGAAATTTTGGCATAACCAAATAAAGACGAACTGTTAAATGAAAGAACAGAAATTATGACTAAATGCATCCACACCAAGAAATACCTCTTAGGTTTACACGACCATGGATGAAAACGTCATAATTCATTTGAAGTTAAACAATGCGCGTTCATAAATTCCCTGCCACGTGAGCGTTCAAATAAAACACCGATACAAGAGCGTCCTTAAAAAGACAAACGGTAAAAGGTAAAATAAGTTGTTAAAAATCGTCTGAAGACACCACTCATGGCAGAAACTTGTTTAAAAATGGAATATATATATATATATATATATATATATATGTATATATATATTAAATGGTCACCTTATAATATGAACCTGATGAGTCATGACAATATATATATATATAATAGGTGCCTCCACTAAATCGCTGAAAATACAGCATAATATGAAGAGACAAGGCTCCAAAATTAATAAAAACGAAATTTTTCCATCAACATGTTTATGTTATTATGAAGAAGAAAGATCGATTTATTTTAATTTCTTTTTTTATAAAATGTTTTAATCTCTTCTAACACGTCTGAAATTTTGGTAAAAATCTTATTTTGATTTTGCCCTTATTTCGAAAAAACTGCTTCTAATGACATATAAATGCAGTAAAACTATGACATTATTTAATTTGATAAGCTTTTAATTGCTTTAATAAATAATATATATAAAGGACATTATAGTCTGAAGAAAAAATTGAATTAATGATAAAAATTTAAAAGAAATGTTTTTGTTCATTGTGGTTAGTTTATAAACTTACTGAATGAAGATTATATTGACTAATCGAAAGTTAAAACGTTTAATACAAATCATAGTGCTTTCATATTTTTAAAACAATTTTTATTTTTTTATTTGTGTAGATGACTTTTTTTCTATGGTAAATTCTCTGTGTACGTTAAAATATTATGTGTTTCAGGGTTTCTTCCTTTTACAGGAAAAAAATGTACAATTATGTCACTTGTGATCGTCATACACTTATTTTATCTCTCATCTGTCAACGCATTTCAAATGCAGTGGAAAGGTTAGAAAGTTTAACTCTGTGTTTCAGCAATAATTTTATTCTAAATTTCAGCCCATAAATAAGTAATAATTGTGTAATTTAGCTATTGATTAAAAATCACTTTAAATCGAAGTTTAGGGAGGAAAACACGATCAATAGTGGAAAGAGCGCTAAAAGTTAATGGACATCAGAAAACAGTTTTCATGAAAACATATTTAAGAAAAGACTGTATAAATGTCAAGGGAAAGTAGTACTGGCTGCTCGATCAATTAAATACCAAATGATTCCTCATTAGGAAAAGGCTAATATTACCATTAGCATTATCAGTTATTTCCTCGCACTGGATATGGTGATAAAACGGGTGATTGGAGGTTTTGAAGAAATGAATTCACCTCTTAATTGCTGTTTTTCTAAAGTCCACCTTGACTCTGGGTGGTAGTACCTGTTATGGGTCACAGCTATGAGAAAATAGTGAACCCCATACAGAAACAAAACAATATTAAATTTAAAATACATTATTTTCGTAAACCCACAAGCAATACAGATTTGTATAAAATGATACCAGCAATACATATTTATTGTAAAACACTGACAATATAATGTTAAAGCAAAATGACTAGCAATATATAGCATAGTAAAATTGCCAACACTTATTTATAGTAAAATTATCAATAATACATTTTATACTAGAACTACCTGCAATACATTTTATAGAAAAATGACCAAAAATAAATTTTATTTGTAGCTAAAGGTTTACGATTGCATTCAATATATATATATATATATACATATATATATATATATATATATAGCTGTAATAAAATTGTGTCTAAAATATTTGGATTTTGTCATTATATGATCCATATGCCGCTAAACAAAACTAAATCAGATTCAGTCAGTTAAGTGCCATACGTGATACACGCTTGGGCGATCATGTCACAAAAGAGACATGGCTGACTGGGCAGAAAATTATCCCGTAGTAGGTTGCCATTGCATTCTGCTGTAGACTGGTTGCCGACCGAGGCTATAGAACCCAATCTGTCCTGTTATTTAACCCATAACTGGAAGGAATAGACGGATTAATACTTTTCCCAAGGGTATTTGCGCGTAAGTGAATGCAATGTATTCAACTGGAATTCGAACTCGGCTCCCCGATTTCTCGTTCCGAGCCAATATCCAATGCACCACAACACAAATCAGATTACAGTGATAATAAATGAGGGTTCAGTAAATTTCTGAAGTACCTGCACAATTGTCTTTGCCTGCACAATTGCGTCCTGTGCAGCAAACATGTTCTTCACCAAGAAAGTATTTCCTGAACTTTGTGTCACATTTCAAATAATGCTACAATCAGAGCTTTTTGGGTAGTAGCTTTTTATTGCTTATGCTGCATGCTATGACTCCAGCAAAAATCTCAACTACCCTTCTCCTGGGATCTTTTAGATTCATTTTTCCTTCTTACAGACTAATTTCCAACCAAGGTTATCCTGTTATTTATCTAAATCTTACGGGAAAAGAGATTTATAATTTATCTCATTGGTATTTGCGCATGAAGAATAGGAATTTAAACTGTACTCCCTGACTTCTAATTCAAGTTGTTATCTACTACAACATCAGTACACCAAAGCTTAACGCAAATGGTTTTTCAAATAGATCCTCCATCTCGGTCCCGACCGGATTGAACGCTGCTTGAGTTTTCAACGATATCGTCGTAAATGTAAATTATATATATATATATATATATATATATATATATATATATATATATATATATAGTCATCCTGTATCACAGCCATATCAGTGCTGTTAGATAACTGGTTACTTCAAGCAGGGATTGAAACTAGACCGATTTAGAATCAGTCGGAGATACTACCCCTTAACACAATGAAGAAAGGCAGACATTAGCGTGTTATATACATAATGTAAACAGACGCCAGTAGCCAAGAGTGTTCAATTTATTGCTAAAGAACGAGGCCAGTGAGTATCTACTGTTTTTTTAAACTATCATTTCTTTAGAGTGCTCAATCGACGTACGAGAGCATATATATATATATATATATATATATGACCATTAAGAATTAATCCTAAATCATAACATGCCAGTATGTTGTCTCTTATATTTTTTATTTATCTCTCGGTTTCAAAAGAAGCTTTAATAAAGGTGAAACATGTTACATTGAAATACGATTTCTGTTTATTATTTTTTCTTTATTCTATCATCATGTCGGATTCTGATCAATTCTGTCATATTGTTACTGAATACCTGATAGGCATTTTCATCTTTTTAGTGTTGAAATTGTTAGATTTAACCATAATGGCTTTCTTGTCCACGACAATCTTCTGATTACTGTTATCATGCTGTCCTTTTTCCTCACTAACGTATTTTCATTTTCTTTTACTCTCAGTTAATATTTTTGATTTTTTAATCATTTCACACCTGGCAAGGCGAGACCCCCACTAGTGAACATGGAGTTACAGTCATAGAAAAGACAAGGAACAGTAGGAATTAAGGGAAGGATAAAAGATAGAAAATTACAAATGACATTCTATTTACATTTTTGAAGACTGTAAATATTAGGGAGGTAAGTAAGAGAGAGTAGTTGCATAGAAGGGAATTGCGAGAAAAGAGAATGTTGGAGTAGAAGTGTCGATTAAATTTATCTATTTCAACGGTAAACGGAGTGAACCTAAATGCAAAACTAGCAGCTCGCTTAAATTCATGTTGTCAGGGTACCTGGGGACAAAAACTCATCGGAGTAATGGCCATGAAAATTCTTGTGGAAGCGACAGAAGAAAGCCACGTCACGTTGGTGAGAAAGTGACAGATATATAGATACCAGGTCAGGACCGATTATATTGCATATTCTTTTTTCGATTTTGTCGAAGACCTCGAGATAACTGACAGAAGACCTCGGTCAGATAGCCACAATGCACGGACGAATGTTAGATTTATAAAAGTGCAAGATAAATTCTGAGAAGAAAACTGCCTGGCTCGACACAGAGACCCAAAGTTAGAAGTAGATATAGGTATATATTCAATCTGTTTAATGGCTTACTTAACGTCAGATGAAATTTGTATTATATATATATATATATATATATATATATATATATATATATATATATATTCTTTAGTCATCGAGTTTTACGTAACTCAGGTTTTTACCATATGGTGTCTTCAGGCGATTTACAATAACTGATTTTTTCAAGAAAATTTACTATCACCGAAATGACTTTCTACATTGCCAAAGCCCTAAGGATCAAAGAGTGTGGTACAGTATCAAAGAATTTATGATATTTTTTCCAAGCCCTGCTGAGTTTTCAACCTTTTCCCTGCAACTTTCTAGGATCAATTTGCTTATCAATTATTGATCTTTGCAACCATACGAAGCTATTTGACATCCTTCCGTTTCAATTGAAAAATGTTGTTTTCACCGACAAAAGTGTAAAACAGTTCGTGATCAGTTTATATATGAGGGCCAAGCATGTTATTGGTCTATAGTTTTTCACATCACCCGTTTTGGTAGAAGATATCTAATACCTTCAGTAATCTCTTCTGGGACATAATTGGGGTTATTATTTATAAATATTAAAGTTTGTGCAAAGGTTTATTGGTTGAAGACATTTGGGTAACTTGACAATTCCTAGGGATCATATCTTTTGAGATTTTGGTAGAGCTTGCATAACATCATTCTTGGTTATATCTTCACATACTTGTAGAATTTTATTCATCATTATTTCCGCTTCTCGGTGGATTCATTGTACATTGCAGTTATATTCTTTTCGATTACTCCAGATATTCTCCAAACTATTTGCACTTTTTTCAATAGCTGGTGCTTTTTTTACTTCTTTTCCAATTTCCCTGAAAAAATTTTAAGGTTCGTTTGGAATATCTTATTTTGTTGATAAAACCAACATAGTTTTTCCCATCCTCTTGTTCTATGCTTTTTAACTGCTGTTTCTGTTTAAGTATTTCCTTCATTTGTTGGATTTCATTTAGTAATTCAATTTCATATCTTTCCTTAATCTTCTTGCATTAGCGTGTTGAAATATTTCATCTTCTTAAGATCTTCTCTAGTATGGATAATCCTCAACTTATTTTCTCTAATTTCCACTTCAATTTTACCTTCCAAGATGGCTCGTTTTGTCTGTTGTTTAAATTTTTCCTTCTCTCGATATATGTTTACTGGACTTTGGCAAATGCAATTTTGGAAGCTGATCTCTGTTTGACATTTGTGTGCGAGTTACTCGGATGATCATTTGTATGATGCGGTTTTTCGCTTCTGTGATTTCACCTCTGTTATTTTCAAGGAACTATGCCCTAATATTGTTTGACACATTTTCAGTTACATAATCTGAATAACTTCATTGTATGTCGTAGGTATATTATTGTTTTATTTCCTTATAGCTTATTATTTCGTACTGGTTTTATTTTAAAATCATCCTCTGTCATCTGATTTATTTCATCTCTCACCTCTTTATTCTTTGAGTAATGAGTACTTGTATTTTGTCTTATATTTAGTTTTATCTATCTATTTCTGCATTTGAGAGTTTTTTTATTTATTCCGCACGATGTTCCTGTGGACATTGACAAGCATGTTCGGGTTGAGATAGGGTCTTATTCCAGTTACTACCTTAGTTTTCTCTGTTTATGTTTGATCCGTGATGATCTTTTGTGGATTTTCAAGTTTGCTAAAAATGATGTCATGACTTGTTGATATATATTTCAATTTTATTTCTTTCTCTTTCCTTCTATTAATTGATTTGGCATTGAGTTACTTGGTGCCAGAGTTAGTCCGGGTTTTGTGACCAGATGTCAAATAGTTGTTAGAAGAATTTGTACCAGTGACAGATTTTTCGCAACAATACTGGGTCCTCTCTGAAGCGGCTTTTTTGACTTGGGTGACGGCCATTCTAGTGTGAATATTTGTTCATAAGTATTGAATATTGTTGATTTTTTTTAGCTTTATCCTTGACCGCCAAGGGATAATAAGTTAGCAAATACCGGACGACTGTCGACCAAGACTAAAGAGATCATCCAACCCATGGACTAAGGGAGTTACATAGATGAGAGATTGATGATAGCAGACACAGAAAAAAAATACAAGACCTAATACAGAAGGTAGTGAAGGAAAGCGAAAACGAATGAGTAAACATAAACTACAAGAAAATTAATGCATGGTCATAACTGAAAAGAGCCCAAAATGCCAACTACCAGTCGAGGATTCTGAAATCAAACTGATGTAGGAATTTAAATAACTGGGAAGTGTTATGACAAAGGACAGGGCTGCGACACTGTGATCTGAAGATGTGTTGGCATGGCCAAGAAAGCATTTCAAAAATTGAGTAGAGTATTAAGAGAAAAGAAAATTTTGGGGAACAAATAAAAGAGTACTAGACTGTTATGTGACATCTGTCTTCATATATGGCAGCGATTGCTAGAGAATCACTTCAAAGTTAAAGGAGAGACTTGAAGCAACACAAATGTGGTTCTACAGAAGGATGCTAAAGATACCATGGGCCAAACATTTGAGTAATGAAAAAGTTTTGGAGAAGATGCAAACAAAAAGAAGACTTAAACTTAGCACCAGAAAGAGGCAACTGAGTTTTCTGGGACACGAGATGAGGAAGGACGGCTTGGAGAATCTAATACTCACGGGGAAGGTAGAGGGAAAGAAAGATAATGGAATGCAGCGCAAGGAATTATCGATGGGCATGAGTTAGTTGATAGCAGAGCGGGGTTCGGAAGATATACAAAAAATATTAAGAGCCACAAAGGATAATATAGTAGTAGATCTCCGTCGGTTAGGATTGATCATGGGTAGCATCTTACGTGTCTGCTTGGCAGAAGCTTCGGCGTATTTGACTGTAGAAGCCGATGAGGGGTGACTGTCTCTGTTGCAGAGGCTGCATTTATGTTCTGTATCTGTCGGAACTGTCACTTTGCTTTCTGTGAATCCGCCTCTGAATGGCAGCTTGTGTCAGTTGTTTCTCCCTTGATTTAAGTTGTTGGGCCAGCGTTCCTCTCCATTTGGTCCGTTGGACTGCTCTCCCATGACTCCGTGTTGATGCTTACAGCCTTCATTTCATGTTTTAGGATGTTATGATACCGTAGCTCTGGCTGCCCAGTGGGTCTTATCCAGAGTCCAGATCTCCAAACAGGAGGTCTTTTAGAATGCGACCGTCTGGCATGCGGTAAACATTAGGATAGACAGCGGTGTCTACGCTGTTTAAGGAGTGGTGAGAGGACCCGCGCGAGATAAGTGCTAGTCACCTTGTCTTGCCATGACATTCCCAATAGGCGTCGGATATTTTTCACGTCGAAGGTGTTCAGCCTGCTCTCTTGCCGGACGTACGTAGTCCATGTCTCGCAGCCGTATAGAAGTGTGTTGGTGACACAGGCGTAGTACAGTGCCATCTTTGTCTTCACTCTCGGCTTGGAGTTGGTGTAAACACGTGTTGTGAGGCGCGCAATTGTTGTAGCTGTCTTCCCAAATCTCGATGTCCAGGGAGAGGTTGCCAATGATAGTAGAGCCAAGGTAAATCAACTGATGGACCGCATCCAGCTCAAAGTCATTGATGATGATGACTGGTGCTGCTGTGGTACCTTGACCTAGCACGCTTGTTTGTTTGTTTTTTTGTTTTTGTTTTTTTCAAGCCCAAAGTCTCTGCAAGCCTGAGAGAAATGATCCAGCAGAGATTGAAGTTCACACAGGGTGTGGGATGCTAATGCCGTATCATCAGCAAACAACATGTCTATGATAATAACTTTTCATACTTTAGTCCTGGCTCTGAAATAGGCGAGGTTAAAAAGCCTGCTATCTGATCTCGTATTCAGGTAAATCACTTCCCATAATGTGCAGAATGCGTGCGTTAGAAGTAGAGTGGGAGCGGGAACACAACTCTGTTTGACCCTGCTGCAGATGTTGAAGGGCTTTGAGGAATTACCGATGAACTGCACAGTCCCTAGAATGTTGTTATGGAAGAACTCAATCAAGCAGTGCAGCTTGGGTGTCCAGCCAATCTTGGACAGGATTCTGAAGAGGTCCTCCCTACTAACGAGGTCGAACGCTTTGGTCAGATCGATGAAATCGTCATAGAGTGGCATCTGCTGTTCTCTGCATTTCTGGAGCTGACAGAACGAGAAGATCATTTCTACTGTTGATCGAAAGCCGCAATGCGACTCTGAGAAAACATGTTCGGCAAGTTTCTGCAGCTGGAACAAGATGACACGAGCAAAGATTTTGCCCACGACGCAGAGAAATGCCTCTGTAAAAGTTGCAGTCGTTTCGCTCGCCTTTGTTTTTGTAGGGAGTGATGGTCGTAGCGTTCCTCATGTCCTGTGGTACAGCCCTTTCTTTCCAGCACTGGCAGAGAACTTCGTGCAGAAGAAGCAGTAGAATAGTCTAGAAGTGCATGATAAGATCGGGGGAAATCCATCATTGCCTGGAACTTTTCCTGTGGCCAAGCTGTTGATGGCCTCGCTGAGTTTCTCTATCGTGGGCTTAGTGTGGAGCTCTTCCAGGACAGGTAGGCACTTAATGGCGTCAAGAGCTGCAGTCGTTACAACACTTTGTCGAGTGTAGCGGTTAGAATAGTGTACCACCCATCTGCCCATCTGCTGTCTTCTGTCTGTGATGACTACCCCAGTGGAGGATTTGAAAAAAAGCTGTTTTCTTCTGCACTGGTCCCATTGCTGTCATGATGCCATCATACATTCCTCTGATATTCCCTGTGATTGTTGCTGTCTTAATTTTTCCACTGAGCTTTATCCAGTACTCGTTGGCACAGCGAATGGCAGTTTTCTGAGCTTTGCTCCTGGCAGCTCGAAGGATTTGTAGGTTCCTCTCGTGGGGTGACCACTTGTACTCCGCTAAAGCTTGGCTTTAATGACGGAAGTCAATTCGGTGGATTTTGTCTGAAACATGTAATGTGATTTCGAGGTCTTTCTCCCAAAGGTGGCCAAAGCAGTGCGGTGCATGGTTTCCCGTGAAGTAGCCCACTTATCTGTGGCAGTGTCCACGAGGTTACCAGTTCACTGTCAAATATTTTAGCAAACTGCAGCAACACAGTAAACCTGGAGAGGATATTTCAGTTTCGCCTTTGGCGGTCACTCAGCACGGCGAACGATATTAACCGGTTTTTAGCTACCCCTCGATTGGCGTAGGGCATCAGCGACAGCGGTCGTTCTCAACGTTGGAAGAGACTTTCTAATCCATCGCCCGCCTTAAGCTGGGCAGCTTCCAGCCAGTAAGGTGTTGTACCGCCACGTTCCACATTCTTCATTATGCGCATGGAGATTAAGAAACATCCGATAGGTCGACCATAACATTTGCACCCGGCAACAAGAAATCTCAAATCAGCTCTAAAACGGAGCTGTTGGAACGTCCAAACTATACTAACCGGCCTATATGAAGACCTCCAGGATATCAGTGACTCCAGAGAAACTGCAGTTATCAAGAGGCTTCATGTGGACATTGCTACACTACAGGAAACACGTCTGTCAGAATCTGATTCATTGAAGGAAAGGAACTACACTTTCTTTTAGCAGGGAAATAGTTGGAACGAAATACGCCAATATGGTGTGGGCTTAGCAGTTAGGAACAGCCTCTTGAATATGGTTGAACCAAGTAGTAATGGTTCTGAGGGACTTCTGACTCTCCTCCTCAGCACCACAGCAGACCACTTTACTCTTGTCAGCGTGTAAGCCCCGACACTCTTTGCCACACCGGACTCGACATAAGTGTTCTACTACAAGCTTGCAGCCATCATCATCAGCATTACTAAAAAAGGAAGAGCTTTTTCTCCTGGGCGACTTCAACGCAAGAGTGGGTGCCGATCGTGAATCATTACCCTCATTCCTTGGACAGTTTGGTATCGGCAAGATGAAAATGGCCAGAACTACTCGAGTTATGCACAAGATCAAGCCCCAGCACAAGGTCTCTTGGCGACTACCATGCCAAGGGCACTAGCTCCAGTTGGATTTAATCCTTGTCAGACGAACGGCCATTTAGAACATTCTTCACACTCGCTCTTATCACAGCGCGGACTGTGACACTGAACACTGACAAATGGGCTGCAAGATTAAGCTCCAGACGACGAGGTTACATCCTGGTGAGAAAACAAGGAAATCCTCGCATTGATGTCAACAAGATTAGACAACTGAATATTGTGAAGTAGTTTACTGAGAGATTATATGTATATATGTGCATATATTTGTATGTGTATGTATATGTACGTGTATATATATATATATATATATATATATATATATATATGCATTTCTGTTTTTCTTACACATTTCATCTTTGAATAACTTTCTAATACTTCAAACAGGATGCTAGGTGAAATTTAGAATTTGAAATTCATAATTTCTAACATTATTTCGTAATAATTTGTTAAAATGAATTTTTATTTTTATTTGAAAGTGAAATTAATAGTCAATTAATAATAGTGATTTTTATTTTAATCAGATATTAACATGAATGCATTAGTAATTTATTTTTAGGGTAAGTTGTCATGTTTTATAAATTAACATTTACTTGCATATTGATTGGTCATCACAGACTACGCAACAATGTCTTCCCTATTGAGAGGGCTAGTTTGAATCTTTTAAAACTCTTTATTTTGCAACCAGCACCTTCACTTGACAAGACACAAAACATGTAAAAATTAACAGCTACTTTGTAGGGATATTATAATATATTTCTGTTATGAATTTTTAATAAATATTATTTGCTCTACTCTGTATTGAGCACTTTTTAAGAGCATTGTTTTTTTTTTCTTTTTTTTTATATCAGGACTTTATTCTATCCATACCAACAATATAATTGGATATATATAGTGCTTAATTGTAATAATGTTTAAGACCAAGATCGTTGCTTCATCTGCATATTTGTTGATAAAATATATTTTGGCAAGCAAGATTTTTTATTATAAAGTGCTCAATAATTTGTTACATTAAGTGAGCACTTAAAAAACAGTCCGATGAATGAAGCTGTTCTCACGAAATCTAGAAGTCGACATGAACATGTTCAGTTAAAGTGACAAATTCCTTCTTTTAAAACACACACACATATACACACACACGCATACACTCAAACGATTTGACATTGGTCGGGAGTCTACCCTTAATCTAAAGTCAGTTCTAGCGTGTTATATACATAATGTAAACAAATGCCAGTAGCCAACAGTGTTCATTGCGACGAACGACGCATGAGTAGCAATGAATAGCTACTTTTTCATGTCTACTATCTCTATCATTGAATACGACCGACAGTGGAGATTTAATTATTTTCATTATTTTCGTTTATTTATTGTTCCAAGAGTTTACAAGGGTGTTCATGTCACTGTTGTTGTTAATTGTTCCTCCTTTTAACGAAAAAAAAATGTTAAGATGCCGGAAGAAATTTACAAAAATTTAATTAATTTTTCCTCTACAGTCGTATTCAATTATTGGCCAGGATTAACATAGACAAAGAAGCAACTGTATCAAGAAGTGGTCAATACATATTGAAAGAAAAAAAGAATTTTAACATGTAGAGCCTTTAAAGTTTGTTAAATGAAAGTCCGAAATATTGTCTTGATGTAACACATGATTCAATAAATCTCGGGCCTAACATTTTAGTGATTTACTCCTTCAAACGCACCAACAATATTATATAATAATCGCTATTGATGGTTCTCAAGGTATTCGATGAACAAAATACGGAGGCCAACACTTTGCTTGCTGATGTTTGCGTCTTTGGTCACTTTCACTTGTTGCTGTCTAATCAACTGACTGCCGATTTGACTTCAGAGTGAAGTAGTAGATTCACGTCTCATTTATTGTCATATTTTTACTCCTTCTTGTTTGGTTGAAACAGTTGTAAAAAAAACGCTCTGAATCGTCGATGCGTTGTTGTTTTTGATTGACTGTGAGCAAACGCAGCACCTACTTTGAACACAGCTTTCTCATTGACAAATATTCATGCAAAATAGTGAATACATTGCCTTCTGATATATTCAACTCCTCTGCTACCTCACGCAACTTCAATTTAAGTTCGGAAAATGAGTTTGTGGATATTTTTTGTGTTTTCCAGGACAAATGCCGATTTTGGGCGACCTGAGCATTCAGCAACATTAGTGTCTGTACAACCACGTTTAAAGTTAGCATATTACCTCTTAACCGTTGTTTCCGACGGAGCAGAGTCTGAATAACTGTTATCAAGCTATTGCTTTGCTTGAACAGTATTTTTCCCATCAGAAAGCAATGTTTTATCAACACATAAAATTCAGAATTTTCCATTGTTTGAATATTTTCAGCAGTAGCTTTAATTAATAACAGTAATCTGTAAACTAATAATCCGCTTTGGTACAAATTTTGTTGCGTAACATTTAAAGGTTAGTACCTCATAAAAATCATATGGATTTTTTTTACTAGTGACGCCGTCTATATGTCAGGACTGGGATTTGTTGAGTGATATGTTATACACATTAAAAATAGATTTTGGGCTCGTACAAACCCGGATGAAAGTATGTACAATATTCTTTCTCTAGTCTTGACTAACACCTCTCTTATTTTAAACTTCCTGCTACGCGTTTTAAAATTCCTTTTTCAAAATTTCGTTGTATAATCAGTTTTTATTTACTCTTCTTTTCCACTGAAGCCATTTATGACACAAAGTCACATTTTTTTTTGTGTGGGGAACCCGAGCGTGGACTCTCGGGTTTTTGGTCAAAGATTAGCAAGTTCCTGCTTACGCGGCAACTGCGTACAAATCTTGTGATAGTATATTTAAACTTGTCTTGGCATTTTTTAAGGTTTTCTAGTTGTACCATACTGGCTAGACACGAGTGGAATTTGAAAGAGAAAACTGTAAAGACACTGATATAACCTGGAGCATATTAAAAAAAGCCAAAACTTACAACGATAGTGTTGCTTGCAAATTGCGTCAAAAAGAAGAGTTTGCCATATTATTTCCAAAAAGAAAAAAAAACGCTAAATGGAAAATCCGAAGTGATGTCTGGATGTAAATACTCCAGAACATGTATTTTAAATTCATGCAAAACCGGATGAAATTGTCTAATCACTTTGAAATCTCTTGCCTAATTTGGAAATTGCAATTATTTTAAACTTCCAGTCGTGAATTCGTAAGAATCTCTGTTGTACGTTTGAAAATAATAAAAACGTAGGACAATCAGTTGATATAAAACGCATAAAGATACTGAAAGGTTAAAACCAAGGTTGCGTTAACAACTGACTTCCAAATGAAAAACATTTAAAAGCTCTACATTATATACGTATTGAGCACTTTCTAATACAAATTTATACTGGTCTAACTTAATTATAATCAAACACAACTGGTTAACCAAAGTTTACATACATACATACATACATACATACATATATATATATATATATATATATATATATATATATATATATATGTATATATATATATGTATATATATATATCGACAAAGATACATTATGCTTAAATAAAAATCGGAATTCTGTTACTTAAACCTCCGCTGCAAGTGTGGTAAAAATTATAATTGTTATTCTTTATTATTATCATATGTTGATTTCTGCTATGGTCAAACTATCTTACAAGTCTGCAGGAAGACCAAAGGCAGGTAGGGGTGTGTTTCTATGGTTACATGTCATGATTTGTTGTTCTACATTCCATAACATTGTTATTAGTGTTACACGGACAAAGTTCTTTTTAGTACTTATATAGACAATATTTTGTACATCTCTTAAACCGAGATTTTTTTCAATGTGTTGTTGAGTTCCTTTTTTCGTCATTCCAAGCGCACCTACTATCACTGGTATTCTTGTCTTCAATTTCCTCATTTATTTCGATTTTATTTCCAGGTCTTTACACTTTGATAGCTTTTCAAATTTCTTGCATAGAGAAAGTTCATTGTCATGTGTGAATTGTACATATGAGGACAATTTTATGTATTTCTTTAAAGTATTGACTATTAGGAATCTAATCAATGAGTCTGTTGGAACATTTTCCCATCAATCCCAGTGTTCTAACTTCGACTGAAATCATGTGCTAATTTTTTTAAATTCTCATTTCAAGGTCCTAATATTTTGACAGTTATTTTTAATATCCTCAAAAATACATTATTTTTTTCAGGAACTACCATCTCAATAAAAAGTAAATCCTGTTTTTGTTGTATTTCATCACTGTAAATGGACGATAAGATTTGATTGCTCAGTTGCGCGTATTGTAACGTTCCATAAAATTATTACAGATCCTAGATCTGGTTACAGATCTAGCTGATGTTCTTATCAGTTTCTTGCGGTTTGAGCGCTTTTAGTTTTAGGTTACTCGTCTCGGTTTTTTTTCTTTGAGCTGCGTACTTTGACTGATGTTCAAGTGCTTAGCTCGTTCTTTTTTATCACCATTTTTTTCCTTCTGCGTATGTGCCCGGAGGGTTTTCGAAACGAGTATAACGATAAGTTTACATTTATATATATATATATATATATATATATATATGATTATTTATTTTCTTTTTATTTAATTTTGTTTCTAAAAAGTCGTCTACGTTTATCGATTTCCAATAATACTGTAAAATATGTTTCCATTTAACTAAAAATTAATAGTCACTAAGAGCTAGTACTGTAGTAATAGATAAATGATCAAGAAACGTCATGTCGACCAAAGAAATACAAAATTAAACTCGATTCATTAGTCGCAGCATGTTGTAGAATTATAGTTGCCACCGGCCAGTCTGTCTTCATTTTATTACAAAAGAAGAGTTCTTCCGTCGACAAATATATCCATTCTGTTATCACGCACACTTTCTCGCAAAGATTGGCTGTAAAGAAGGATTGAAATCTATACACGAACTTATTTTAAATATGATAATAATTATGAGTACAAAACATTCGCTTCTATCCAAGCCAGGAGTCTTAAACTAAATGCATACAAAATAAAGGAATGTAAAATGGTAGACATAGCTTTCCCTGTCTACAGTGGGATGAAAACGAAACAGTGTGAAAACAAATATATTATTAGACTGACAAACATATGTATTGTTTTCAATACACTATATCCCTTCAAGATGTGGGCGATTATGGATCGCCATACTTTTTTATCCTTGCATCTTTTAGAAACTTTTGTTTTCTCACTATAATACCACTAGCTCTTCTGACATGCATTTATAAAAGCGCTTTACGTAGGTGAGTAACTGCTTCCTTCTGTACCTCTTGCTGTTGTATTGTCTGTGAGTGTCAAACTCTCTAAGCACAATTTCCTCCTTATACACATCCAAAATATCTCTAGTTTTTTATTATTAAATATTTTCAATCTTTTGAATTAATAATGATAATGCGCATTGAATACGGTTGCCGTATCTGGTCGGGTTCTCCTGTTATTCATCTCGTGGTTTTCGACAAAATCCAAAGAAGGATCTGCTATGTTATCGATCCTGACTTGGCATCTCGACTTCAGTCTCTTTTCTCACCGACGTAATTCCCTCTCTCTTTTCTACAAATATTTCCATAGCAAGCTTTTTATCCTGCTGCCCAGCCCACATAAATTCAAGCGTGCTACTGGGTTGGCATCTAGGTCCGACACTTTTCCCGTTAAAATAGATAAACATAACCGCCAATTCTACTAGAATATTTTATTTTCTCGTACTTCTCGTCTGTTGAACACCTTGATGTTTACTTGCCACAATCTCTAGAAATTATACACAACGGAAGAGTTCTACGAGTGGGAAGTGTGAGTAAAGAAACTATTCAAGTAGAAGTTGAGGTTGCATTTAACTATTTGGACGGTAAAACGACAGAACCTAGATATCAATCTAGTATCCAGGTAACAGTCAAAACCCTAATCTAGAATATTACAGAAAATCTATTGCATTTGATACACCTGTAAACACCCAATGATGTATCCCTGTTTTAGATCTCAATAAGCACTTAGAAATCTATCTATATCCAAAGGCAAGGACAAGGTGTCGGAGTTTTAGGCGGTGATGATGACGAACAAATCTGATACTGATCTAACAGATGTAATAGATCCTGAATTCAGAAAATTAAAACATATATATTTTTTGTGCAACTTTGAACAGGGACACAGGAGACATTAATGGAAATGAAGGCGTAGACATGGAGTCGACATGAATGCAACATGGAAAATATACACTCAGTAAAAACCTAGAGTTTTCGCAATGTTAACAAGCTCGCTTACGACAATCGAAAACAAGGAATATTCCATTTTGGCTTTCAGTCTTTTGTTCTCGGTCCATTAGAATGTCTGCAATGCATTTGCGAAAAGAATTTAACTGTTAATAATGTCGGATGTTGTAATTGTCCGAAACTAATTTTTTGCTTACTTTTCTTTTTTCTTGATAGTATTAAATGATAATGAAGCAGTCGAGATTTTTCTATTTCTGTTCACCATTCAGAGAAATTGTAGAAAGGTAAGAAGAAAATTGTAAAAAGAACACGTAAGAAAAGCTGACAGATGAGAACGGATATCGGGGATAATCACGGACGTTACCATTAGCAATATTGCTAAGAGGCTAATTATTTTTACACGAATTAAAATTAGCTGTAGGAAGACGAACATAAATATTTAAATAGAATGTCAATTGTCATTTTCTATGTTTTGAATCCTGTTCTTTTATTGTTCTCCGTTTCTTTTCTTATATACCCTTTTGTTATATATGCTCGGGTAATCTGTGAAAAAAAAATGATGGGACCTACGATATCTGCGACGACGACGATAATTAAACTGCATAAATGAACTTTAATAATCTTCTTCACGAAAATGTCAACTACTTCTTTTTCTAAACAAATTCAATCCGTTCAACGGGGACTAAATATTATATACACTCTCTGGTATCTTCTTCCGATTTCAAAACTCCAAGGACAAAGCGCAGCTTCTTCGCCGATAATAATAATAATAATAATAATAATAATAATAATAATAATAATAATAAAGTCTGAAACTGAAGGATTTATACTTGCAGCACAAGACCAAAGTCTATTCACGAGAAACTTTCAGGCAAATATTATGCATAATAATATGGATCCAAAATGCAGGTTTTGTGATAAACACCAAGAAACAATAGACCACCTAATCTCAGGCTGTTCTGTGCTTACCCCAAACGAATATAAAAATCGCCACGATAGAGTTGGGCAATATTTACATTGGGCAATGTGCAAACATTATGGAAAAGCTGTAAACAAACACTGGTATGAACATCATCCAGCACCGGTTACAGAAATAGAAGATGTAACCATTCTATGGGATTACACCATCTACACAGACAGAAAAATTGAAGCAAACAGGCCAGACATTATTGTTAAAAACCAGAAGGAGAAAACTTGTCTATTAATTGATATGGCTTGTCCAGCGGATTGTAACATAGCAATCAAGGAATTTGAAAAACTGTCAAAATATAAAGACCTGGAAATTGAAATAGAAAAAATGTGGAAATTGAAAACAAGAGTTGTGCCAGTGATAGTAGGTGCACTTGGAATGATAAAAAATGGAACAAAACAACACATTGAAAGAATCCCTGGAAACCCCAGCTTAAGAGACATACAAAAAATTGTCTTATTAAGTACATCCCACACACTAAGGAAAACTTTATCTATGTAATGCTGGGGATGATAGGGAAGATAGAAAAACATGAAATGGAGTCATAACAACACGCCACGACCTGCCTTAGGTCTCCCTGCAGACTTGGTTGGTAGTGAGACCAAAGCAGAAATCGAAATATGATGAAAAATGACATAATAATAATAATAATTGGAACCTATAAGTCTGGTGAAATAAACATCGAAAGAGGTATATTTCAAGGTGATTCTTTATCTCCCTTACTATTCTGCATATCATTAATAGCACTAACCAGTCAACTTAATAAGACAGAATGTGGTTATAAAATAGGCCAAAAGAAAATAAGCCATCTATTTTACATGGATGACTTAAAGTTATATGCTAAGAATGATAATGAGCTGGAAGGGCTTCTGCAAACTGTAAAATGCTTCAGCGAAAACATTGGGATGAAATTTAATTTGAATAAATGTGCTAAAGCTACAGTTTTACGTGGATCAATACAAGAAACATCCTCAATTAGCTTAGACCCTGCTGTAAGAATAAAAGAATTGAAACCAGAAGAAGCTTATAAATACCTAGGTGTAAATGAGAGCGAAAATATTCACCATAAAAAAATGAAAGAAATAGTGCGTAAAGAGTACTATAGAAGGCTACGAATGATATTAAAAAGTGAATTAAATTCACAGAACAGAGTTATGGCCATTAATAGCCTTGCAATCCCAGTTGTCCAATATAGCTTTAACATCTTAAACTGGACTCTAAACGACATCAGGCGAATGGATGCTAAAACAAGAAAGCTTCTTTCTAAGCATAAGATGCATCATCCAAAGGCTGATGTAGACCGTCTATACATACCCGTAAAGAAGGTGGAAGAGGTCTTATTCAGCTGGAATTGTCATACAAGACAACAACTATTGGCTTACTAACATACATAGAGACAACAAAGGATTGGATGATACAATTAGTAAGGCAACATGAAGAAAGAAAGAAAAAATATTCAATAATAAAAGAAGGCAGTAAATTCAAACAAGATTTACAGTTAGTAGATTCTGTAGAAAAGCAGAACGGAAGCCAAGAGCCGGCTATTGCGGCAATGAATATGAAAATGAAAGCCAAAGATAAAGCTCTTGAACAGATGAAACAGCGCTGGCAAGACAAACCTCTGCATGGCCAATATCCAGTACGTGCCAATAAATCCAATGTTGACAAAGTTAATACTCATCGATGGTTACGTGCATCTGGATTAAAGTCTGAAACTGAAGGCTTTATTCTTGCAGCACAAGACCAAAGTCTTTTCACTAGAAACTTTCAGGCAAATATTATGCATAATAATATGGATCCAAAATGCAGGTTTTGTGATAAACACCAAGAAACAATAGACCACCTAATCTCAGGCTGTTCTGTGCTTGCCCCAAATGAATATAAAAATCGCCACGATAGAGTTGGGCAATATTTACATTGGGCAATGTGCAAACATTATGGAAAAGCTGTAGGCAAACACTAGTATGAACATCACCCAGCACCGGTTACAGAAATAGCAGATGTAACCATTCTATGGGATTACACCATCTACACAGACAGAAAAATTGAAGCAAACAGGCCAGACATTATTGTTAAAAACCAGAAGGAGAAAACTTGTCTATTAATTGATATGGCTTGTCCAGCGGATTGTAACATAGCAATCAAGGAATTTGAAAAACTGTCAAAATATAAAGACCTGGAAATTGAAATAGAAAAAATGTGGAAATTGAAAACAAGAGTTGTGCCAGTGATAGTAGGTTCACTTGGAATGATAAAAAATGGGACAAAACAACACATTGAAAGAATCCCTGGAAACCCCAGCTTAAGAGATATACAAAAAATTGTCTTATTAAGTACATCCCACACACTAAGGAAAACTTTATCTATGTAATGCTGGGGATGATAGGGAAGATAGAAAAACATGAAATGGAGTCATAACAACACGCCACGACCTGCCTTAGGTCTCCCCGCAGACTTGGTTGGTAGTGAGACCAAAGGAGAAATCGAAATATGAAAGGCAGTGAGTTGGTAGTGAGACCAAAGCAGAAATGAAATATGATGAAAAATGACATAATAATAATTATGCCATTAAAATAACGTCTCTCACAAATGACGGTTCATAAAAACTTCGCAACAATTCACAGGTAAATGAAAACTTTTCAAACACAATGGCTTCAAATTAAATCAAATATACACTAATAAAATCTATTCGCTCTCTTTAACAAGGCGATGATTTGCCGTGAGGTGGAGTAGACGTTTGGTCTGAGTTGTCAGCACGCACGCATCAAGGACGAATTAACCAGCCAGAAGGCTGGTCTTTCTGTTCAACTTCCAAAACCCAAATCGTCTCAGCAACCTCCTATATCCAACTCAAAATTAGACTCAAAACTCAGTGAGTCTCCGAGTCAGCTGACGTCACTACCGTTGTGATTTCCGGTTCATTTGCCTCTAGGCGCTGACGCTTGTCGACCTCACTAGTCATAACAAAAACTCTCCATCCACACGTGCATTTTTGCACTTAATTTGACATTTTCAAACAATACCCACCAAACACTTTTTTTTAAATCTTACAATAAATTACAGCGCAGAATACACTTCGTGGTAAAATTCTTCACCGACCAAGTAACAAATCTACAACATTTTTAATTTCAGCAATTCCTTGCATCTTAGTGGATTCATCGCCTTGCTAAGGGTGATAATAGTTAAAATGCTAATCTCGTATATTACAAAAATTGTAAGGCAAATCTTCCCGATTTAGCTAAGCATTTGAATATCTCCGTCTTTTCTTATCAGTATATTTTAGGATTATGAAGTTTAGAACAACTATATTTTTTCTGGGTTTTCCGATATAAAGCTTGCAATTATATTTATAAAAGATTATTTCTGGTAGACTAGTAATTTCATTTTTTTCTTTCTGGTATATTCTTCTTCTTCATCTTTTTCATTGTGTCGTATTTCTTCAGGACGTAGGCGATCATGGCCTTCCACATTCTTAGTGACTCTTAGCATGCTTTCTCCTGTTACTCCACCCGAATCCCGCTCTGCCAACTACTTGCTCAATCAAGCCTATCAAGTATATTACGCGTTGCTTTCCTCTCTCTCTTTCCATCTATCTTACCAGTGAGTATCAGGTTCCCTAAGCCCTCCTTCCTCGTTACATGTCCCAGAAACTTCAGCTGTCTTTTCCTGATGTTAAGTATCAGTTTTCTTTTCGTTTCCATTTTCTCCAGAACATCATCGTTGCTCACATGTTCAGTCCATGGTGGACTCTGTGGAATCAAATTTCGGTTGTTTCAAGATTCTCTTTCATCATTAAGGAGATTTTGCTTCTTCAAAAATGTAATGTGGCAATAATTTTTTTCCTTCAAAAATGTACTATGGCAATATTTTTTTCCTTTAAAAATGTGTTATAGTAATATTTTTTCCTTTAAAAATGTATATTTTTATACAAGTCTATTTTTGTTTACATATTTCTATAAAAGTGTATTTTTATAATTTCATAGTGCTTTAACCCCAGTGTGGGGGTTAACTATTTGCCCATAGTTGGTACCCTAACATGCACTACCACTTCGGGTCAGGGTGGATCTGGGAAGAGGTGGTTCTATGCTCCTCACAACCTCCCAATCAGAGGCCTTGCTACAGGATTTAGTTTACTGTCATTCCCAGGACCAATTAGGAAATTGATTCTAATTAAGGATCGTTTTTCTAACAAAGGCAAAATAAAATAAAAATAAAAAAAAATTTCATGTTTTCAAATAGCCTTTTCTAATCGAGACTTTCACGTGGAGACTCACATAGAAATATCTAAACAGTCAACTATATATGCGTTTGAGAAAATAATTGTACTATTAAGTCTGATGTTGTAATTGTTTGAAATTTACGATTTTTAAAAAATACTTTTGATAGGGATACATGATGATGATTAAGTCAAGATAGATAAGATGGTGAACATGAATCGTAAAATTAAAACAAGAAAATGTATATAAAAAGAGAGAAACTAACAGATGAAAGAACGGATACCCGGATAATTAAGTACGTCACTATTAGCAATAATACCAAGAGACTAATTATTTTTACACGAATTAAAATAACCATTGGAAGATGAACAGAAAAGAAGGACATTACTGAATTAATAAGAATGGTAGGCAGGAGAAGCGTAAGACATATTTAGCAATATACGAAGCAATATATGCATATGTAATAAAATAATGTTCGATTTTTTCTCATTATTAATTCTTTGGTATTTATTAGACGCGTAACCGAACGGTTAGAATGTTCGCTTCATTCAGTTGGTCACTTAACAATGTCACCGCTAATTAAGCAAGAGAGCGCTTAAAATGCAATATTTTGTCTTGCTTAAATGTTGACGCCCTTTGAGAAAGAGTTGGTTAAATTACAGTTTCATCCAAAAACGGGGATGAAGATTCAAAACCTATCTCATGACACATTTTCTTTTGATAAGATTTGTCCAGTTTTCAGGGCGCTAGACGAAAATAAATATAGTTTAAAAACTAAAAGGAGTTCTACTCATCGGTAGTCATTCAAAAAATAACAAAAGGTTTGAAAGCGACAATATATATATATATATATATATATATAAATTAATTCAAGAATGTTGAATGACCATTTCGATATGAAAATCCCAACAGGGGATAACACATCACCTCAGCAACAAAAAAAAAAGAATCCTTGCAGACACTTTTTTTTGTTGCTGAGGTGATGTGTTATCCCCCGTGGGGATTTTCATATCGAAATGGTCATTCAACATCCTTTGAATTAATCCTATTTTAATTTATATTTACTCTGTAATATTTTATTACATGGAGCTCTCTTCCTGTATCATTTTTTAATATTAAAATAAAATTTTTAATATTAATTAGGATCGGGTTTTTGGAATTTACCTTTTGGAATATATATATATATATATATATATATATATATATATATATTTCTAAATCTCACCTAAAACATAAAACCACTCTCTCTAAACATTTCTGGGAATTAAAAGACAGAAATCTTTTTCCTCAGATTGAATGGAAAATTATAGGGAAATCTCAAACCTCCAATAACTTTAGAAGCAGATGCAATTTATGCTTAGGCAAAAAGATTAAAATTATCAAATTCAGAGAATCTTACCAATTATTAAATCAGAGAAATGAAATAAATTTAAACTGTCTAACACATAAAATCTCAGAATTACTCCGTTTTGACACACTTGCCAGCTCTTTCATATTTTGTGTGGATCATTCATTGGAGGATTTTATAGACCGAAGAAGTAAGGATAAAGATCTACCATAGAATGGGTTGACATGCCAATTTAAGTGTGCAACGACTTTATATTATTGGTGTACGAAATTAAAAATATCCTAGATTAGATTTGATTGCGTAATTTTAATTAGAAATAATGTTTATGTTTTTTTTTATTTTCTGTAATTTTACATGTTTTTGAGAAGTTACTTCAGGAAGATGGTGTTTAGTAATTTTTTGTTTTGTGGTCTCAGTAAAATATATTTCTTTGTGTACTGTTTTTATCACTGTTGTCGTTAATTTTTTTTAAAAATAATTTTATTTCTTTATCAATGATAGAGTTGAGATAGTTATTGTTTCTTAATGTTTATTTTATATGTTTTAGTTTGCTCAAAAATATACATTAGGAGGAGGAATTTTGGTTTATTTAAGATGTTCGTTATCACTGTTATTTTATAACTTCCGAGCATTGGCTATAAGAGTTTAGAAAACTAGAATTCTTATTTTTAATTTTTTTTATATACATAAGTGATTAATTCTTTGAATTTTAGTTGAACATTAACATCAAGGAATAAAAGGATTTTGTTATTGGCTATCAGTTCATATGTAAAATTTGGCGTTGAGTCATTTTTAAAAAATGATTACAGATTTATAATTTTCTCCTTATTTTTAATCAAAACAAAATGTTTTCAACACACCTTGTAGAAATTTTCGGTTGTTTTAAACACTTTTTTGTAAGTTTGAGTATTGTTTAACGGCATATCAACCTCTGTGGTTTATTCAATTCCAAAAAGATGGGCTTTTAAGGTGTTTTTTTTATTAATGTTCGATTATAGTGAGATGGTTGATTCCGTCAGATTTTAATGATTTTTTTGTTTTTATTCATTTTATTTTAGAAAAGTGAAAATGTCTTCTAGTTTTGTATTCAAAAATGTTTTCCTCAGAATGTTTTTACTTCAAAGATTTGTTATGGTTTTCTTCAAAAATGTATTGTTGGTAATATTTTTCTTTCAAAAATGTATATTTTTCTATAAAAGTGTATTTTTATGCATATATTTCTATAAAAATGTATTTGCATACTTTCATAGTGTTTTGACCCTAGTTTAGGGGTTAAATATTTGCCCAGAGATGGGACCCTAATAGGTGCTACTACTGCGGGTCAGGGTGGATCTGGGAATAAAAGCAATTAAAAGGTGGTTACATGCTCCTCACAACCTCCCAATTAGAGGCCTTGCTGCCGGATGCAGTTTGCCGTCATACCCAGGACCAACTTTGTTTTAAATATAGGACATGTTAAAGTTTGATTAAGTAGGATCTAATGGGTTTTCACATGTTGACACGTTACCTTGTTTCTAGATGTTATCATTATGATCATAAAATAGAGCTTTTGTTGTACAGGCGATAATTAGCTTCTGTATAGTTGTTGGTTGAATTTTAGGAAAACGGATTGATGGGTGTTTGTAGACACAGTCATTAATTATGTTTACTGTTTCTTCAGGTGCGACGTTTGCAAAAATATACTCTACATCCAGTTAAGATAGAGTATTAACTTTGTTATTAGTTGCTTGTAATATATGGAAGAATTTACTTGCTGATGCAATGCGGTAATTTTTAGGTATTTATGTAGAAATTATGTTACTGAAGGTTTTTTATACTTAGGAAACAGGTGCAAGTATGTGTAATACGGTAGGTCGGAGATGAACACCTGGTTTATGGGTTTTTACATTACTGTAAAGATATTCTGTTTGATAATCATCGACAATTTTCTCGATTTTCAAACTACTAACCTCAATTTTCACTATGATTTGTTTATTTACTTATTTTTTTAATGAATCTGTGGGGTTCTTTTAATTTAATAATGTTGTTGTGTCATCTAGGATAGTTTGTAATTTGTTTTGGTAATCTAGTCGGTTAGGGAACTTCATACTTATTGGTTTGTCTGCACATCTGGTGATGATATTGAAGTTGTTGCGTAAGTCTTTTGCAGCTGATGTTAGCTTCCTTGAGAGCCTACGGAACGGTTTTGTAAACATTCCCCGTTTGGAAGATCTCTCAAATTTGTGATTTCTGTAATTAACATTCTGTTGTTAAGTGTGGAATGAATTGGTAGATTATTTCAATTTTGATTTTCTTTTGAATGTCATCATGTCTATGTTGCAGGTAACAATTCTGACTGATATTCAAGAATTCTATTCGGTCGTCGGTTAGATAAGTTTATAGAGTGACATTTAACATTCTTCTTCTTTTTCATGTGCAGTGTCCATTCAAGGGGTAGGCGATCATGGACTTCCACTTGGTTCTGTGTCTTGTCACTCTCAATAAATTTTTCTCTTGGTATCACTTCTAAGCCCCGCTCCATCAAGCATTTGCTCAAACCTAACAAGTACGTCTCGTGCTGCATTCTCCTGTCTCTCCTTCCATTTATCTGACTTGTGAGTATCACGTTTTCTAGTACCCCTTCCTTATTACATGTCCCAAGAACCTAATTTGTCTTTTACAGATATTTAGCATAAGTTTTCTTCTTCTTTGCATCCTTCAAACACCTCATTGTTGCACACGTGCTTTGTCCATAGTATCCTCAGCATCCATCTGTAAACCACATTTCTGCTGCCCCAAGCCTCTCCTTCATCTTTGATGAGATCGTCCAGCATTCTCTTCCCTACAGAAAGACGGATATCATACAACAGTCCAGCACTCTTTTCTTTGTTTCTAACCGAATGCATGGTCATCAGCAAAAAGAACAGCTCAAAATGACAAATACATGTAGGGGATGTTAAAATTAAGCAGGTACGAAAATTTAAATATCTGGGAAGTGTTCTAACTGAAGACGGAAAGTGCAACACAGAGATCCAAAGGTGAATTGACATGGCGAAGTACGTGTTTCAGAAGCTGAATAAAGTATTAAAACACAGGAAACTTTCCCTAGAAATAATACAGAGAGTACTGGATTGCTATGGGATGTTAGTTCTTCAATATGGCAATGGATGTTGGACAATATCAACAAAGATGTATGGAAAACTTGAAGCAGCTGAAATGTGCTTCTACAGAAGGATGCTGAGGATATCGTGGACCGAGCATGTGAGCAATGACGAGGATTTGGAAAAGATGGAAACGAAAAGGAAATTCATATTGAGCATCAGGAAGAGACAACTGAAGTTCCGGGGACATGAAATGAGGAAGGAGGGCTTGGAGAACCTGATACTAACAGGCAAGAAAATAGAGGAAAAAAAGAGACAAGTAGAGCAGTGGATAACATATTTGAAGGGCCTGAGTAGGTGGATGACAGAATGGGGGTTACGTATTGTAACAGGAGAAAGCGTGCTAAGAGCCACCAGGGATAAGGAAACATGGAAGGCCATGATTGCCCACGTCCTGAAAAGACAAGGCACATAGAATAATAATGAGATTTTCCTGCCTTTTAGTACTATTGTGGTGGTTGTGATTACGTTCAATAGTCATTAATTCTGTTGTATTCCTTGTATTTTATAGAATATCCTTGTATTTTTGAATTTCTGTTTTAACTGTTTTGGATCCCTGGACTAGGAATTGCACAAAATAATGAACAACAAACCAGATCTTTGAGATAGAAAAATAGGTATATTAAACGTAAAAATGCAAACTTGAACGCAGGTTAGTAATCCAGTAATACGATTAGTAAGAAATATATATACCAGTCTCTGAAGTGAAACCATAGTATGTCTACACCGGAAGCTGACGGTTGCTGCGTAATAAGATTCTGTCTGAGTAAAGCTCAGAGCCGCTATGAACTACTGACGCTGTAATCTCCGTGAAACCTCGGTATCGTTCGGTATCTCTCGGCTCTTACGGTATTTCCCGTATCTCACTATGGCAGGAATATATGTATACTCAAGTCGAGTTCATTATCATGATATCCACTTGTAACACAACGCACATCCAAATCAAATAACGCAAAAGCTACATTTTTCAAAAAATAAAAATAAAATATAATAAATTTTTATTATTTAATAGGGAAAAACTTAATACTCTGTAAACTTTAAGACCACACTATAAAGAAATCATTAACAGAGTAGGAATTGCCCAAAAGACGTCACAATAGTGAGCTATATGGCAGATATTGTTGGTAACTTGAAACATTCGCTTTGGCCTGGTCGATATAAATTTCTACAAAAATGCTGATTAAAATGTTATTTTAAGTGATTACGATGGATTCACGAAGATTATGCACTGTTTGGAATTGACATCAATTTCTCTAAACTTCCATCGAAGATTTTCGAGGAAGGCGAATACGCTGGATGGTTACAAACGAATGACGTTATTTGCAATGAAAATGACCTTAGTTTTGCGGGCATTATGGATTGTAGTTTTGTTCTGCTGAAAATCCAGTCACTTTCAAACAAGCAATTGCTTTCAGAGAATGAGTGGTTGTTACATTAGTTTATTGGAGACAGTATTGTCTCCAATAAACTAATGTAACAACCACTCGTTTTAGCTAAAGAAAAACTCAAGACCATCAGCCACAATACCAAACAATGACTACAATTTCGACTTAGCAATGGGCAGCTAGAACGGTGCAGAATTATGCGAAATTATAGGACTATGTATCATCAATAAACTAACAAAAATTATCAACAAAAAGATATAGGTTTATACAGAGACGGTGGATTAATAATTATAATGAATTGCAACGGTAGATCAACGAAAAATGTAAGGAATCAAATTATAAAAATCTTCAACAATCGAGGATTCGCAACTGATATAAAAACAAATCTAAAAATAAATTTCTTAGACATAACCCTCAACTTAAACAACAATACGTACAGAACATACAGAAACGAAAATAACAATTCCATCAGCAAAAGTTCTAATCACCCTCCAAATTTATTCAAGCACATAACCATCTATAAATAAAAGGCTATCCACGAACTCTAGTAATATTCAACAAAAACAAAGAAACATACGAGTCAGCACTAAGAAACAACGGATACTCAAATGAAATTGAATGTACAAACGAAAATAAATCAAATAAAAACAATAGAAAAAGAAACTATGTATGGTTCAACCCATACTACAAGAATAATATAAAAACAAAAATAGATAAATAATAATTTAATCATAAAATAATAATAGAAAAATACTTCCCCAAACACAACGAACTATCAAAAATCTTCAACAAAAACACAGTCAAAATCAGA
>JBBBDQ010001204.1:4157500-4185000 GCA_037127315.1 Ascarosepion bandense
GATGCTGAGGGCACCATGGAACGAACATGAGAAAGGAGGGCTTGGATAATCTGATACTCATAGGATGAATACAAGAAAAAAGACACAGATGAAAGCAACGGGAGACATACTTGATGGGATTTGAACATGTGGATGGCGGATCAGGGAATGAGAGAGAGGGATACCAAGGGAAAAAATAGTCATAGGTGTCCGTGAAAGTCCATGAACGCCTACGTCTTGAAACAACAAGCCAGAAGAAAAAGTTCTGCATGCATCTGCGAGTGGGTAGTAAGACCTGCTGGACTTCGTGAGACAAAACGACCATGACAGGTATGGTTATCATTGAGAGATGCTGCTATTTTGCTTTGATATTTGCGGTCAGTTGTAGCCGTTGAGCGGCTTCTTTCAAACCTTTATAGATAAGAAGCAGAGCAGGTGCCAGATTCTCCCTTTTGGCGCCTTTCTGGTTTCCTTGGAAGAAAAGTGTATGCTTCATCGTCTCATATTTCATTCAAGCTTATCCTTGAAAGGCAAAATGGCTTTCTAACTAATCTGGTTAGATGGTGGCCAAAGAGGAGTTGAGAAATCTGCTATCTCTTATAGAAAAAAGATATCCTACCCACTTGAGTTGAATTTTAAGTAAGACGGCTTTAATACACGGTATTCATTCAGAACTCTTCTGTTTTCAATGCGATAACTTAGTTTTCTGATGAAGATAGTGCGCAGGCAAATCATGATGATGCATCAAATTGATTGATTCTGCCCCATAGTCTAGGAATGTCAGCGCGACTGACTTGTAGAGAAAAAAATTCTCTTTTAACGTAAATCAAGAGAATTCCAAAACCTGTGGTAAAGATCATGAAAATAAATATTAAAGTGAACACTGATGTCAACACAGAGAGCTGCGAGTCTATTTCATGGTTGAATGTAGTATTAATGGGTTGAAGCTTGCATTCAGTCATAAAACAGAATGTTCACCTCGGTGTCCACTTAAATATATATGGACAATAATTACAGTAGACTATGGAGTTGTAAAAGATAAATTGATTTGTGGTAATTCTAAATGACGGTACACGAAAATTAATGAATCGTTGAGAAGAGAAAACAGTGAGAGACTGAGGTATAATCTATTGATTGATTCCAATCTTGAACTTAATTTCTTTATCCATTTTAAAAATTTTTGCCTAAGATAGAGACAAGATAGGTGAAAGAGGAAACTGTTTCCAAGACTTTTGTCTCAAAATAGGGGATGCTTATAGATAAGTTGATGGGCAAGTTTCGTTTTTTAATGCTAATGTTCAGACCGGGAGCTTTAAAAGCACGGGATAATTTGTTAACCATCCGTTTTATAATAGGTGTGAACTACAATTGCACAAGCGAGTGGAAAGAGCAATCCACAAGCAGTGTTCACAATTTTCTTGGTTCTTGCTTTGAAACGTTGTTGGGTGAACAACCAACCACCTATTCTATCTAACACCGGCATTCTTTAATTTTTCCAGCATGACAGAAAACACAAAGCAAATAAGGGAGATGTAAGACCCTACATTGTTTCATCGTCGGGGAAAAGAAATAAAACAAAATAATTTCTTTTAAATGGATAAACGTAATTTTACAGGGAAAAATAAAATAGGCAAAGGAGAAAAAAACATATAGGTAACCCAAATTAATAATGATTGTATTTTGGATCGAATTCAGTAGGAAATTTTCCACTGTGAAGGTGAGATTACTCATGGGTTTCTTTAATTAGATTATTTTGCTTCATTTCTTTCGTGATGATTTATGGTGATTTATCATCGCATGTTATATAAAGTACGTCGTCGGAAGATCGCGTTATCATGAAACTCGGATTTCGACTAGGGCCATTCTTTCATAGGATTTAACGCTGTAAAGTGTTTTTGCTGTTTCTCCGTCATCTACACTCTGAGCTATTTAGTGAGTAGGTCGTGTTGCCTTAAGCTTCTTTTTTTCGTTTTTCAATATTGGCGTTTTTCTTCAATATTGGCGTTTTTCTTCGAGATATTAGCTGGATGAGAATTTTAGGATTTGGCAATTGATGTAAATCAAATCAAGCCTATATAACATTCGTGGTCGGGAGGTCTAAAACGCGGCAAATCAATTGGTAGCTTCCTCTATGTTGATAGGGGTCTCAGGTTTGAATCTTGCCTATTGGCACACATTTTCGCAACAACAATTTGTCGTAATTAATCAGGCCGGTAGAAATAAATATTTATTACTGTCTGATTATGAACAGAATATCTACTCAAAAACGATTATTATATATATATATATATATATATATATATATATATACGTGTGTATGTGTGTTTGTGTGTGTGTGTGTGCGCGTGTGTACGTATAAATCTTACTAACTGAAAATACGTATGTAGAAGAAAGGAAAGCCAACCAATATCCACCACGAATGCAATCGATAGTATCGCAAGTCGCTAAGTAGTTCTTTTACTGAGCAGACAAGAACAAACCAAATCAATATACCAAATCTGTTTTTTCTTTCCTCATGATTCATTAGTTTTCGTTCCCCGCTATTTAGAATTACCACAAACCACTTTATCTCATACATCACCAAGGTCCACTCTAATTATTGCTAATCGATCCCAAATTTCTAAGAGCATCCCAAAACATATTTAATTCTCCGAATTACACGAGTAGCGACCGTAGAAATTCTATAATATATTCTTGAAATTTCGGAGAATATTTTTTGCGGCTCACCTATATATATATATATATATATAATTCGTTTATTGAGGCAGAAAATTCACTTTTAGGCATGTCAGATTAAATAACCTGCAAATATTTTGTTTACATATTTTAATAAAATCCTTTCGCTCTCACGGATAATCTTTAGTGTAGTTGGCTTGATCCTCGATGCACTCTGTGACCGAGATGTCCAACGCATATCAGAACTAATATAGGGTAAACAAGCTTAAATTTTGACCGAGCACGCATTTTATCTAATAAGGAATAAATACAGTTTAATAAACAAACGAAGCGACTACTCAACTACGAGTATCCACTAAAACTAACGTTTAAGTAATAAAAATATTTCGGATGAAAAAAAAAATTCTTTCATTAGGAATCGCTTTGTTTACGTTAGGGTGCAAACATGAACAGAAATGTAAATTTCGACAATCGGAGTAAATCTTCATTTAAAAGCACTATTGAGATTTTGATTGGCCATCAACGCGCTCAGTAACCGAGAGATGAAACCGTGATTAGATCCTGCCGGAGAGCGAATATTTCTGTAATAAGATTTATAGAATATTCATGACAGTAGTAGAGGCATAAATACCATTTAATAATACACCGAAAGTCTGAACGGAGTGCATATTCAGGCTGGTAGATATATATTTAAAAATGTACTAAATTATAGAAAAACAGAGTATCACTCAAATACGAGTATCCAATAAGAATATTGGGTAACCAAATAAATTTAAATAATTATGTCAGTTAATGCCATTTCGTAATTTTCCATAAGATTTCATAAAAATGTTTTTGTTTATGTTTGTTTACATCAGGATACGAACGAGAGCAGATATGGATATTACAAAAATTCAGGCATTTGTGCATTTAAGTCTTAATTAGATTTTATCGTGGTCGACTGTTTAAGACACGTCAGATCAACTGGCGGCTTCCCTTAGTCTATTGGGGTAGCAGGTCCGAAATCTGCGGATGAATGCACATTTTGCTAACAAGATTTCCCGAACACACACACACACACACACACACACATATATATATATATATATATGTTACGGAAAATCCCGAAGATTAACGAAATGGTTTGAAGAACCGACATATTGAAATTATTTGTGTGAACCTTATTTTCAATCGATACTCGTATTTAAGTAGATATTCTGTTTATAATCAAACAGTATTATATATTTATTTCTACCGACCTGATTATTTACGATAAATTCTGTACGAAAATGTGCATCGTTCGACAGGACTCGAACCTGCGACACCTATGAATATAGTGGAAGCCACCAATTGATATCGTGCGTCTTAGAGCACTCGACTACGAATGATACCAAAGTCTAAACGAAGTCAAATCAAGTCTTTATAACACAATTTTCGATTCTACGCAAATAACCATCTCTGCTTTAAAATGTATCTTAATGTCAACAAACGTAAATATAAAATGTTACTGAAAATCCCGAAGATTAACGAAATGGTTTTATTAACCGACATCAATCGTATGACGCACGTTTTCGTACAAAATTTATTGTAAATAATCAGGCCGGTAGAAATAAATATATAAATATACTGTTTGATTAAAAACAGAATATCTACTCAAATACGAATATCGATTAAAAATAATGTTCAAACAAATAATTCCACATATATATATATACTGTTTAATTAATAGAAAAATAGAGTATCCACACCATTAAGAATAATTTTAAAACGGATAGGTTTAATTAAATATTTCGTAAATATACAAAATAGTTAATAAGGAATGTAAGTGTAGGGACAAAAATAGATGCCCGCTTGAAAGCCACTGTAATATGAATGAAGTAATTTACAAAGTAAACGTAGATGACTTAAATGTTCGAAACAAAACATATTTGGGATCAACCAAAGATACTTTTGAAATTAGCTTGTTTAACCACAAGTTTACATTTAAACTAGAAAACTGAAAAAATTGTATAAAATTGGCTAACCACGTGTGAAAATTATGAATGAAATATGGAAAAGACCCAGAAATAACGTGGAGTATATAAAAACATCCAAGACATAAAACTGTGGCAAAATATGTAGACTGCATCAGGAAGAAATTATGATCATGTGTAACCATACCAATAAATACATATTAGTATCATAGAAAAATGAATGAAAATGCTCTAATTTCTCTTATTTTTGAAAATTGCGCGTTCATAAATAAAATCCTGTTACGTGAGCGTTCTTAAAAGTAAATCGCCTGAAGACACCGAAAAGATATATATATATATATATATATATATATATATATATAGTGTATGGAAGCAGCAAATAATTTTCTAAACATATAATGTTAAATATAAGAGACAATGAATGTCTATTATATTTAATCATGAGCCGTGCTAAACGTAGTATTTTGGCTTTAATTTCAGTTGAAAATAAAGATAAAAATTCTCCAACATTTGGATAATTTTTTATTAACTTTTTTCTAAGCTTTCGGCTCACATGAACCATCGTCAGAGAGGTTAAGACGGTAATACAATAACATCCATCATCACCGACGATTATATTTTGTATTGACATAAAACTCCGCTAGGCAACGGCAGTAGTTAACCAAAAATAACAAACTCAGTTCGCAAATATGCAATGCGGTTCTATGACGTCACACCACGTGATAGCGCGAAATGACAACAGAACCATGTATTCAAATGCAATGTAATGTATGACCGGATTTAAACGTGATTTTATTAAGTGTGGGTTGTTTGGATTTAATGTACATGGCCTCCAATATCTGAAGGTTCATGTGAGCCTAAAGCTTAGAAAAAAGTTCATAAAAATTTATCCAAATGTTGGAGAATCTTTGTCTTTATTTTCAACTGAAATTAAAGCCAAAACACGACGTTTAGAACGGCTCATGATTAAACATAATAGACATTCATTGTCTCTTATATTTCACAGTATATGTTTAGAAAATATATATATATGTATATATATAAATAATGATGTTAAGTACGTAATTGGCGAGGATAATCCAAAAAGATGTATTTAATATACAATATTAAGCGCTAGATCTGTATCGAGATCTCAATAGGTTTTGTCTTGAGCAATATGATATCTGTAATTAAAAGCTCAAAATCGTGGTAATAAATTATAATTAATTTCTATAAACTAACCAGTTCATTCCTTCAGATCACACTTTACTCGTTTCATTCGGTACAAATATTTTCCCGGAATGATTATTATTTTCAAAGCAAAATGGAAATCAAGTAACATGACCCAGAATATAAACTTTAGCCTTATCTCGGGTAAGAATCACTACGGCCAGGGGAAAAAAGCACACTGGACGGAATAAGTGACCATAAAACCATTACACACCCACACACAAGCACATTCATAGTATACACATATAATCCTACTTACGCATACATACGTACACCCACATGCACATATGTCTGTACTTACACATATGTACATACAAATGCGTCTATGCATAAGCCTACATATACGCACATAAACACACATCCTTCTATATCCACATATAAATAGTGTATTCGTATACTCACATACATCTTTTGAATAGATATATATACACACACATATATTCTTACATATACACATTCCTGCATGTACAGACATATATGTATGCATACAAACAAAATCTACGCATTTATATATTCATTTCTTATCTCTGTAAACTCTCGCCTTTCTTCATCCATGTACTCACAAAGATCAGACTTATACGTCTATATAGAAGAAAACACACACACACACACACACACACACGCACACACACACTCATATATATATATATATATATATATATATATATATATATATATACGGAAATTAACAAAGATTAAAGAAACTGGTTATAAACAACCGACAATTTGAAATGATTTGTTTGAACATTATTTTTGATCGATACTCGTTTTTGAGTAGATATTCTGTTCATAATCAGACAGTAATAAATATTTATTTCTACCGGCCTGATTAATTACGATAAATTTTTGTTGCGAAAATGTGTGTCAATAGGCAAGATTCAAACCTGCGACCCCTATGAACATAGAGGAAGCTACCAATTGATTTGCCGCGTTTTAGACCTCCCGACCACGAATGTTATATAGGCTTGATTTGATTTACATATAACTATGTGTAACTAGATGCACTCACATACAAGAAACATACATATAACTAGTTGCACCCATATATATATATAAAAGTATTTATATTAAAAATCCGTGCAAAATATAAATTAGGATACTTTCAAATTCATAATAGGAACTCGTTGCATACATATACTGGCATGCAGTCAGTTAAGTGCCAAACGTGATACACGTTTTGAGCGATCATGTCTCGAAGGAGACATAACTGACTTGGGCAGAAGATTATCCCGCAGTAGGCTGCCATTGCTTTTTTCGGTAGACTGGTTGGCAGCCAAGGCTATAGAAAACAATCTGTCTTATTATTTAACCCATAACTGGAGAGACGGATTAATACCTTTTCCAATAGTATTTGTGCGTAAATGAATGCAAGGAAATTAACTGGATTTCGAACACGGGACCTCGATTTCTCATTCCGAGTCGATATCCACTGCACCACAATGCGCACACCTATTACATACCAGATTTTTACTTTCATTTCTTCAATCCGTAAAAACTTCTAACGAATGATCAACGCAAGATAGGAAGGAATCCGTAAGTGTGATGGAATGGGTTAACTTTACGGTTCTATACAATAGTTTAAATTTATTTTTATGACGTCATTTAAAAAGAATTTCATTTATCTGGTTAAATAATTGACTAGTTTCTCTGAATTTGATAATTTTAATTTTTTCGCCTAAGCATAGAGTGTATCTATTTCTGAAGCTGTTATGGGTTTGAGATTACCTATAATTTTCCATTCAATCTGTAGGGAAAGGTTTCTGTCTTTTAATTCCCGGAAATGTTTAGAATGAGCCATTGGATATTTTAGGTGGGGTTTTAAGAAAGATTGTAATTATATAGACGTCGTTTCCATAGTCCGGTAGAAATTCCTATGTATACATTTTTCTCGTTTTTGTATTCAATATGTATATGACTATTTCGGATTTGCATATACCTTCAACTAGGCATTTGTTTTTGGCTCGAAAGTTACAGGAGGTTGCAGTATCTATTTGTTGATTCCTATAACGTTTATTGAGTTGATGATACTGCTAATGCTTCAAGAATAGCTAATTTTTAAGGTTTTCCTATTCAAAATCATATGTAGTGGGTTGTTCTGCTTAAAATATTTGTAGATCAACTTGAGAACGTATTGACCGATATTAATATTTGATAGTTGACAGAAAGAAGGTTGAACCACATACTCTTCTTTTTGTATTTCTAAGTTTATTTCTTCCAGTATCTTTAAAGGATTCTAATTTGCATAATTAATGTCTAAATCCAAATTTTGAAGGCGATATTGATAGAGGTTATATTTTTAGTTAAGACGTTACTATTACAAGATAACTTGTTGATAACAAGGGTCGGGATTTATTGCTACAAATTCTACTAATTATCCCTTAACTGAGGAACAAAGAGGTGGATAAGGATGTGACAAAAAATGACTACAAATAAACTGCAAGAAAACCGAATGCATGGTCATCAGCAAAAAGAGAAACCCAAAATGTCAAATACAGATAGGGGATACTAATATCAAGCATGTACAAAAATTTAAAGGCTTGGGAAGTGTTCTAACACAAGAAGGAAAGTGCGACACAGAGATCCGAAGGCGAACTGGCGTATTTGCGTGTCAGTCAATATATAAAAACACGACTGGAATTGGAATATGGCTCATTCCAATTCAGAGCCGTTAACCAATTCTCTATCTGCACATCAAGATTACAGCACCTGGTATGCCCAAGTGATCACGCATCTAGATAATAACAAGATTCGACGTTTCTTTGCTTTGCTGATCTTAGGAGAACCGTTATTTTAATGTGATATGGCCGTAAGCAGTATAACATTATAAAGAATGTCTTCAATTTGAATATTTAAAAGAAACAAACGCTTTTTTGGTCGAAATGACATTTCTTTTTTACGAAGAAATGGCATGGTGTTTTAATTGGGTATTAAATGGTGTGCCGGCGCCAACGCGGGAAATATGCTTAGTCAGTAAATGTAGCGCGAGAAATAGAATAAGAAAAATGAGTGTCAGTCTCGAAAATTCTGACATATCATTCATTTTCATTAAGTTATATTATAAACGCACGTATGTGTGTCCCAGACAGGTACGCATAAACTATATTTGTATGAATAAAAACCGAATCCCACACAAATATAATATTATAAAATATATAAATATATATACTAATATATCTTCTATGTACCGTGTCCCATAGACGATTATGGCCTCCCACATCTCCCTATCACTTAAGCTCTTAGCCCCCTCTCTGTTTTGTTATTCCTTCCAAACCCGCTTTTATATCTATTTGCTCAAGCCCATCAAGTATGTTATGAGTTGCTTTCCCGTGTCTTGCTTTCCATCTATCTGTTCCGTGAGTATTAAAAAAAAGCAAAAACAAAAAAAAAACATGTTATTTGAAAAGTAAATGCTTCTTTGGTCTCAACTGATATTTAAACAAAATAGTATTTCACCTGATTATTGATCTGTTAAATCTAATATTAGCCGTCTACTTATAAGGAAACATTCGGCATTTATTGCCAGAACATTTAGAGTATCAGAGGTCTAGTCGACATTAATACTCTTTCCAATACGGTGAGTGTTTTCTTCCTTGCCTTTTGTTTGGGGTAGTATAGAAAGTCAGTGTCTTGACTATGTCATTATTCTCACTTCGAGCTCCATGTGCTACCCAATTTAGTTGGTTGCTACTTTTGAAAGTCCTCGATTTTGTGGTTTCTGTTCCCAGCTATTGGGCAATGGTCTGACCAATTGTGCTTAAGATTATTCGGATTTATATACAACGAAACACTAAGTATTAATTTTAATTTCTCCGCAATTAATACAAATATTTCCACTCGAAATAATTGCTCATTATTTGAAATGATGATCATTTAAGTATCATGAAAAAACTTTTCTGCCTACTAGACTCCGGAAGAGCAACACACTGCGACTTCTTGGACTTACATTTTCAACTGTCTTGATATGGAATTTGAATCAGTAACTGCACCTACTGCAAGGTAAGTTGGATTACTGTGTCGTGCAGAAGATTTTTTTCTTATCAGAATCCATTTTGCACATATACAAATCTATCATGTACTGAATACCGCTGTCATAAATGGTTTGGTGCTTATGTTATTACAGCTTGTGGTTCTTGTGAAAATCCAAGAAGGATCTATAATGCAATCCATCCTGACTTGGCACCTCTATATTAATCGCTTTTTCAGCGACATGGCTGGGTCTCTCTCCGTCTCTTCCAGAGATGTTTCCATTGCGACTGCTCTGCACGATCTTTTTCCCTAGTGCTACGACTATAATAAAATTAAGCCTCCTACTAGACTGGCAGAAAGGTTCCACTCGTTTACGCATGAAATAGCTAAATACAAACGCCACTTATACACCAAAATATTCTTTTCACTCAGTTCATGCCTGTGGAAGCCTCTTCCGTTTAATTCTTTCTCTGATAACTACAACCTTTAATAATTTTAATACAGCGATAATTGCCATCTTCTGCCATTTAAAAATCTGTTAATCTTCTGTGATTTCCTCAATCCTTCTTAATTAAGCTCTCAATTTCACTCCTTGCTACCCCCATGCGTACTAGTGGCATTTCCGCTTAGATTTCTGTGAAAAGATTAAATAAGAAAAAAATGTCTGACGAACCAAGGTTAGGAGAATAAGAAAGAGGTCGTACATTCTGTGTTTAGTGACATAGTCTTTTCCAGGGTGATTCGTTAATGGACGGGCTCGATTTAGCGATTTACCGACAATAAACTCATTTTCTGGAGATTTTTGTGCTAAATTCTGAATTGACAACGATACTTGTCGCCATTGCCGTTTTTATTTTGTTTTTTTGGGGGTTTTTTTTTTTCATCTAGCACTTTTTAATAGACAAATCTTTTTAAATCCAGTCAAACACAGAGCATTAATTGTCCATGTGTACGTTGAGGATGGTTTGCTCTTTTTTTTTATTCTGTTTTAACCATGCCAACTACAGGTCGGGAATGTAAAATTAAGCAGGTTTGCTGAGATCTGTAGGCGTATTGGCATAGCCAATGATATATTCCAAAAGCTGAGTAGAATATTAAGAGACAGAAAAACTTCACTGGAAACAAAGAAGGGAGTACTGGGTTGTTATGTGACATCTGTCCTTCAATATGGCAGAGAATGCTGGACATTTTTATCAAAGATGAAAGAAAGAACTTAAGCAACCGAAATTTGCTTCTACAGAAAGATCCTGATGATATGGATCGAACATGCGGGTAATGAAAACGAAAAGGAAAGTTAAATCAGGGAAAGACTGTTGAAGATTCTGGGATATCTAATGAGGAAGGAACACTTTAAGAATCTTATACTCACAGAACAGATAAAGTAGAAAGCAACGCATGACATACTTGATGGGTTTGAGCAAATGGATGGTAGATGAAGGTCTTGGGGGTTAACAAGAGAAAGGGTGTAATGTGTTACAAAGGATAGGGAGATGTGGAAAGCCATGATCACCTATGTCTTGACGGTACAGATAACATAGAAGAATGATAAACAGTTTTATTTTCGATGGATAAACTAACATAGTCGCTACCTCTCAAGGTCGAGGATAATGGTCTTTTGTTCTGTTTGTCGCACTAACTTGTGTTTGTGGATTCAGGTTGACAGCTTGTTGTATTTTTTCTTTTTTGTTTAATCCTTTCACCCCAAGCAAAGCGGTACTGCCACTGATACGCAGGAGGGCTTCATAAGAGTAAAAGTTCAAACAGGCGGAGAGTGAAGAAAAAGACGGACAAGTTACGAGGGGTGCCAGAAAAAGTGCAATGAAAGGATGCGAACACAGGTGTGAAGACAAGAAAAAGGAAAAGATGTACATGGTGATGTCGAAAGAACTGGAGTCAAGTTGATAAGATATGGGTATTGGCATTGCATTTAAATTCCTGGATGTTGTAGTCCTCAGGAAAGCAAGTATGTAGAAGAGAGTTCCGCAGGAGGGAAGTGCGAGAAAAGAAGCTGATGGATTAGAATTGTCGGCTGAATTTGGTTGATGTAACTGTAAATGGGTGGGACCTTATTGCCAGTCTGGTTGCACGAGTAAATTCTTGTGGCAGAGACACGAGTGAGTTAAGTTGTCGGAGCAGAAGCCATGAAAATGTTTGTAGAATAGGCAGAGGGAAGTCACATTTCGCCGGTGAGAAAATTGGCTGGAGTCGAGCTGCCAAGTCGGGACCGATCACATTACAGATTCTCCTTTGGAGCCTGCATGGTGGATTACGTCTTAGTTGTTGTCATTCCTATCGAAGTCTTCTTTTACATCTACTTCAGCTGACCACTTTGATATGAATATTGTTGTTCCGTCTCTGACAATGGATCTATAGATATTCGTGTCCATTGCACTGGATTCCTAGCTGTCGATCGTGATGTTATATTTCTTTTCTTTTTTTTTTTTATAAGCGTTTCACCCCGAGCAAGGCATGTCACTGCCACTACTGTGCAGGGGGCTACGTAGAGTGGAGAAAGGCTGATTAAATGTAGGAAATGACAGAGGGTGGGTGATAGGCGGGTAAGGATACCGAGAATGAGGGTTGGGTAGATGAGAGTGTTCTGAGAATAATTGGGAGTTAGTGTGATAGGAGGTGTCTATTGACCCTACATTTAAACACTTGGAGATTGTAGCTGTCGGGAAAGCAGACTTATGGAAGGGAGTTCCACAGGCGGGAAGCGCGAGAAAAGAAGCTGTTGGAGTAGAATTTACGGTTACATGTTATTTGTTTAACTGTAAAAGGGTGGGACCTAGTTGCTAATCTAGTATCTCGTGTAAATTCGTGCTTAGGCGGCACCAGTGATCTAAGCTCATCGGAGCAGAAGCCATGAAAGTACTTGTAGAAGAGGCACAGGGAAGCCACATCACGCCGGTGTGAGAGCGGCTGCAGCCGGTCTGCCAAGTCAGTATCAACCACGTTACAGATCCTCCTTTGTATTTTGTCAAGAAGCCCAAGGAGAGGAGCAGGGGCACCCGACCAGATATGGCAGCAATATTCAATACACGGGCGGATGGTAGATTTGTATATGTGCAGAATAGTTTCAGGTGGGAAAAATTTCCGGGCCCTGCACAGGGAGCCGATTTTCATAGCAGCAGATTTGGCAATGGATTCAATATAGTCATTCCATTTGAGGTCCGCCGAGAGTGTAAGGCCAAGGAGGCGTAGTATTTTACTCTCTGGGAGGCTACTTTTTTTAGAATTTCCCTGGATCTCTACTTTTGGCAACCTCTTTTCCCAATTTCCTTCATTGAGTTTCTTAGGTGATCACCTTACCGCGTGAAGAAGCTTACGTGTCACAATGATTGTAAAAACGATGCCGTCTGGAATTTATTTTCTAAGATAATCAGAGTACCAGTCAGTTAAGTGCCATATGTGATACACGTTTGGGCGATCATGTCCCTTTCCAAACATGCCTCACTGGACAGAAAATTTTCCCGCAGAAGGTTACTATTATTTTCTGTGGCAAACTGGTTGCCAACCCAGCTATAGAACCCAATCTGTCCTGTTATTTAATCCATAACTGGGGAGAAGAGACTGATTAATACCTTTCTCACGGGTATTTACGAGTAAGTGAATGCAAGGAATTCAACTGGAATTCGAACTCGCCTCATTGGTTGCTCGTTCCGAGGCGATATCCACTGCACTACGACGCACATACACATTCTGAAATTCAGTCTCTGTCAGAAATACTCGTTTCTTTTTCTACTATTCAATGACATACAGAGGCTAGCTGTTTATTTTAGCTTACAAGCGGTCTGATGACTAAATCACAAATGAGTAAGGTTAGACATATTTTAAATTTCATAATCTAATTGTGACTTCTAATAAAATCGCTTTTTAATTCTCCTGTGATTTGATTATGATTTCTCTCATCTTAGGTCAGTAAAGGCTCAAATATTTACAGAAACTTAACGGAAATCTTCGACTGAAACATTTCTTAATTAAAAACTGACGAAAAAATCGTTTTCATGTCTGAAAGCCTTAAAACTACATTCTATGGACATTTCTTGCCACTTACCTTGCTATAGAGCTCTTCCTGCGTTTATATAGCACACTGAGTTTGATATATTTTTTTACTGTTATGTGCCTTAACACTTAACAACATAGACGATCATGTCTCTCTACAACTTCCTGTCATCTGTTATTCTTAGTGAAATTTGTCTTTTTGCTACCTTTTCTCATCTCTGTTAAACAAAACGGATAAATAAGTTCATTCTTTTGCTTTCATGTGACGTTTTTCTTCAATATGTGTGGACAAAGCTCACCACATTTTCATCTAATTTGTGTCTCTTAAGGGTAGCTCATTATTCCAAATACAGGGCGGGGATACTAGAATCAAGCAGGTACAAAAATTTAAATACCTGGAAAGTGTTATAACAGAAGACGGAAAGTGCGACACAGAAATCCGAAGGTGAATTAGCATGGCGAAGGAAGCATTCCAGAAGTTGAGTATGGTGTTAAGAAACAGGACAATTTCGGAAGAAACTAGGAAGAGAGTACTAGATTGCTACGTGCTGTCCGTCCTTCAATATGGCAGTGAATGCTGGAAATATCATCAAAGATGTAGGAAAAGCTTGAAGCAACTGAAATGTGGTTCTACAGAAGGATGCTGCAAATATCATGGATCGAGCATGTGAGCAATGATAAGGTCTTGGAAATGATTGGAACAAAAAGGAAATTAATACTAAGCATCAAAAAGATACAGCTGAAGTTCCTGGGACACGAAATGAGGAATAAGGGCTTGGAGAATCTGATACTAACAGGCCAGATAGAGGGAAAAAGAGACAGGGGAAAGCAACAGATAATTTGAAGGACCTAATCAGTTACATTGCATGGTGCAACAGAAGAAAGCGTGCTCCGAGCCACCAGGGGTAGGGAAACGTGGAAAGTTATGATCGCCTACGTCTTAAAGCAAAAGGCACATGGAAAAAGAATTACTGTTTGTATTTTTGCTACATCTGATAATATGTTCTGCCAAATATTTACATAGTTCATTCTTCTTCCAAGTGTCGTAGCCCTTTAGGAAGTAGGCGATGATCACTCTCCACATTTTCTCCTTTCTCTTTCTTAGTAAGTTATCACGTCTTGCTGTTTTCCTAATCACTACTCTGGCATACAATTACAAAATTGTTAGGTGGGCCAATTGCTGCCCTTACCTGTCTCACTTGCCTTCAGTATAACATGTGATTGTCCAATTCTCCGAACATTCTTCCGTTTATATGTTCCTTAAAATATTCAATTGTCATTTTCTGATTCTAAGTATAAGTGTCTAATTTGTTTCCATTTTCCCCTAAAACATTCTCATCAAACACATTCTTGGTTTATGGGATTATATGCATCCTTCCGTAAACCCATGATTCTATTACCTCACGTCTCTTCTTTAACTGCGCGGCCTAGTATAGCGATGGAAAATCGGGATAGCCAGTTATGAAATTTATTGTTAATGCCTTTAGAATATAAGCAATTATGACCGTCCATAAAATACTTTTCTTCGTTGCAACTAAATTGCCATGATATCCTGGCAAGATAGGGACGTAGTTACTTGTTACTTTTTCCATTATTTTGAATTTCTCTTAGACTGAATGTCATTTCAACACTGACTATCCAGTCTACCGTGGTATTTAACCCGTAGTCTGGGGTTAGGGAGAATAGATGGGTTCATGCTTTTCCCCGATACATCAGTGGGAAAAAACTCAAACTACGCAGGGATTTGAACTTAATTCGCCAATTTCACTTTTCGCGTTCATAACCGTTTTGTCACCTGCACACTATTCTCAAATAATGACTATGACAAAAATACTTTTAAAGCCGTTCAATGTCATCACTCATTCTTGTAACCCAATTACATTTTCCTGTACTTAAATTAATCATTTTGAGCTCAAGAAACGTTTTTTATTTAAAAAAATATATTCCGTTATTGTTTAAATTGTGAAAAAAGTTATCTTTTGATTTTGTGCTTCTGATAAAATTAGTTTGATCTGAGTGTTATTATCCAAGTATGAAATATTTAAAAAAATATTCAGTTTGATACTGATGAACCAGCTGCTCATTGTTGATATAAAATGATCCTGAATGAAAATGAATTAACATTATTTACCAAGAGCATAAAGAAAACGACATATACCTGTCTAAACTAGAATCTGATATCTGAATGAGAATACTAATTATGCATACACTCAACTGGAATTCGAACTCGACTCCACGATTTGTCATTCCGAGTCGATATCCCCTGCACCACAACGAACATATTAATTATTATTATTACTGAGGTAATAACGGTTGTCGTGATACAATTATTATTACTGAGGTAATAACGGTTGTCGTGATACAATTATTATTACTGAGGTAATAACGGTTGTCGTGATACAATTCCTACCAATAAGCATACAGCTGGTGAGGGAAGCGGGTGATGCATACCTTTCTCAAGGGTATTTGTGTAACGAACCCATTTAAAATTAGAACTAGTCTTCTCGATTAACGATTCCGAGCCATTATCCATTACACTACAAATAAGCTTACAGGACCTAATATTCCGAAGCGGTCACCCAACTAGATACTCTCCATCCTCGACGTTTCTTAACTTCGGTGATAATAATCCGTCACTATTCTTACTCCAATTAAAATAGTGGTTTTGAAAAATGAATTAGAACGATAAAATTTCTGCATACCTTCATGCAAATAGGATTCTGTGACAAAATTCCAAGCCAAGATCATGTAGCGTCAATTTCTTGGAATAAGGGAAGACGCTTCTCTATTTGTGTGCTAATGCTTTGTTTAAGAAAATAATATCGTTGATTGGCATCGAAAGATTAAGAATAATAAATTGTTCTTATCCAAAATTACTTAACTAAACTTAGTTATTTTCGTGGCACAAAACCTAGATTAAAGAGCGCCTAGTAAGGTTCGATATCACGTCTCCGTCAGAATCGATCTAGCATGACAAGTTACAACACATCGAAATTTGTAAAATTTTCTAATTCAAAGGGCTGTTTAAATTATCTGGAATATCATCTTAATTAAAATAACATTTTTTTGAAAATACTAATTATGCATACACTCATAAAACTCAGAGCATAAGATTTATAAATAATTAATATTTCCCACACATCAGTGTATAAAGCATTTATAAATAAAAATGAATATAAATTAGAAACGTTAGTATAGGAAGTTAAATACGATTTATGCTCAACTCACGGTAATACGTTGTTAGATGAACGTAATAGTAATATTAGCCGTTTCAGTATAAAGAAAACATTCGGTATTATTTGACCGATGAACCAGAGCGACTCGAGTTACGCTTTTTTCTATTCCTGGCCAATGTGTTGGGTTCGAACTGTAGTATCTTCTACGCACAGACCGCTATATTTTATATTATGGTGCCCTATCTTTAAAAATGGACTCTTCCCCCAGTCAATAAATACTAAGCTGCGTGACTTCCGGGGAGGCAGTCTAGAGGCAGTCGTGAGGCAGTAGAGACGCAGCGTTACAATACAGTTCGGAAGTACATTTCTATTTGCTGACAATTAACTCTCGTATTTGTATATATGTTCTTTTATTCTAACACATTGGTTAAACTTACCTTCTTGTTTTCCGTGTCTTTCTTCCTGGTCCTAACAGGCTACAACATTTTATCTCTCAACTGTGTATCTGTCTACAGACAAAATCATGACAAACAAATAAGTGTTGGTTGTTCCCGGGGATTCCAAACGTGCACATCACACATAGCAACCAAGAAGGATGATCAGTTGAATATTGACGCCAACACAACGCCGCTTGCGAGGACTAGACAATTATGGACCATGTGCCAAGGGCATGTGATTAGGCTCCCCACTTTTAACCGGCTTTTGACTTATCCTGTCAACAACGGGAAAGGAGATAACATGAAGTGTCCACAATTTCCTGTTCTTTCTTGCCCTTAGTAAAGTTTGTATTTTTTATCTCTTCTAATTTCTATAAGAATCTTGACGTGGTGTATATGGTAGTAAGCTTGAACCTATTACAATTGAGTAGTGAGTTTGATCCTAACTGTATATCAAATACATTCTGCCTTGTGCCACATATGAGCATCGCTTAGAAAATAAACTCTTCTAATGTCTATTCTCTTAATTATTCAAAGACGTTTATTTTTCTAATATGTGCCGCGTTTCTTCAGACTCTGTTTAATCAAGGCTCTCCACAACTACTTGTTCATTGTAACTGTTAGTAAATCTTGTATTTTTGCTATCTCCCATGACCTCTGTTCTTTCAACCATTTACACATGTTCATTTTTCCTCAATATGCCTTTCAGAATTTGAGGAGTTCATTCAGAATTTTTCGTTCCGTCTAGGCTAGCCGCAATTCTCCGTCATTTCTAGCTCTTAATAAAATTGTTTTTTTGTTTGTTTTTTTTTTTGCTATCTCTCCTAATCTCTGTTCTGTCAACCATTTAAACATGTTCATTCTTCTTCTTCCATAAGAGCCTCAGGATATGAGAGATCAAGTTTTCCACAATTTCCTGTCCATTGTAGCTCTTAGTAAAATGTGTCTTTTTGCTATCTCTCCGAATCCTAATTCTCGCAAACATTTATGTATGTTCGCTCTTTTTCTATGTGCCGTGTCTCTTAAGAAAATGGACGTTCATTGCTCTCCACAATTTCCTGTCCATTGTAGATTTTTGTAAGATTTTTCTCTTTGTCGTGTCTGTCACCATTCGTTCCTTCATCCATTCACACATGCTAGTCAGGAAGGTGGGTCACTGCATTTCTCATAACCCTTTTACCCTCTGTATTTCATATGTCAAGTTCTCCAAAGCTTCATTTCCAATTATATTTTTTTTATTTTAATCAAATTTCCTTTTTTTCTTTTCATTGTCAGGACTTATTTGTTGTTTATTCGTTCGGTCAGTGGTATTCTCTGCACCCATTGTTAAACCATAACTAAATAGAAAATATTTTGGAAGGAAACTCTCATCAGACTTTTTCTATGTTTCTGAGATGACGTATTTAAATTATTTATATTGTTTGGTCTGTTGTCCTAATCTTTATTGATATATTCACGACGTTTTCGGCCGCTGTACGTTCCGACCTTCTTCAGATGACAATAATTTTGAACCAATCACTTTATTTACTTAACTAAGACATCCGGAAGTGACATGTTTCATGGAATGAGAATAATCTAACCCAGTGATTATTGAAATAAAGGGTTCTGTTCAATGTTCCAGTCACCTGAAGAATATAGGAGCGCCCAATGGCTGAGAGGTCGTTAATATGACAATAAATAATATTAATAGAATTAATTGGTCTCAGTCAGTTCAGTGCCATAGGTGATACACTCTGGGTCGATCATGTCTAAAAAAAAATGAATGACTGGGCAAAAAATTTCCTGCAGCAGTTTGCTAGTACTTTCCACGTTAAACTGATTTTCAATCAAGGCTACAGAACCCAATCTGCCCTGATATTTAACCCGTTGCTAGAGAGAAAAGCGACAGATTAATACCTTTTCCAAGAGTATTTGCGCGGGAAACAATTAATTTCTAGAATAAATACTTATTTGAGAGAAAGATTTTATAAAAAATTTTTGACAGTAATGCACTTCAGTCTAGAATGATCAATGTCTCATTAAGGAAACAAATAACTTGCCCTATCCTAATTAATATTTCAACGTCGCAGTATTGCCGAAAGCATAATCATTTATCAAACTAACAACTACAACTTAGTAAACATATAATCTAAGTAAGCAAAAGACAGTATCGTTCTTCATATACTCTTATGATTGATTTTTTTACACCTCATAAACATCTTGCAGTTCATTTAAAGCCATGAAATATTTTTAGATTTTAAGATAGTTTTGCAGATAATAATGATTTATACGAGCCGTACTAATTAACCTGCAGCTAGGGAGAAGAAGATTTTGCTTGTAGATAAATATAACGACCCCGACTGAAACTGAGACTCGGTAATCGTTCGTGAGTCGGTGTTTCAATGTGATATGACCGTATGCATCATTATTCAGGGTTTAAAACTTTATTTTTTTTCCATAAGTTGTGGCATGTAATTCCAATTTTATTACTGAAAACACTATGATTTTTTTTTAAATAGATGTGTAATCGTACCTGCTTTATATTAGTTTTATCATTCCCTTCACATTAAAGATTTTTTATAAGATTCGAAATTTTCTATTGCTAATCAAAACATATTCTCATTTCAGTACGACCCATATCATTTTAAGCAGTGAATCGTATAATGAAGATTTATGTAATCGTTCAATTTCCAGAGTATTTTAAATCGATTTTATATCGCTCACACCGCCTTGGCAACCAACACACCCGCATTTATAGTTTCTAAATGCAGTATAGTATTTGCAGATACCTTCGCCTCATTTTGAACTTACTCTGCATAACACCGAACTCTGTTCCTGGTCGACTGCATATTTTATTTTATCCGATGGAACGTGAAGCATTTATCTTCATAATGGCTTTGCAATGTAGTCTTCAATTAGCGGGACAATTGTTGTCTAGACATCCGCAATTGGATACGTCAAACGCATGCGCAGTATTAACTAAAAATACAATGAACTAAATTACAGTCGAAAACTGTCATAAAAGCAAGCTAATGCTGATATATATTAAAATAAAGATGCTGAGAAGTTCTTCGCCAGAACCAGTTCCAAATGTCACGATTCTTGTTGTCTTTGGTTTTGCAGCATATCAATCTTCAGAGGTTATTTAATGTCGAAATCTAAATATTTTGTACTTAATTTTGGATCATTAATAATAATAATAGTAATTATTATTATTCAGGCACTCAGTTGAGTGCCATACGTGATACATGCTTTGGGCGATCATGTCTCAAAAGAGACATGACTGACTGGGCAGAAGATTATCAAACGGTAATAGGTTGCAATTGCTTTCTGCAATAGACTGGTTGCCATCCAATGCTATAGAACCCAATCTGTACTATTATTTATTCCATAACAGGAGGGAAGAGACGGATTAATGCCTTTCATGAAGGGCATTTGTGCATAAGTGAATGGAAGGAATTCAACTGGAATTCGAACTCGACTCCACGATTTGTCATTCCGAGTCGATATCCCTTGCACCACAACGTACATATTAATTATTATTATTACTGAGGTAATAACGGTTGTCGTGATACAATTATTATTACTGAGGTAATAACGGTTGTCGTGATACAATTATTATTACTGAGGTAATAACGGTTGTCGTGATACAATTCCTACCAATAAGCATACAGCTGGTGAGGGAAGCGGGTGATGCATACCTTTCTCAAGGGTATTTGTGTAACGAACCCATTTAAAATTAGAACTAAGTCTCCTCGATTAACGATTCCGAGCCATTATCCATTACACTACAAATAAGCTTACAGGACCTAATATTCCGAAGCGGTCACCCAACTAGATACTCTCCATCCTCGACGTTTCTTAACTTCGGTGATAATAATCCGTCACTATTCTTACTCCAATTAAAATAGTGGTTTTGAAAAATGAGTTGGAACGATAAAATTTCTGCATACCTTCATGCAAATAGGATTCTGTGACAAAATTCCAAGCCAAGATCATGTAGCGTCAATTTCTTGGAATATTTGTGTGCTAATGTTTTGTTTAAGAAAATAATATCGTTGATTGGCATCGAAAGATTAAGAATAATAAATTATTCTTATCCAAAATTACTTAACTAAACTTAGTTATTTTCGTGGCACAAAACCTAGATTAAAGAGCGCCTAGTAAGGTTCGATATCACGTCTCCGTCAGAATCGATCTAGCATGATAAGTTACAACACATCAAAATTTGTAAAATTTTCTAATTCAAAGGGCTGTTTAAATTATCTGGAATATCATCTTAATTAAAATAACATTTTTTTTTATAATCATATAGCCCCAAGCAAGGCATTTTACTGCCACTGTTTTGCATAGAAGGAAAGTTATGAGAAAGAGTAACAGTTTGTAAGAGGTGTCAGGAAGTGGGTAAAAGATGGATAACTGTGGCCATAAAGTGAGGGATCAGTTTATTGATTTTAATGTAGAATTGATCCCTCTCACTTTATACCCACATTATAAATGTATAGAATTTTTTTTATAATCATATCGCACCAAGCATGGCATTTTATTGCCACTGTTTTGCAGGGGTTACATAGGAGGAAAGTTATGAGAAAGAGTGATAGTTTGTAGGAGGTGTCAGGAAGTGGGTAAAAGAAGGATAAATGTGGCCACAAGTAAGGGATCAGTTTATATATTGATTGTAATGTAGAACTGATCCCTCACTTTATATCTACATTATAATAGTATAGAATATTTTTTATAAGCATATCGCCCCAAGCAAGGCATTTTACTGCTACTGTTGTGCAGGGGGTTACATAGGAGGAAAGTTATGAGAAGGAGTGACAGGTTATACCTAACTTTTACTTCACTTACTTCTAGTCCTTATGAATTGTCTATCGTTGAATTGTTAGAAAGCATGAATCCCTATTAATTTCGATTGTTTCCTCAAACATTATCATAGTGGAGGTATAGATAGCTATAAGTTTCTGATTTTATTCTAGTCTATTGAAATATATTTCGTACATGAATTGAACACTTCTTCGCTTGGTTTTCTTGTATAACTGGGTGATTTCATGAGTGAAGGAGTGAGTAGCATCAGTTGTTGATTGTTGCTTTAAACAAATGACATTGTTTTGTGATTAATTAATTATGGGCTTTAAGAAACATAGGAAGTGGGTTCTAAACACCAAATCGTGTATATAATTCAATATCAACCAAAATTGAACGATTAGAATAGGGTATTTGCGCGTTAAGTCTGGTTGCGTTAGATTCAATTAAGAGCAAATAGCCAAATGAAAAGGTATGAATCAATCTCTTCTTTCCCCATCTATGGGTTGAATAGCTGCACAGAGTGAATTCTATAGCCTTAGGTGGCTAACAGAGAACGAAACGGAAACAATTGGCGGGAAAATGTCAGTCTTAGATCGAAAAAGACAAAACGTTTATCTTGTCCTGGGGTTTGATGATAAACTACATCTGGCAGAAATGCCTCTAATCGGGAAGGTTTTAAAGAGCGTGGAATCACTTCAATTTCATCAAATTCTGTTGTCCCTAGGTTCACTGTGTCGAAGGTTTTAGCACCTATTAGAGCCCTTGCTATGTGCAAGTTTTAACCGCCAAAATAGACTCAAACACTATGAAATTATGAAAATAAATATTTATAGTAAAAATATCAGCAATACGGAAAAAATATATTTTCAGTAATACAATTTTGAAAAAAAATATTACCAACAATAAATTTACAAACTATATTGCTTCAATACATTTGACTCTCAACTAAAAATCCCTCTTTACAAATATGTCAATGAAACCTGACCCACAAAATGATTTCTTACAAAAAATGTTTAATCCCTTCAAACAAACCTATCCTAAAAATACTTTCAATATTAAATAACCCATTGAGATAGATATGCCATGAACAGAATGAACCAAACAAAAGCAAAGCATGTATCACGGATGACACGTAACTGACTGGCATTTGATTGTAAAACATATTCAAGTGTCGACTGTAAAATGGACACCATTCCAGTTATATGTAATCTCAGAATAGAACTAAGCAAAGTAATGACAGATTAGGTAGTACCAAAATAAAAAAGAAAATTCAAACAGAAAAATACGGTTAGCTTTAAAACCAAATCCAATTAATGAAATGAGATTCTAAATTCAAAGTAGAGAACATTAAGCGAAGCTTTACTGAAATCAACAAACGGGATTATCCACAGGAAAAATAAAAGAAACAATGAATAAATAGGTTATATCAGATAAAATTCTAGACACAATAAAATGGAGAAACCAAAGAATGACCAAGTTTGGTACGGAATATAATACATTATCCAAATAAATTATTTAAAAAATACAGGCAGACAAAAAAGGCATGATTCCATGAAAAGTGAGCACAGATAGAAAGAATGAACAGTAAAGATAACGTAGATATGCATAAAAGCATAAGAGAAATAACTGAACAAAACACGTGCTGATCGATCTGATGAATAAAATCAAAAGACGGAATGCTATTGATAGAAAAAGGAAATAATACTTCAATAATGTACTGAATCCGTGGGAAAAGAAGAAAACCCTGCAATGCACAAAAGTATGGAGCATCTAGAAGTTTTAAATATTGGTAGTAACTTTCCAATAATCACCCTGCTTTTTGATTTCCTGGTTTTTGGAAATCTTCTGTAATTCCCGTCTTTGAGAACTCAAACCTTTGATTTTTTTTCACTATCTCTTACCTTTCTACATTTTCTTTTTGCAAAGTACTAGCGGATCAAATCAACTGAAAATTGGCTACACATCTTACTTTGCAGGGTTTTCTTTCAGACGAGCAATATGACTTTTGCTTCGCTAGATCAACAGATGATGTCTTAACATTCTTTTGCTGAAAGAGTCTGTCAAGCTTTAGATTAGAATGGTTAACTTCGGGCTTTTGCTTTGGATATTTCCCAGGCGTTTGACAAAGTTTGGCATACTGTTTTTTACATCAAAATTGAAAGGCTATGATTAGGTTAGACGAATTATTGAACCGACTCAATATCAAATCGTGAAATTGATGTTTTCTTGAACAAACCATACTAGTTTTTTTTGTGATAATACTAGTGGCCCAGAGGGTTCTATCCTTGCACCTACGTTGTTCGTAATTTTCATCAACGGTATTTCCGATCATGGTTCACAACTCAGTATGATGATTTTCTAAGGTGCAGCGTAGATGTAACACAAGGCCGATATTATGTGACACCCAGTGAGTATCAAACCTACTACTCAATTGTAACAATCCGAACTTGCTAACCATTGCACCTCAACTCGGTATGTATGCTGATGGGCGCACATGCTTATTCCTGATTTAATAGTAATTTTATTAATTTCGAGAGGATTAATGGCAAGCTCGTCTAAAAAGTGACGTACTCTTTGTTGTTAGCTCGGGCAGGTAATTGCTTGTTAATTGTAAGACCTCAAAAACAAAACTTCTCTCTGTTAAGAGTCTGAGCGAACCTATTTTAAATTCCATCAGCATCGCTGAGTCTGACCTCTAGGAGAGTGACACGTTGCGCCTTTCCGGTCTAACGTTTTCCACTGACATGAAGTGGAAACATTATAGGAAATCAACTGCCATGTCCTCCGCCGAGAGAACTGGTTCACTACGTTGTGCTAGGAATGTTTTTGCTTTTCAAGGAGACTAGCCTGATTCTGATGGGTGGGAGATTAGAAGCAGTTGTCCATGGTGGTTAACTGATAGCAGCTTCATTTTGGAAGCATTAAAATTTACGAGCCATTTCTTTCCCCTGTCTATTACAGATTAGAGGTCCTTTTCAAGCTCAGCAGCTAAATTTACTTTACACATTTGTACATTCTACCATTTTTCTATGCAATGAATATTCATGCCACGTCTGGCATTATGCTTCTGCCATGTATTTAAAGATTGTTCATAAAATAAAACAAATAATCTGAAATGTTATCGGTCCTGATCTGACATCTGGGTTTTAAGTATTTTCCCAGACTTTTCTATGTCTATGTTCATGATAATTGTTCTGATGATGGAATACTTACCTGGCCCCGGCCTTCGGGCTGGGGTCGGGAATGACCAAATTAAGACCAGTTTTAAGACCAGTTTAGACCGGTTTTGAACCTATCCACTAAGGTGGATAGGTAATATTTTGACCAGTACCTGGGCGTACGCGCTCAGGTTCCCCACGTTAAAAAAGACCTTGTGTCACATCTCTCTCAAGTGGGGGAGAAGAGTAAATACCTACTAGACTGGCACCTACAACTTAACATTTTACAGCTCAAAATGCTAGATGTAACCGTAAGTTCTATGTTATAAGTTTCTTCACTGATGTGTATCGCTTGTCGAGCATTTGTCCAGTTTTTTGTTTTTCAGTCAACTTTGGCTTTAAAATCAGTAAAGCAATATTAATCGTTATGTTTTGTTTTCTTAATTCATGTTCTTAATTTTTAACTTCTACTTAGTAATGTTTTTGTCAATTTTCTCATTTTCTTTCACGCTGAGTAATCTTTTCTGTCTTAGCGATTTCATTGCTTTGTTTGGGGTGAAATAATCAAAAGAGAACGAATGGAAACATATTTCATTTATAACCAAATTCAATACCTATCAGCCAGAGCAACATATATTTCATTAACGTAACCATCAATATTATTTCGTAGATATATATTATTAACCCATCTGGAACGCATTTGATGTAGTTTGTCATAGGGTGGTTGCTTAACATAAACTCACGCTGAGACATCTAGAATTGTCTCCTCTGTGATAAAGTTCTTCTTGTCAGGTAGGTCTATGAATCTCATTGTTAATCTTCAGACCACTGAAGCCCATGAGTACACAGCAGGCACATCACATTACCACCCTGCCTAGTAACTCTCTTTCTGATTTATATCAAAGATCAACAAACAAACTTAGATCATTTGTATATATATATATATATATATACGAGCGACAACATAGTTTATGGGTTGACATCCAAAAAAATAGAGATGACCAAGACATGGTAGCTGATCGATATCACAGAACTTAGACACCAGAGTTCAGTCCCTGTTGTTTTGATAATATTTGATAACGAAATATCGAACAACATTCAGAAAGTTAGAAATCTCAGTGTCCCTATTTAGCGCCTTCAAGGCAATGATTACAGCAAGCCTATTAATTTAATGCGTCAGAGTGATGTATTAAGGTATTTGTTTGAAAATAAGATAGAATCAGTTAGTTAAGTGCCATACGTGATATACGCTTTGGACGATCATGTCCCGAAAGAGACATGACTTACTAGGCATCCCGCAGTAGGTTGCCATTACTTTCTGTGGTAAGTTATAGAACTCAATCATTCTTATTATTTAACCCACAACTAGAATTAATACCTTTACTAAAAGTATTTGTGTGTAAGTGAATGCAAGGAATTCAACTAGAATTCGAACTCGGCTCCCTGATTTGTCATTCCAAGTCGATATTCACTGCATCACAACTCACATCCTGCAGCACAACTCATATCCTTAAAAACTGACCCACGGTGTAAATTAGTAGCACAAAGCGGTAAATTTGGTAAGTTGTAAAAATCAAACAAATTTTTAAATACTTTTCACACGCTGATAATCCTAAAGTCAATGTAGAAATAAAATTAATGATTTTGTTGCCTGTGCGTAAGAGGAGAAAGTAAGTCTCAGTTCTAGAGAAAGTAAGTCTCAGTTCTAGAGAAAGTAAGTCTCAGTTCTAGAGAAAGTAAGTCTCAGTTCTAGAGCTTTTATAGGAGCATTATGGTTAAAGGTAAACTTGAAAGAGTTAAGATCGCACGCTCTCTGGAGTCTATTCTCTAAAGAAGCATTTCTTGAAATAGGCCTGAGATAAACAGATATGAACAAACTCATAGTCATGAACAGACTTAGATAGATAGATAGATAGATAGATAGATAGATAGATAGATAGATAGACTGTGATATATATATATATATATATACACACACACACACACACACACACACATATATATATATATATATAGATAGATAGATAGATAGATAGATAGATAGGAACATCTGAGTTTAAGACAGTTATTTAGCTGAATGCCAACATTAGAAAAACGCAGTGCAACGCGTTTTGTCCTTCAAATAAATTTTATCAATGTGATAAAATTGAACAC
>JBBBDQ010001204.1:4190000-4420000 GCA_037127315.1 Ascarosepion bandense
TGTCATTCTACTTTCGGGCTAAAGGCGCTGATTATAACTCCGTCATAAAGCCCAACCGTGGTAAAAAGAACTACCACAAAATAACCCGAATTTGCTCTTTTATGAGCATCTCCAAGGCGCGTCTAAACTCAAATTTGCATAAGCAGGAGAAAAACCTATACGGGCAAAATAAACTAGTCTGTTATCCATTCTTTTATTTTCCCACTAGTATATAAAAAATCTAAACTTATTTATGAATGGAACTTTGTCTCTCTCTCTCTCTCTCTCTCTCTCTCTCTGTATGTCTCTGTTTGTGTGTCCGTTACCTATAGACTCCGAAACGGCTGAAAATTTACACAGTTGTACTATAAGGCAAGATGTTTGTGTGTGTGTCTGTTTATCTGTCTGTATGTCCTTTAGACAAATCCACAATTTTTATCCGATTCTCACCAAACTGCACACAAATATTCTTTAGGCTGAGTCTGAGCTCCAGGACCATGGATTAGTTTTTAAAGCTTTCATTATACCCGAGCAACGCCGGGCTATACTGCTAGTAATTAATAAAGCAGACGATAAACTACAGGTTATATATATATATATAATCTGTTAATATTTTGACACTTGGATATATTGTTTTTCTTTAAATAACCATACCTAAGCCATAGAAAACAATTTCTGGTATCAATCTTATATATAATAATCGATTTTCTAAGCATCACTTAGATCTGGCACAAGCCGGAATGTATAGGGCGCCTACTGAGGATCGAACTCACTATTCAGTTGTAATAGTTTCTAGCAAGACAAATTTGTTAGCTATTACACTACGTCGTTTTGTCCAGTTGATTTTCTAAACACCGTTTAGATGTGGCACAAGGTCGAAAGTATGGGGTACTCAGTGAGAATCGAACTCACTACTCATTGTAATGGCTCTAGCGAGACAAGCTTGCTAAGCATTACACCACGTCGTTGTCCTCAGTTGATTTTCTAAACGCCGTTTAGATGTGGCACAAGGCCGAAAATTATGGGGTACTCAGTGAGAATCGAACTCACTACTCAATTGTAATGGCTCTAGCGAGACAAGCTTGCTAACCATTACACCACCTCAAGGTGCCCATCTTACATATACATGTCAACTATTTGTCCATGCTTACAAAATTGCTGCCACATATGAGCCGGTATTTAACACGAGATCTTTTATAAGAGCCAAAGAAGATTCATCAATATTATTGGTCCTAATCTGGTGGCTCGGTTTTAGACACTTACCAACCGTCGTAGGGTTGCCTCTCTGTGACATTTTTATAAACATTTTCATGGTATTTGTTCGGATGATCTATTTGCTTTGGTACATAGACTTCATGAATTTAAGGGTAATACTAAACTGGCGTTGAGATCTCATCAATTTACAGGCCGTAAGTTCGATGCTAACAGTTTCTTCTCTCGCACTTTTCGTTTGTAAAACACTTTTCTGGTTCTATTCTTTCCGAAAAACTTTAATCTGCAAAAATTTAAATACAATGATTATCGCTATCCTCTGTTGTTATTTCACTTTTTTCTTTCTGCTCACTATTAATGTTTCTGTTCCTAATTCTTCCACAACCTGTAAGATTAGCGTTTTAGTTTTACTGTTTTGCTTGGATGCGCGTTGTGGTGCAATGGATATCGACTCTGAACGAGAAAGTGGGCGATCATGTCTAGAAAATGATATGAATGACTGAACAGAAGATTATCCCGCAGTAGGTTGCTATTACTTTCTGCGGTATACTGGTTGCAAGCCAAGGCTGTAGAACCCATTCTGTCCTGTTATTTAATCCATAACTGGAGAGAAAAGACGGATTAATACCTTCCCCAAGGGTATTTGGGTGTAAGTGAGTGCAAGGAATTCAAGTGGAATTTCAACAGATTTCTCGGTCTGAGGCGATATCCACTGCACCAGAAGACATTCTCCCTATAAAAAGTGAAGTGCATTTAGGGGTGCAGAAAAGATTAAGGTTAACCCTAGACTTAAAGGGATCAAGATCATAGTAATTCAGAACACTTCATATTATGAAGCTGTTCCATAAACCGTAGTGCTTGCTGGAAGCTGTCATTGTAGAATTTACTTCATACTAATAGAATACAAAGAGAATAGCTATTATCCTTCGCTTGTGTAAACTAGTATGGCGAGACTGCAATGTAATAATTCCTGAACTAGCATCTCGACTTCATTCACTATCTCATTGCCATGACGTAGCCACAGTCAGTATTTTTTCTCTATATTAACGATGTCTGATAAATAATAGGGCTTATCCGTTGTTAGATGAGAGAGAAAGTTACTCAGTGAGATATTGCCACAGGAACAGACGGTCACTCAGCACGTATACAAAGACATCCTGTACCTTCTGTTTCCGTCAGTAAGCGAGAAGAGACGAGAGTTGTGGCTGGACATATTGTAGTTGATTCACCATTACAATGCACTTGCTTATAACGCCCTGGGTATCCATTGGTTCTTTGTCGAGAGTACCATCAACCTACTAGAATAACATTCCTATTTACCTGATTTTGCTCCGTGTAATATGTTTTTCTTTTCCTAAGCTCAAGGGATTCATTAAGGGGACTCGTTTTGAATTCGTGAAGACCATCAAGTAGGCCGTAATCTAGGACATCCAAGAATCCTTCCAGAAGTGCATAAAAGCGTTACAAAGAAGGGTGGACAAGTGTATTAATCTAGAGAGAGATTACTATAAAATGAAAATCATGTAGTTTGTTGTTTGAAATTAAAATAATTTGTTTGTGACACCTCTCCTGTTACTTTTCAGACTAACATCGTATATTCATTGTTCTAATGAGACCGCTGATTTCGTATCTGGACAACATGAATGTAAGCATACTATATGATTGTTCGAGTGAATTGCATAATGGTGCTCTTTTTTCTTACATACGGTGCCCAACTGAACCTACTTTTACCTAGTCTTCTTCTTCTTCTTCTTCTTCTTCTTCTTTGTACTCTCTCTTATCCCTGAAGACTATTAGCTAGATTTCTTATGTTGCACCACATAACCCTCGTTCTGTCATCAACCTAATCAGGCCCTTCAAATCCGCTGCTTTACCCTGTCCTTTTTCCCTATATATGGCTTGTTAGTATCAGATTGTATCAAGCGCTCCTTCCTCATTGAATGTCCAGGAACATTAGCTGTCTCTTCTTGATGCTCAGTATTGATTTCCTTTTCGTTCCCATCCGTTCCAAAACCTCATCATTGCTCACATACTCAATCCATGATATCCGTAGCATCCTTCTATAGAACCACATTTCAGTTGCTTCAGCTTTTTCGTTCATCTTTGATGATATTGTCCAGCATTCAATGCCATATTGAAGAACTGATATCACATAGCAATTCAGTACATTTTCTTTAATTTTAGCGAAATTTTATACATCCTGTTGAGGATTAGGTCTTTTGGCCTGTCAGTTCTTTTATTTCTTTATGCATGTCTACTTTATTATTCCTGCTTAATCTCTCTACTTCTGCACATTTGTTGTTGATCAATTCCTTTATAGCCTGTCTACATTTGCTCCTTATTTTTTTTTGTGTTGTTTCCTGTATTCCATTTCATGTTTTGGCATCATTTTCTCTCTCCTTTGCATCATGACGAGAATGTCTTCAGTCATCCATTCGTTTTTGCTTCTGCGTCTGGTTTACGCAATCAATAAACAAAAATACTGCATGCGTGAAATAAAGATTTTATAAACGGGTCGACTGAAAATTCTAAAAGCTGAGGAAGACTCTGTCATGATTTGTGAACAAATCAAGTTTATTTTTCAGTATTTCATCACTTGCGGTCCACACACTTCTTCCAACGGTGTTGCACTGCTTGGATGATATTGGTAAAATAAAAGTTATAAACGGCAGATCTGATGTAATCATTAATACGATACTGGTTCACAGCCATGTATTGTTTATACTGATGAACAGTCATATAATAAGAAGTGGGGAAGTAATCAACCAGTTGAAACCAGTGACACAGAACCAGTATGGAAGATACTGGTTCATAGCCATGTATTGTTTATACTGATGAACAGTCATATAATAAGAAGTGGGGAAGTAATCAACCAGTTGAAACCAGTGACACAGAACCACTATGGAAGATACTGGTTCATAGCCATGTATTGTTTATACTGATGAACAGTCATATAATAAGAAGTGGGGAAGTAATCAACCAGTTGAAACCAGTGACACAGAACCAGTATGGAAGATACTGGTTCATAGCCATGTATTGTTTATACTGATGAACAGTCATATAATAAGAAGTGGGGAAGTAATCAACCAGTTGAAACCAGTGACACAGAACCACTATGGAAGATACTGGTTCATAGCCATGTATTGTTTATACTGATGAACAGTCATATAATAAGAAGTGGGGAAGTAATCAACCAGTTGAAACCAGTGACACAGAACCAGTAGTGGAAGATACTGGTTCATAGCCATGTATTGTTTATACTGATGAACAGTCATATAATAAGAAGTGGGGAAGTAATCAACCAGTTGAAACCAGTGACACAGAACCACTATGGAAGATACTGGTTCATAGCCATGTATTGTTTATACTGATGAACAGTCATATAATAAGAAGTGGGGAAGTAATCAACCAGTTGAAACCAGTGACACAGAACCAGTATGGAAGATACTGGTTCATAGCCATGTATTGTTTATACTGATGAACAGTCATATAATAAGAAGTGGGGAAGTAATCAACCAGTTGAAACCAGTGACACAGAACCACTATGGAAGATACTGGTTCATAGCCATGTATTGTTTATACTGATGAACAGTCATATAATAAGAAGTGGGGAAGTAATCAACCAGTTGAAACCAGTGACACAGAACCAGTATGGAAGATACTGGTTCATAGCCATGTATTGTTTATACTGATGAACAGTCATATAATAAGAAGTGGGGAAGTAATCAACCAGTTGAAACCAGTGACACAGAACCAATATGGAAGATACTGGTTCATAGCCATGTATTGTTTATACTGATGAACAGTCATATAATAAGAAGTGGGGAAGTAATCAACCAGTTGAAACCAGTGACACAGAACCAGTATGGAAGATACTGGTTCATAGCCATGTATTGTTTATACTGATGAACAGTCATATAATAAGAAGTGGGAAAGTAATCAACCAGTTGAAGCCAGTGACACAGAACCAATATGGAAGATACTGGTTCACAGCCATGTATTTTTTATACTGACGAACAGTCATATCATAAGAAGTGGGAAAGTAATCAACCAGTTGAAACCAGTGACACAGAACAACTATGGAAACTAAAAACTTGTTTGCTGGGGTGTTGTCCCGATAAAACAAGGTTCCTTTTGTCTGTGTCAATGGTATTTAATCTTGACAGCCTTTCGTAACAGCCTAACCGAGTTGGCATTGCATTGTTGTTGTAGCTCTTTTGTTTCAATTATTGTATGCAAGAGTTCAAAACTCTAGCATAACCCCTACATAGTCAGCTCATTATCTTTTCCATGCCCCTCCTATAGCCTCGATATCTATAAGATATATACTTCATTCCTTTTTATTTTCTTCTTCCCTGTGCCTTGTCCCTTCAGAACATAGGCGATCATGGCCTTCCACATCTACTAGTTCTTAGCACGTCTTCGCGTGTTAGTCGACCCAAACCTTGCTCTGCTATCCGTTTGCTCGAGCACGTTACGCCCTGATTTCCCCTATCTCTCTTTCCTTCTATCTGATCTCTTAGTACCACATTCTCCCAGCCATTTTTTATTTTATGTCCCAGGAACGTTAGCTGTCGTTTCCTAATGTTCAGTATTAATTTCTTTTTTGTTTCCATCTTTCTCCAAAACCTCATCATTTCTCAGATGCTCGGTCCATGGTATTCTCAGCATCCTTGTGTAGAACTACATTTCTGTTTCTTTAGGTATCTCCGTCATATTTGATGAGAACGTATAACATTCACTGCCATATTGAAGGACAGACATCTTACGGCTATAAAAATAATCGCATTTATTAGACATTTAAATTGAGTGACTTGATCCTCGTATTGGTTGAACAATACTATCAAAAACTATTGTGAAAGCAATTCCAAGCATAGAAAAGCATAGAGTGGAAAAGATGATATTACTTGAACACTTTCTTTATTTGGAAGGGTCTACATACTTTGAAGTCTACTACGAGTTAAGATTGTGTTGCGTATTTAATCCTAGTAGTGAATACCTAAAAAGCTTGAAAATCAGCTTACACAATTTTTGCAGCTAATTAAGCTTGAACATTGCCGACCTAATGGTGTTGGAAATATGCCTCTAAATCCGCCAAATGTAACCCAAAAAATAAAAAAGACAAAAAAACAATAGCTTTAACAGATAAGCATCGTCTTTCCTTCCTGAAAGTCTGACATAGGTAAAAGTTATCGTTTGGGAACTGCATAGCACGAGCCTTATACAATTGAACTGTCCATAGATAACGACTCTGATGGCTATTGGTGATGAATTAAGTACTCTATGTCGTTTTAGAGTGTTCTCGGCCATTTTAACCTGCACCGACCCATTTGAATTCTGGGTAATGGGCGACAGAAGATTTCCCTCTACCTTCCATTAATCCTCTCTCACGTATCCACGGCATGTGCCGCCATCACAATCGCGTTATCGCATTAGTAATGACATCGTAAAGAGAAGTGGTCATATCGACTCGCATTTCCACTCCAAACCACGCCGGCTCTAGCGTCACCAACAGCCAAATCGAGAGTACCAGTGTCAGCGTTATTCTCTCACACCCGCAAATAATCATAATCATCATTGACAATAGCATTAGTTAGGGTCTTTTCTCCTCTACCCTCTCTTCCTACTCCAATCCAATTTTGTTTTTGTTGTTGTTGCTGTTAGTCATCGTCGTCGTCGTAAGCATCTATGTTTCTGTCATCTTTTAGATTTTCTTTGTTGTATATGTTTTGGGGTTTTGTTTTTGTTATTGTTTTAGTTCTCCTTTGTCGTCGCTATTTCCAATTTTGTCTTCTTTTTCATTCATTTATATGCATCATCATCGTTGTCATAGCTTTTGAATTTCTTACTTCGTCTTCGGCTTCTTCGTCTGTTTATTTTTCTGCTTTTTCTTCTTCTTTTCCTTTTCCTCGTGTTCCTCTTTTTTCTTCTTCTTTTACTTCATCTGTTTTTCTTTTTTCTTCTTTGTCGTTGCCAATTTATTTATCTTCTTTTTCATTCATTTATATACATTATTATTGTTGTCATAGTTTGTCATTTCTTCTTCTTCGTTTTCTTTTTCATCATCTTCTTCTTCTTCTGCTGCTGCTTTTTCTTTCTCTTCTTTTTCTGGTTCGTCTCTTTCTTCTTCTTAGTCATCGTTGCTTCTAATTTTTTTACTTCTTTTTTTATTTATATACATCATCGTTGTTGACGTAGTTTTTGAATTTCTTCTTCTTCTTTACGTTCTTCTTTCTCTACTTCTGCTTCATCTTCTTTTGATTAATTCGCTTTACTTTCTTCTTTTTCTTCCTCCTACTCTTCCTCTTCTTCTTAATATTTTCAATATTTAAAAATCTGTTTTTTCATTTTCTCCTCCTCTTCTTCTTTTTCTTCGTTGTCGTTGTTTCCATTTTCATTTCCTTCGCTCTCATTCAGTTATATTCAACATCATCTTTGACATTGATTTTGAAATCTTCTTCTTCTGTCTTTTTTTCTTCTTCTTCTACTTGTTGTTGTTGTTCTTCTTTTTCTTCGTTGTCGTTGTTTCCATTTTCATTTCCTTCGCTCTCATTCAGTTATATTCAACATCATCTTTGACATTGATTTTGAAATCTTCTTCTTCTGTCTTTTTTTCTTCTTCTTCTACTTGTTGTTGTTGTTCTTCTTTTTCTTCGTTGTCGTTGTTTCCATTTTCATTTCCTTCGCTCTCATTCAGTTATATTCAACATCATCTTTGACATTGATTTTGAAATCTTCTTCTTCTGTCTTTTTTTCTTCTTCTTCTACTTGTTGTTGTTCTTTTTCTTCGTTGTCGTTGTTTCCAATTTTTGTCTTTTCTTTTTCCTCTTCAACAAACTTATACTGCTTCAGCGTTCCGTCTCTTTTTCTCATTGTTTTCTAATTTCTTTGCAGTTCAATTATTCGTCTTCTTCATTTTTTTCTTAATCATACTTGCCTTCTTAATTTTCTTCTTTCTCGCCGACGTTTTATTTGTTCAACATTCCTTTTTCTTCTTTTGCAATTTAATTTTATCTATTCCTTTCTTTCTCTTTGTCTTATTTTCTTTCTATTTTGTTGTTGCCATCCTCGTCTTTGATCTTTTCTTTGTTTCTTTCTCAATTTCTTCGTTACTGGCATCATTGTTTCAGTTCTTTCCGTAATGTATTAATTTTTTCCTCCTTCAACGTTTAGAATTTAAAAGTTGTTCGTTGTTTTGTATTCTTCTTCTTCTTCTTCTTCTTCTTCTTCTTATTATTATTATTATGATTATTATTATTATTATTATTATTATTATTATTATTATTCACTTTCTTCTTCTTCTCCACTTCCTCCCTCTTCTTGTTCTTCTTCTTTTTTCTTCCGCTCCTCCTTCTTGTTCTTCTTCTCCCTCTTTTGTTATTCTTCTCCTCCTCCATCTTCTACTTTTTCTCCTTCTGATTCTTTTTCTATTCCTCTTCCTTTTTCTTTTTCTCCTTCTCCTCCTTCTTCTTTGCCTTCTTCTTCTTCTTCTTCTTCTTCTCCTCCTCCTCCTCCATCTTCTACTTTTTCTCCTTCTGATTCTTTTTCTATTCCTCTTCCTTTTTCATTTTTCTCCTTCTCCTCCTTCTTCTTCTTCTTCTTCTCATTATTATTATTATTATTATTATTATGATTATTATTATTATTCACTTTCTTCTTCTTCTCCACTTCCTCCCTCTTCTTGTTCGTTTTCTTTTTTCTTCCGCTCCTGCTTCTTGTTCTTCTTCTCCCTCTTTTGTTATTCTTCTTCTCCTCCATCTTCTACTTTTTCTCCTTCTGATTCTTTTTCTATTCCGCTTCCTTTTTTCTCCTTCTCCTTCTCCTCCTCCTCCTCCTTCTTCTTCTTCTTCTTCTTCTTCTACTTTTTCTCCTTCTGATTCTTTTTCTATTCCTCTTCCTTTTTCTTTTTTCTCCTTCTCCTCCTTCTTCTTTGCCTTCTTCTTCTTCTTCTTCTCCTCCTTCTGATTCTTTTTCTATTCCTCTTCCTTTTTCTTTTTTCTCCTTCTCCTCCTTCTTCTTTGCCTTCTTCTTCTTCTTCTTCTTCTTCTCCTCCTCCTCCATCTTCTACTTTTTCTCCTTCTGATTCTTTTTCTATTCCTCTTCCTTTTTCTTTTTTCTCCATCTTCTCCTTCTTCTTTGCCTTCTTCTTCTTCTTCTGCTTCTTCTCCTCCATCTTCTACTTTTTCTCCTTCTGATTCTTTTTCTATTCCTCTTCCTTTTTCTTTTTCTTCCTTCTTCTTCTTCTTCTTCTTCTTCTTCTTCTCCTTCTGATTCTTTTTCTATTCCTCTTCCTTTTTCTTTTTCTCCTTCTCCTCCTTCTTCTTTGCCTTCTTCTTCTTCTTCTTCTCCTCCTTCTGATTCTTTTTCTATTCCTCTTCCTTTTTCTTTTTTCTCCTTCTCCTCCTTCTTCTTTGCCTTCTTCTTCTTCTTCTCCTCCTCCTCTACGTGTGGCCATGTGTCTCTTAATCCACTTGTTTCATTTTTATCCATCAAACCCTCGCATTTCTCCGTCTTTTTCAACCAAACAAAGAAATTGCGTTTCTTTTACACATCTCGTAAATGTTTACATATCCCAAATAACAATGGCTTGTTTCATTTCGATAATTTTATGCACAAATCATTAATTTTATTTACAGAATTTTGGGCAAAGATTTTTACAATTGATTGAAAAATCAGCCGATGAAAATGAAATCGGCATTTGCTTTCACTTGACAATTATGCACCTCATCTGTCTCTTCCTGAGGTAAAGTATGATTTTTTCTTCTCTTTTGCATCCTCTCTAACACATCGTCGTTGCTTACGTGCTCAGTCCAGGGTTTTCTCAGCATCTTTCTGTAAAGCCACATTTCTGCTGCGTCAAGCCTTTTCTTCATCCTTAATCATTCGCTATCATATTGCCTTCATATTCCATTGAAAAGGAGGAAGTTACACTTCTTATTTGGATCTGTTACATTGTGGTACAGAATATCGGCAGGATGTTTGGCCATTACAATGTTAGTGCCTTCAAATCTAGGATTTGGCATTTAAATTTTTACATTTTGGGAGTTATATTGATTGGTCAATTTCATTTAGATTCTTTTAGTTTGACGATGGAATAAGTATCTTTAAAATAATCTGATATCTTTCTACTATTTACAAGGGTCTGATCAAAGCAAGAATGGGGTCAGTCAGTTAAGTGCCATACGTGAAACACACTTGGGCAATCACGTCTCGAAAGCGACATGACTGACTGGGCAGAATATTATCCCGCAGTAGGTTGCCATTAATGGGGTACTTTTCAATATTTGACTTGAGGCCTCTCAGTACCCGCTTTCTAGCATATGTCAAAAGAGTCTATGGGATCTCATGAGTGAATTATTATTCATCTCATTCTTTTTCCATATGCCGTGTATCTATAGGGCGTTTGCGATGATGATTTCCACAATTTCCTTTATCTATCTGCTTTCTCTCCTAAACACATTTCCATTTATTCACACAAACTCATTCTTCTTCTTCTTCTTCTTCTTCTTCTTCTTCTTCTTCTATGCATCGTGTCATTTAGGACGTTGGCCATTGTAACTTTTCACACTTTCCATTTCTTTCTAGCTCTTAGTAAATTTTGTCTCCTAAACCTTGTTTTACCATCTAATTATACAAACTCATTCTTTTTTTCTCCTTGGTTTAAAAAAATGAAAGGACAGTCAAATGAAAAACGATTTCTTCTTCTTCTTCTTCTTCTTCTTCTTCTTCTTCTTCTTCTTCTTCTTCTTCTTCTTCTTCTATGCTCCGATTACCTTCAGGACCTAAACAATAATACCTTTTCACCATTTTCATTCGCATGTAACTCTCTGTAAATTTATTTTATTTTTTTATATCAACCATGAACTCACATCCACTTACTCGATCAATTTCGTCGTGTATGTTACGCGTTGTTTTCCTTGGTCCCACTTGCTTTCAATCCATCCTGTGAGCATTATATTTTCTAAGCCCTCTTTCCTAATTTTGTTCCTTAGTAATTTCATCTGTATCTTTCTGATACTAATTACGTTTACGTTTTTTCAGTATTTTAAATTTTTCGTTTCTCATTTATCCTGTCCATGGCATTCTCAGCATCCTTATGTAGAAAGCCATTTATGTGGCTTCAATAGTCTACTTCGTCTGTGAAGATATTACCTAGTATTCACTGCCGTATATAAGGTCTGATGTGACGTAACATTTTACTTCGATTTTCTTTTTTTCTAACAGACTTTTCCTGTTGCTTTATACTTTGCATAACATTTGGAAAGCCTTTTTCACTATACCAATCGATACCTGATTTCAGTGTTGTTTTTTCCGTAGATCAGGGGTTGTCAACCTTTTGATAACTATGTGCTAGGTTTTTAAAACCATTCAGTGTAACAACAGCATAAGTATTTTTCTATACAAGTCAAGGGCACTGTAGCTGTTCTATAATATATTTTTCATAGTAATACATACAATAATGTGTAAACCACATTAATAGATATAAACTCTTCTTAAAGGTTGTTTGTAAGTTTTTATTATTAATGGAAGCCTTGTCTTTGTATGGTATTAGCCAACTGCTGAATATGGTCAACATAGTTACTTTGAGTTTTTCACAGTTTTTAAATGTTTATGTGTTCGGAGTTTGTTTTAGACTTAACATTGCTTTCATGTGAGAGAAAATTTTTATACAGAAATAAGCTAAACCAAAAGCCAGAAGAAGAGCAAAGGTATTTTCCTTCAAACAAGAAAGATCTAGTGAAAACCGTTAGGCCCTAAACAGTTCTTCAAGCGAGTAAATGTAGAATTAATAAAAGACTCAGGTTCGTGTAGAGGTTACCTTGTTTATCAGTTGGTGCCCTTATTAGCGGTGCTCTTTGGTGGGTAAAACAAACAGAGTATCCGACGCGTGAGCTGTTTTGAAACAACGAAATATTTTCTTAGCTACTGGTTTCGGACTTCGTGATATCATTTGCGGTTGCGTGCCATTGGAAATTGCTTCTCGTGCCACATGTGACACTCCTGCTGTAGGTAGCCGACCCCTGTCCTATATAATTCACTTGTTGCATTTGTTTAAGGTTCATTGCTCCCAGTAGAGCATAAGCCATCGACGACCTCTGGTACATCGTAATCCGTTCTTGGCTGCTCTGGTCATTTTTGACCATTTGGTCCCCTGCTTTTACAGTGTCTTGCCTCCAACTTTTGCAGTGCTTTTTCTCCTCCCCTGCTGGTGCCAGGTCAGGGCTTGTCGCGTGATGCTGGACACTGGCTTCCTGAGAGTGTGTTCGACCCAGCCTTACTTCCTCCGCTATATCGGCTTAACCACTGGATCCTGTCCTACTCGATTCCACAGACCTTCGTTTAGAATCTTTGGCGATCGGATTGTGTAGATACGCTACAGGCAGCTGCTGAAGAATATCTAAATCTGAATCTTCTGCTGCATTGTCTCTGTTATCCGCCACGTCTCGTATACATAGAGCAGAATCGACTTCACGTTGCTGTTAAATATACAGAGTTTGCATCTCATTTTAACCTCTTGAGATGTCCATATGTTCTTTAGTATGACAAAAGCTGCACTGACCTGTAACGTCTCGGTACTTGTCTCGCCGTGGGTCAAGTACAATTTTCAGGTAGAGGAAAGACTCCACCCATCTGATAGACTCTTGACGGACTGTCAGAGATGTGTTAGCAGTGGTGTTGAACTTAATCAGCTAGGCCTTTTTCCAGTTGATAAAACATGGTCACTACAAAATGCAGTGAATCGACAAGAATAAATATCTACAGCGCATCAAAAGAGCTGAGGTAATGTAAGAAACCTATTGTTGTGTGAGTATGATGATCGTCAGAGAATTAATTTCCAATTCTTCAAACTCAATGGAACTCAAATTCCATACTCATAGACCCAGTGGATGGAACGTGTCCATGAAAGTTTGGTTGAAAAGAACCTTGTGTTCGGTTAAAGCAAAATATTTTCCTCCTTAGCTACGCAAGTCTAAGATAGCACAAGAAAGTATTTGGAATTCAGTTAGTCTTTTCTACTTTACGCACCATATTCCCTTTACGTTGCATCAACCGATTACTTTTTGCGATCGCTGCAAAGATTTTTGATAGGGAAAAATCCCTTTAATAAAAACAAGTTTCATGTCAGTCAGTCAGTTACGTGCCATACGTGAAACGCGCTTGGGCGATCATGTCTCGAAAGATACATGACTGACTGGGCAGAAGATTATCCCGCAGTAGGTTGCCATTGCTTTCTGCGATAGACTGGTTGCCAACCAAGGCTATAGAACCCAATATGTCCTGTTATTTAACCCATAACTGTAAGGAAGAGACGGATTAATACCTTTCCCAAGGATATTTGCGCGAAAGTGAATGTAGTGAATTCAACTGGAATTCGAAATCGGCTCCCCAATTTCTCGTTCCGAGCCGATATCCAATGCACCACAACGCACATTCTTTAGATTCAAGAGTTTGCCAGAAACATTTTCACGCAAAAACAAGAATTTTACGCAAAAATCTATCTAAGACAGTTGATGTAATGAATATGTAAAGAATATACATTCACCTTGGTTCCCCCTCACAGTAATGGAATTGGCTTGTGTTAGCCATAAATATAGACGAAGGCGAGTACGCAGAGAGGTCTACGTCCATAGGTCTAGCGCTAGATGTCTACTACTACTACTAGACGTCTACTACTACTACTAGGCATCTACGTTCATAGGTCTAGCGCTAGAGGTCTACAGGTCTATGACTAGAGCTCTACCGGTCTACGTCTCAGGATACTGCATATGACTGCCATCCATTACGTCTACTTGTTACAGTGTCCTACACTGTTACAATTGCCTCAACCGCTAAGCTACCTAGAATGATATATATATATATATATATATATATACACAAAAAATCTCAAGCGAGCCAAAACCTACCGCGGTTTCACCCCACGGATCGTCAGGGTATATATATATATATATATATATATATATATATACTGTTGATATATATATATATATATATATATATATATATATTACTGTCAACAGTAATTCTCAACCGCCGGGGTGCGACCCACTATTGTTCCGTGAGATACTCTCAATTGTGCCGCTGCACGGTGGTTGAGAATTACTGCATTAGATAGCTTATTTGCTTAAATATCCGGTTTTGGCGTAAAAATGTTTTGGCTAACTAATGTTTCGTGCTATTCTCTTAAATGTGCTACAAAATATTGAAGACATCAGGAAAAGACATCAGACACAATTTCATACTAAATCAATCAGTTAAGTGCCATATTTTACACACTCTTAGGCAATCCATAACTAAATAGGTAAAAGATTTTCCCTCAGTAGATTGACATTTTTTGCGATAGACTGGCTATCAACCAATGCTACAGAACCCAATGAGTATTGATATTCAAACCATAACTGGAGGGAGAAAAGATGTAGTCATATATTTCTGAAGGTTATTTGGGCATAAATGAATGCAACGACTTTAACTGGAATTCGAACCCAGGGATTATATAAAAGTTGACACTCACGGGAAACATTGATAGTAAAAACGACAGGGGAAACGGCGATTATGATAGTGTTTTTTGTTTTTGTCTATATTTCGGAGATGAGGTAGTATTTACAGCATTTACATTATTTGGACTATATTTATAGCCATTGGTACGACGTTTCGTCCGTTGAAAAAAGGCCGGAGCCTACAATGACCAAAACGTCGTACAATTGGCAGCGTTTTTGTTAATAATTTTTCCTAAAGCAAGGTGATAAGGCCACTGAAACGATAGGGTTTACTAAGAATAAAGACAATAATGAAGAAAGCGGAGAAGAATAAAATCGTGCAGATAAAATGTTCAGGATTTAACGAGAAAGACGAAATACATTACGGAGAGTGATGATAGCAGGCACGGAAATGAAATACATGACCTTTTACAGACGGTACCTGAAGAAAGCAGAAAGAAAGGACTACATATAAACGAAAATAAAACTGAATGCATGGTCACAAGTAAAAAGAGAAGCCCAAAATGCAGACTACAGGTTGAGGATACTAAATTCAATCAGGTACAGAAATTTAGACACCGTCTGTGCGTGTATCTGAGACTCCTCTAACTCGGGCTACGCTTGATCTACATAAACATATTATATCTTTTTGGAATCAAGATGATCATGGAATAGAAAATCTGCCCTTAAACTGGTTTTTGAACATCCAGCATTGGGATTTGTGTTCCGGATGTGAACAGAGCAGTTTAAAAACTCAAATTGTAAATTAAATTAAAAAGTTAAGTATTTTATAAGTTTTTACTTCAAATTTGGTTTAAAATAGGACAAAAACTTTGTGAATTTAAAGATTGCTTGTTATAAATTATGTTTAGAATACCTGTAAATATGTGTGTATTGAAATAAGTTTTATTTCTTCAAAATGTCAAGCAATCAGAATTATGGTGAGAGGTTTCATGACGTGAAATTTTTTAAAGACTGATTTAAAGAGTATTAGGCAGGAGAAGAGTGAAGACAAAGAGGAAACAGCTAATGGGGGTGAAAAAAGAAGAGCAAGAGGAGGATGTGAACATAGTATTGAAGACCGTTGCGAAGGTAGAGAGAAAAGAAAAGAACAAGATACAGGGGTGATGTAGAAAGAGCTGGAGTTAAATAGATAAGAGATGGAAATTGACTTTGCACTTAAATTCTTGAAGGTTGTAGCAGTCAGGAAAAGCAAGAATTATGGAAAGGAGTTCCACAGGCGAGAAGCGTGAGAAAAGAAGCTGGTTGAATAGAATTGTCGCCTGCATTTGGTCGATCTAACTGTAAAAGTGTAGGACCTTGTTGCCAGTCTGGTTACCCTTATTGTGGAAGGGGCACCAGTGACTTTAATTTGTCAGACAAAAGCCATGAAAAAAATTTTATAGAAGAGACAGATGGAAGCCATATCCCGCTGATGAGAAATTGGCTAGACTTGAACTGCCAGGTATGAACCAATAATGTTACAGATTCTCCTTTGGAGCCTAACGAGAACACTGAGATGAACAACAGTGGCCCCTGACCAGATATGACAACAGTATATGCCATAGACTTGCATGAGCTGCCATGTTCTCAAGTTCCAACCTCGATAAAGCCCAAAAACTTCTATGCGTTCATGTGGGTAATTATTTTCCTCTCTACAACCAGTTTATCACTGACGAAACTTTGCAAGGGCCTTTCGCTACACAACTGCAATTTCTTTGAAAATTGTACAAACGAATGAAGTGATTTAGTTACACCAGTTCTAACTGTCACGGCTAAGTCCCGTCATTCTACATGTTATTTCGTATTTCTTTGGGGAATGTAACTTATCCTCGAACGGCTTTTTCCAACGAACAGCTACTTAATAGAACAGATTCCTAAGGGGATGTTTCCTCGATGTCTACAATCTTAACCTGTTCAGCTCTACGGTTAACCTGTATCTTGTCCACATATCATAAACTGTGATATCACAGCTTACTATTTAATCATCGACCTTAATCTTTTCTTGTGCCTTGTACAGAAATTCAAGTATAGTTAATAGAAAATGAGAGACTGAAACACGAACGGTATTATAACAGTAAAAGATGTATTCAAAAAGCTAAACAAAGAAATTAAGAAACACAAAAATATCATCAGGAACAAGGAAAGGCGCGCTGAACTTTTATATAATACTAATATTTTATATAATACTAATATTTTATATAATACCAAAAATTCACGATTAGAAATAAACAAATGAAAACAAATACCAAATAAATAATGATAGATAGATAGATAGATAGATAGATAGATAGATAGATAGATATGAACATACAGATAGATAGATAGATAGATAGATAGATAGATAGATAGATAGATAGATAGATAGATATGAACAGACGGAGATAGATAGATAGATAGATAGATAGATAGATATGACAATAATCACTTGACAATTTCCTTGCAAATGAAGTACAAACTTGAAGGCGTATAAATTTGGTTTACCGAAAAGAATACCAAAGACGGATCAGTTAAGCAAGTTTAAGAAGAAGATTAAAAAAATAACAAAAAAGTTAATAAATTCAGAATCAGAAAAAGAGACAACTGAAGTTTCTTGGACAAGCAATAAGAAAGGAGTGCTTGGAGAATGTGACCCTCACGAGACATGTCGAATGTAAAAGTGAAAAGGGAAGAAAAGAAGTCCACTTACCCGACAAAATGGTCGAATAGATGTCGGAACCGGAGTGAAGGCGTGGCACGTAGTCAAACATTACAAAGAGCTATATTATAAGGGATAAAAAAATGCTATGATCACCCGAATCCCAAAGAGAGATGGCACATAGCAAAAGATTGGAGCAATTTATGGGAATATATTCGGAAAGTACTGGCGATCTGAGGAGACGTTTTGTCGCTTGATCTTCAGTGGAAGCCTCTAGATAAAACGGAAGCAAAAACAACATCAACAAAAACAAATAATAATAATAATGATGATAATAATAATCACAGTCAGAATTAGAAGAAAGAAAGGCATAATTGGTGAAAAGGGTTTATTGTAAATAGGGGTGGGGTTTTGATATGAATGAAAGCAATGGGTATATGCCCATGTCTGTGACTGGGGTTAAGGCCGTTGTCCGAGGCTATTAACGCGTGTACTGCCAAGTGTTCGGCATCAGGCGCTAATGGACAGTGGCACAACCATTGATTATGACTTTGTACATATCTTGCAGTTGGTCTAAGTGTTTCCGCCGTTCACATCCGAGGCGCAATATACTCAGCCCGCCAAGCTGAACCAACATCATCAAACCCATTAAGGGCGCCATTATCAATACACGCAATACCAAAGTGCCTTTTGCTCGCTTAGTTCAGTCTGGAGATGAGTGAGACCGTGGGGTTGTTGAGTGTGAAGGCGAAAAAGAAGGGATGGAGACCGAAAGAGGAAACAGAAGCAATTACACAAGAAGTTATGAAAAAGGAGATGAAAAAAAGAACATGCACATGAAAAAGAATAGGAAAGATAAAGAGGAGGAGGATGAAGAAGAAAGAGAAGATGCAGATAAATAAGATATATAAGGTGAAGAATATGAAGAAGAAAAGGCTGAAGAAGACAATACGAAGAAGATAAAGAATAAAAACATGATATTAAAACGAGGATAAGGAATTATGACCAAGAAGTAAAAGAAGAAGATGACTCAGAAGTTGAATAATAAAAGGAAGAAAAAGATAAAAAGAAAAAGATGAAGCAAAGAAGGAGAGGAAAAAAACAAGATGAGGAAAAACAAAAAAGAAAACTAAGAAAATCTAGAAGAAAAAAGATAAAGGGAAATACAAAAACATAGAGGAAGAAAAAAAAGATGAAGGAGAAGAGGAAGAAGATGATAAATGAAAAAGGAGATAAAAAGAAAACGTGACAGGAGAAAAAAGATAAGGAAAAAATATAAAAGAAGAAGTAAAAATGGGAAATATAAAGAAGAAAATAAAACAAAGAAGAAGTCAAAGATGAAGAAAAAAGCAAAAGAAGAAGAAGAAAGAAAAGAATGATAAAATATGTCTGAACGTAAATGCGAGAGAATAATATATTGTTTCTATGCAGAGATAAAATGAAAAACGAAGAAAGATGAAAATTGAAAGCGGCAAAGGAAGAATTAGAAATAATTAAATAACAAATACATTGGATGCGGAAAGAGAGTAAATAGGTAAAAGAGATACAAAAGGAATGAGTTTGTAAGGATAAGTGGAAAAACGTGTGGGGTTGAGAAAGAGGAGTAATGAATGAGTAAACAAATTTTAATAAAAGAAAAGAAGAGATAAAATGCAGAAAGAAAAGACAAAAGAAAAAATTCAACAGAAAGAAAGTTGGATTAAAAAAATATGAAATTTGAAGAAATAAAGTAAAAAACAAAAATAAACGAAGAAAATTGCCAAGAAAAATCAAAGAAAGAAAGAAAGAAAGAAAGAAAGAAAGAAAGAAAGAAAAATGAGAAAAGCTATGATATAGGACGAAGAAACAAATGACAAATAAAATAAATGGAAGGACAAAAAATGAAAAAACAAAAAAAAAGAATTAAAGAAAAAATACAAAGAGATAAGAATGAAGAAAAAAAGAAAAAAAGAAGTAAAGAAAAATTCACAATTAGAAATAAACAAATGAAAACAAATACCAAATAAGTAAAGATAGATAGATAGATAGATAGATAGATAGATAGATAGATAGATAGATAGATAGATAGATAGATAGATCTGAACAGACATAGATAGATAGATAGATCTGAACAGACATAGATAGATAGATAGATAGATAGATAGATAGATAGATAGATAGATAGATAGATAGATAGATAGATATGAACAGACGGGGATAGATAGATAGATAGATAGATAGATAGATAGATAGATAGATAGATAGATATGAACAGACGGAGATAGATAGATAGATAGATAGATATGAACAGACGAAGATAGATAGATAGATAGATAGATAGATAGATAGATAGATAGATAGATAGATAGATATGAACAGACGGAGATAGATAGATAGATAGATAGATAGATAGATAGATAGATAGATAGATAGATAGATAGATAGAAAAAACAAATACTGAAAGACAAAATGAAAAATGTAACTGCTAGGAATAAGGATCCATCAAAATAAATACCGAAATAGAATAAAACGAAGGAAAAAGAAAGAAAGAAAACAACTAGAAATACATAAACAAAGAAAGAATGAATTATAGAAGAAAAGAAAGACAGACATGCAAACAAGTAAACAGAAAGAAGGAAAAGTAAAAAAATATGCGAAAGAAAAATATAAGGTATAAAAACAAAGTAGGAAAGAAAAAACAAGAGATATAAAAACTGAACAGACGAGAAGAAATACCAAGTGTATACGAAAGAGATAAAAAAGGAAAGGAAAGAAAGAAAAGAAGGGAAAAAGAAAGAAACAATCAAACAAATAAATATATTAAGAAAGAAAACATTACAGCGAGTAATAAAGAGCCAATCTGAAGAAATGCTGAATAAAATAAAAGAAAAAGAGAGACAAAATAGAAAGAAAAAGAGAGACAAAATAGAAAGAAAAAGAAAGACAAAATAGAAAGAAAAAGAAAGACACATACAACAGAAAGGAAAATAAATAAAATTTTTTTTGAAAATCCTGATTACGAAAGAAACAAACTGAATGAAGGAAAAAAACAAAGAATTCAAATAAGACACAAAAAAGAAATATTTCCTGATAGGAATTGAGAAACTACAAAGTCAAACATATAATCTCTGAAGAGAAGAGTAAAGAAATATCAGTCAGTTAAGTGCCATACGTGATACACGCTTGGGCGATCATGTCTCGAAAGATACATGACTGACTGGGCAGAAGATTATCCTGCAGTAGGTTGCCATTGCTTTCTGCCGTAGACTGGTTGCCAACCAAGGCTATAGATCCCAATCTGTCCTACTATTTAACCCATATTTGGAAGGAATAGACGGATTAATACCTTTCCCAAGGGTATTTGCGCGTAAGTGAATACAGTGGATTCAACTGGAATTCGAACTCGGCTCCCCGTTCCGAGCCGATATTCACTGTACCACAACGCACATCCGCAAAGAAATACCCGTCAGAAATAAAAAAAAAAGAGTAAAAGAAATTGAATAAAAGAGGGAGTGTCGGCGGAAAAGACATACATGAGAAAAGGGAGAAATGAAACAAATAGAAAAAAAAGAGCATAATTTAAAAGCAAGAATCGACGTAGAGAAAATCAGTTAAAAAGAAAGAAAATCATCAAAAATACGAAAATCGTAGAAAGATAAAAATTGAAAAGGTAAGAAAAGAGATAAAAAAAATCAATGAAGTGCGCATAAAATCTATACTTTAATGAGAGCCGAGCACGTCTATAACGAGTTTATATCGTAATCTATACTATCATAAGAGCCGCATCTGTCTGTCCTTCACAATTTCATATCTTTAATTATATACTATAATAACAGCTGTGTCCGTACGTCACACGATTCAGCCAGTAATAAAACGTGAAGCATTTCTTTTACTGATATGACATACACTATTTATTTCAGTAATAATTTAATTTCATTTAAACTTATGGATATCGAGATAAATAGGTGCCGAATGAGTAGCTAAATAAATAAAAGAAAAAAGAAGAAAGAATAATCAGTTCTGAAGAAAACGACAAAAAATTTCGGAAGAGCGAAAAAGAAAGAATTAAGAAAATAGAAAAAAGAAAAAATTAAGAAAATAGAGAAAAAAAAGAAGGATGAATGAAAGATAGAAATAAATAAGAAAAAAGAAAAAAATGAAGTATATAAAATAGAATTAACAGCTCACTATGAAAAAATGTGTAAGTAGATTTTAAAGGCGGATGACAAAAGTTTAGGAATATGAAACAGAATATGCATATATTCATCTATATACAAGCCTGTTTCGCTCATCAGTGTGTTTAGACATCAGACTGCTTCAAGCCAGGATCGAAATTAGATCGATTTGACGTTAGGCAGAGTTATCGGCACACAGGTGAGACAATGATATTTTAACGTTTTATATATACGTTATATACGCAGTGTATATTCACGTCAACACCCAAAAATATATATATATATATATATATATATATATATATATATATATATATATATGTGTGTGTGTGTGTGTGTGTGTGTGTGTTTGGAAAATATTATATACAAATCTGTCTGTCTGTCTCTCTCTCTCTCTCTCTCTCTCTCTCTCTCACTATATGTATATATATTGACGTAAGCAACATTTTGTTTTATTTTCATGAATTATTTTCTCTTAACACACCATGAAACTTCGTTTTGGAAATAATGTCTTTTTGTCCACTTTTAATATCATATGATTTTTGTTTTTAAAAATATACTGATATTCTGAATATATATATATATATATATATATATATATATATATATATATATTTTTTTTTTTTTTTTTTCTAATGATAAAGTCAGCGGTGTTATTGGCAATGTTTACTGCAGCTAAGTTGAGAATTGAGGAAACCGATCAACTTGAAACCAAAATCGTTTTTAAAAATAAAAGTTAGAATTCAATGATAAATCGTTTAGTTCGTTGTCTACAGTGTTCGCCGGTGAGATATTATCTCTTGCTATTTGTTCAGCTTTAAAGGAATCTTTTGTATAAAGTTAGCCGCACTGAAAAGTTGTTTCTGGTTTTTATATTCCTACATTTAAAACACAAACACCTGAACCGAAACGCCTGTAGGCATTTCGAGAAAGTGAATCAAAACAACCATGAAAAATAACATTTTATTAAATGCTGTTTGTACTGTCATAAGAAAAGCTCGGGTAGGAGGGCAAATCTTTGTTGCAACTCAATGTTTTGTATACTAAAAGTTTAGCGCTCTTAACGTTATGTAAGTCTGTCAATAAACCTGACACTTAAATCTTGTTTTTTTTTTCGGGGACATGACTCTCCCTAACTTTCTAAACCTAAAATTGTCATTCCTCTCTAGTTCGGGGTATGACAATGGGACATTTGATCGGGATATTAGAAATTATGATAAACGTGGAATCACCTCTTAATTGCTGATTTTTCCAAAACCACCTTTAACGGGGATGGTAGCACCAGTTTGGGTGGTAGCGCCTGTTACGTTCCAAGCAATGGGCAAATAGTTAGCATCCAAAAAAAGAAAATACTATGGAAGTATAAAAAAATGAATGTTTGTATTAAAAAGTCCATGACTATATTTCTTCTTCTTCATGTGCCGTGTTCCTTCAGGAAGTAGGCTATCATAGACTTCCACTTGGCTTTGCGTCTTGATGCTCCCAAAATTCTTGTTATCTCTCCCAAACTCCGCTCTGCCATCCATTTGCTCAAACCTATTAATTAGGATTTGCGCTGCTTTCCTTTGTCTCTCTTTCCTACTATCCGTCCTGTGCATATTTAATTATCCAGTCACTCCTTCCTCGTAATATGTCCCAGAAACCTCATCTTTTTCTTCCTTAAGTATGAGTTTTCTCCTTGTCTCCTTCCTTTTCAAATCTTCGTCCTTACTCAAGTGCTCAGTCCATGATATCTTCAACATCCTTTTGTCAAACCACATTTATGCTGCCTCAAGCCTCTCTTACATCCCTGAGGAGATCGTCCAACATTCACTTTCCTCCAAAAGGTCAGACGTAACATAGCAATCCAGCACTCTCTTCTTTGTTTCCAATGAGATTTTCCTATCTTTCAGTACTCTGGTTAGCTTCTGAAATGCGTCCTTGACCATGCGTCTATTGATCTCCATGTAGAACTTTCCTTACTCTGTCAGAACACTTCTCAGTTATTTAAATTTCTTTACTTATTTTATTTTCTTCAACCTACATATTAAGGTCTTCATTTTCCTGATAAACATTTAACTTTTCTTTAAATTTATGCTTAGTCTTATCTTCTCTTGCTACCTTCTGTAGGGAGTCCTGCACTGAATTTACATGCATCAAAAATTAGAAACATTCTGTTAAGTGCCATATGTGTTGGGAGATCATGTCTCAAAAGAGACATTACTGACTGTGCAGATGATTATCCCGTACTATTTTGCCATTACTTAATACGGTAGACAAGTTGCCAGCTAAGGTTATAGAACCCAATCTGACTTGATATTTAACCCATAACTGGCGGGAAGAGACGGGTTAATAACTTTCCCAAGGGTATTTGTGTGAAAGTGAATGCAAGGAATTCAACTGGACTTCAAACTTGGCTCTTCGTTCCGAGCCGATATCCAATGCACCACAATAAACATCAACAATACCTATTTATAAAATTAACAACAATACCTATTTATCGTAACAGGAGCAACAATATATTTTATCTCTCGTTCAAGTCATAAAACTGCGTACAAAAATAGTTGAAGTCCTAAATCTGTTGGAATTATTTATGTTTCGACATTAAATAACCCATTGAGGTGGATATGCCACTAAACAAAGCCAACCAACCATTTGTCAGTGTACTGAATATTGTTGCCGTTAACAATACTCTCTTTAGCTAGCAGATGAGCAGTCCAACACAGCGCTGTCAGTGTATTGAATATTGTTGCCGTTAACAATACTCTTTAGCTAGCAGATGAGCAGTTCAACACAGCGCTGTCAGTGTATTGAATATTGTTGCCGTTAACAATACTCTCTTTAGCTAGCAGATGAGCAGTCCAACACAGCGCTGTCAGTGTATTGAATATTGTTGCCGTTAACAATACTCTCTTTAGCTAGCAGATGAGCAGTCCAACACAGCGCTGTCAGTGTATTGAATATTGTTGCCGTTAACAATACTCTCTTTAGCTAGCAGATGAGCAGTCCAACACAGCGCTGTCAGTGTATTGAATATTGTTGCCGTTAACAATACTCTCTTTAGCTAGCAGATGAGCAGTTCAACACAGCGCTGTCAGTGTATTGAATATTGTTGCCGTTAACAATACTCTCTTTAGCTAGCAGATGAGCAGTTCAACACAGCGCTGTCAGTGTATTGAATATTGTTGCCGTTAACAATACTCTCTTTAGCTAGCAGATGAGCAGTTCAACACAGCGCTGTCAGTGTATTGAATATTGTTGCCGTTAACAATACTCTCTTTAGCTAGCAGATGAGCAGTTCAACACAGCGCTGTCAGTGTATTGAATATTGTTGCCGTTAACAATACTCTCTTTAGCTAGCAGATGAGCAGTCCAACACAGCGCTGTCAGTGTATTGAATATTGTTGCCGTTAACAATACTCTTTAGCTAGCAGATGAGCAGTTCAACACAGCGCTGTCAGTGTATTGAATATTGTTGCCGTTAACAATACTCTCTTTAGCTAGCAGATGAGCAGTTCAATACAGCGCTGTCAGTGTATTGAATATTGTTGCCCCAGCTATAGACTTTTAGATTTTTGATAACATTCAAACAAAGATTTGCAATCTAATTGATCCTGATCTAGCATCTTAACTTCAGTAACTTCCTCATTTAAAATTCTACCATTTGTCTGTGCATTAAATATTGCTGCCATATCTGGTCTGGTGCTCTTACTGTACGCATCGAGGTTCTTCAGAAAACTCAAAGAAGGGTATCTAATGCAATCGAAACTGACCATCTTTCTCGATTTTAGTCACATTCTCACTGACCTCTTTTTTAGAAATGTATTCATGACAATTGTTCTGATGAGTATTCCGCTTGGGTTCCTCGACTATATGAATTTAATTGTACTACTATATTGTCAGGAAGGTCTTAGCGTTTTATTATCTAATTACCAAGATAAAACCGTATGTTCTTTTCTAATAGATCATTTTCTCACACATCTCGTTTGTGGAACTCACTTCAGATTTCTTGATTCCTGGCCCACCTAATCAGTCAGTTATGTCCCGTACGTGATACACGCTTGGGCGATCATGTCTCGAAAGAGACATGACTGAGTGGGCAGAAGATTTTTTTTTTAATCGTATCACTCCGAGCAAAGCGGTAACGCCACTGATGTGCAGGGCGCTACGTAATAGTGAAAAGATTGGAAAAGAGAAAGCCGGAAACCACGTCCTAAACAGGGAACAAGGGATGAGCCTCTTAACCTGTTCAATAGACATGGGTGGAGTGTGAACCGGGCGATAGAGAGATCTATCTACTCCAATTGAAAAAAAAAAAAACAAGAAAAAGTGAGAAGATTGGAAAAGAGAAAGCCGGAAACCACGTCCTAAACAGGGAAAAAGGGATGAGCCTCTTAACCTGTTCAATAGACATGGGTGGAGTGTGAACCGGGCGATAGAGAGATCTATCTACTCCAATTGAAAAAAACAAAAACAAAACAAGAAAACAAAGTGAGAAGATTGGAAAAGAGAAAGCCGGAAACCACGTCCTAAACAGGGAACAAGGGATGAGCCTCTTAACCTGTTCAATAGACATAAGATTGTCCCGCAGTAGGTTGCCATTGCTTTCTGCCGTAGATTGTTTACCGACCAAGGCCTATAGAATCCAATCTGTCCTGTTATTTAACCCATAACTGGAAGGAATAGACTGATTAATACATTTCCCAAAGGTTTCAATGAATTCAACAGGAATTACTCTTCCATAAATTAAATGAAACTGTAATTACCATCTTCTAACTTGCTGAATGATGCCTGATTTGTATTTTCTCCTTACTTTTCCTCATTAATATATTATCATTCTTCTTCATTCTGAGTCTCTGAGTTCAATTATCGTTTTCGATTGACATGAAATAGGAAAAAGTATACTTAATTAATTGCTAAGTCTTTAGTTAAGAAACTGGTTTCGCTATGTTGTGCTAGACAATTTCTCTCGGAATATCTCCAGGTAAATTCTGAACAAAGACAAAGCTCTATTATAAATGGACTCGAGGTCAACACTTTGCCTTGATCTTTGCTTCTAACACAACGATGACATAAGCCAACCACTTCCTAACTCCCCGCGTCTCCGTGAGCGCAATCCCAGTAGTATTTTTCTGAGGGCAAGTCTCAAGACTTATAAATAATCTTGACCCTAAGAAAGCCACTGACCCATAAAATTCCCAGTGATTGTCCCTAAGAATAACCTAAACTTTCCTCAATGATAGCAAAATCATTTAACCACGGCTTGGAGGAGAAATTTCGGAAAAGTTTTCAAGTGTTTTCAAAAACACAAATGAGCTATCATTTTACTCTCAGTACAGACCAGCCACTCTACTCAGTTTCGTTAAGAACATTTTGATTCTATAAACAATAAGGACGTTGATCACTTAAATACAACAAACTTGAGCTATAATCAGTAAGGGTTTTGATCAGTGCTTAATCCACTGCTTACTCTATGAGGCACTAAACAAAAAAATAAATATCAAGAAACATAGCGTTAGATATTTTAAAATCATTTCACTAAGTGTGTCATGAAGGATTACGACAACAGTTCTCCAGCTATAAAATCACTGGACGAGCTATCTTAATTATAAATTCCTTCCTAAAGGGGAGGGTCTTGATGGTAGTTGGTAACGGCCAGTCTTCCTAAAACCTATCAATCAATGCAAGAGACCTCACTGGTCACTTCCCGGACCAAACCACTTTCATTACATAAATGAATTGCTTGAGATTATATTTCGATAATTTGTAAATATCTATGAGGATAATACAAAGGTATATTGGTGCAGCGCAGTAACACTAGGTGACTAGCGATTAGCGGCTGATCTCTATTCTGACCGAGCTCCAACATCTCAGTGGGGGAAAACTGGCTGGTTATATTCGATGCCTAGAAAAACAAAATATTTTCCATCATTACCGATTGCGTTGTTCCCTGTAGCGCTTCTGTAAGAACAAGACTTCTGATATCCTCTACTATTACAAGAGTTTGAATTTTTTTTTTTTTAACGGCATATCAACCTCTTTAGGTTATTTAATTCCAAAAAAGTGGGGCTTTAAGGTATTTTATTAATGTTCTGATATAGTGAGAAGGTTGATTTAATCCGATTTTAACGAAAATGTTTTGTTTTTATTCTTTTGCAATTTAGAAAACTGAAAATGTCTTCTAGTTTTGTATTAAAAAATGTTTTGCTGAGAATATTTTTTTTTCCCTTCAAAAATGTTATGGTAATAATTTTTTTTCAAAAATGTTTTGTTTGTAATATTTTTCCTACAAAAATGTATATTTTTCTATAAAGTCTATTTTTATGTATATATATATTTCTATAAAAGTATTATTATACTTTCATAGTGTTTTGACCCCAGTTTGGGGTTAACTGTTTGCAAATAGCTGGGATCCTAACAAGTGCTACCACTCCGGGTCATGGTGGACCTGAAAAAAAAAACAGCAATTTAGAGGTGGTATCATGTTCCTCACAACCTCCTAATCAGAGGTTTTGTTGTCGGATGCAGTTTACCGTCATACCCAAGATCATACTATTACAAGAGACACTGACTTCTAAAAATGTAATACTGTTGCCATATAAAGGCAGGGGTTTGATTAGTCTTCACTTTCCAATCTCGATTTTCTAAGCGCCGCTTAGATGTGGCACAAGGCTACTTTCTAATCTCGATAGAGTCCAAAAGCGTCTCCGCATATTTGTGGATGATGAATTATTCCCCCACCCCTCACATCTTCTATCCCACGGAAGAAACGTTGCAAACATCTCCCTGCTCTGTCTGCTATTTCCATGGAAAATGTTCAGACGATTTACATTCCTTAATCCCTTCTTTTCTTATTTTCACGGCTAAGACCCGCCATGTCTCGCAGTTTGTCGCAAACGACCTGCATTCACTCCCATTAGTGAGATGAATGTTCCACTCGAACAGCTTTTTCTCACGAACCGCTGTTTTGTGGAACCGACTCTGATCACTATAATCTCAACCTGTTCCGTCTTCTTCATATATCCACAGACACTACCTCTTATTCTACCATACTATCTTTGTGTGACTCTCAGGCGAACATCATTTTAAAAAGATCTACCAACACACATTTTTGCAATATTTTAAGCACACACTACATCGTGATTGCCAACAATATTTTTATTTGTCCTTTTCAGTGAAACCCTTTAGTGATTTTACATATCGCATCTACTAAATTCATGAATCTATTATTATTATTATTATTATTATTATTATTACTATTACAACTACTACTACAGAAAAAATGATTGAAGTGATTCTTTCATCATTATGCGACGTTTCCAGAAGAATCCCAGTGACGAAAAATAATAGATGATTTTCTAATGGCCGATTAGATGTGGCACAAGGAAAAAAGTATTAGGTACCCAGTGAGACGAGCTTGTTAACCATTATACCACATTAAAACAACACTTTTTAACAATATTTAACAATATTTGAACAGTATGTCTGTCTTCTTCAAAGTATGTTTAAAACTTACTACTCAGTTGTAATTAATCTCATGAAACGAACTTGTTGGCCATTAAATCACGTTGAAGTGCAAGGAATTTTCTAGACGGTGGTTAGATGCGCCACAAGTCTGAAATTATGAAACACCCAGTAAGGATCGAACAGTCATATTTGATGTAGCGATACAAACTTGTTAACCATTATACAATGTCGAAGCAACAGTTTTAGCAATTTTTAACAATGTTTAGACTGTATATCTGATTTCTTCTAGTTTCCTTAAAAAGTGCATGCAAATATTATTTTTTATTATATATATATTTTTTATACTTACCTGTATTTTTAAACCTAACTTGAATAAGACACACATACTGTCGAAACATTATTAGAAACTGTCTTTTCTTTTCCTTACTCGCACTATTCTGGAACAACAACAACAACAACAACAATAATAATAATAATAATAATAATAATTTAGTTATTATTAGCTTAGACCCTGCTGTAAAAATAAAATAATTAAATCCAGAAGAAGCTTATAAATACTTCGGTGTAAATGAGAGTGAAAACATTCACCATAGAAAAAAGAAAGAAACAGTGCGTACAGAGTACTATCGAAAGCTATGAGTGATATTAAAAACTGAATTGAATTCTCAGAACAGAATCATGGCCATTAATAACTTTGCCAATATAGTTTCAGCATCATAAACTGGACTCTAAACGACATCAGGCGAATGGATTCGAAAACAAGAAAGCTTCTTTCTAAACATAAGATTCATCATCCAAAGGCTGATACATACCCCGTAAAGAAGGTGGAAGAAGTCTTATTCAGCTAGAATTGTCATACAAGACAACAACTATTGGCTTACTAACATACATAGAAACAACAAAGGACTGGATGATACAATTAGTCAAGCAACATGAAGAAAGAAAGAAAAAATATTCAATCATAAAAGATGGCAGTAAATGCAAACAAGATTTACATTTAGTAGATTCTGTAGAAAAGCAAAACAGAAGCCAAGAACCAACTATTGCGGCAAAAATATGAAAATGAAAGCCAAAGATAAAGCTCTTGAACAGATGAAACAACGCTGGCAAGACAAACCTCTGCATGGCCAATAGCCAGAACGTACCAATAAATCTAATGTTGATAAAGTTAATACTCATCGATAGTTACGTGCATCTGGATTAAAGTCTGAGACTGAAGGCTTTATTCTTGCAGCGCAAGACCAATGTCTTTTCACTCGGAACTTTCAGGCAAATATTATACAGAATAATATGGATCCAAAATGCAGGTTCTGTGATAAATACCAAAAAAACAATAGACCATCTAATCTCAGGGTGTTCTGTACTTGTCCCAAATGAATGTAAAAATCGTCACGTTAAAGTGGGGCAATATTTACAATGTGCAAACACTACGGAAAATCTGTAAACAAACACTGGTATGAACTTCACCCAGCACCAGTTACAGAAATAGAATATGTCACCATTCTATGGGATTACACCATCTACACAGAAAAATTGAAGCCGGACATTATTGTTAAAAAAGAGAAAGAAAAAACTTGTCTATTAATTGATATGGCTTGTCAACCAAGGAATTTGAAAAACTGTCAAAATATAAAGACCTGGAAATTGAAATAGAAAAATGTGGAAATTGAATACAAGAGTCATGCCAGTGATAGTAGGTGCACTTGGAATTATAAAAATGGAACAAAACAACACATTGAAAGAATCCCTGGAAACCCCAGCTTAAGAGATATACAAAAAATTATGTCGTTGAGTGCAGCCCACACACTAAGGAAAACTTTGTCTATCTAACGCTAGGGATGATAGGGTAGATAGAAAAACCATGAAATGGAGCCATAACAACACGCCACGACCTACCTTAGGACTTCCCGCAGACTTGGTTGGTAGTGCGACCATAGCAGAAATAAAAGCATGATAAAAAATGACATAATAATAATAATAATAATAATAATAATAATAATAATAATAATCTCAGGCTGTTCTGTGCTTGCCCTAAATGAATATAAAAATCGCCACGATAGAGTTGGGCAATATTTACATTGGGCAATATGCAAACATTATGGAAAAGCTGTAGGCAAACACTGGTATGAACATCACCCAGCACCGGTTACAGAAATAGAAGATGTAACCATTCTATGGGATTACACCATCTACACAGACAGAAACATTGAAGCAAACAGGCCAGACATTATTGTTAAAAACCAGAAGGAGAAAACTTGTCTATTAATTGATATGGCTTGTCCAGCGGATTGTAACATAGCAATTAAGGAATTTGAAAAACTGTCAAAATATAAAGACCTGGAAATTGAAATAGAAAAAATGTGGAAATTGAAAACAAGAGTTGTGCCAGTGATAGTAGGTGCACTTGGAATGATAAAAAATGGAACAAAACAACACATTGAAAGAATCCCTGGAAACCCCAGCTTAAGAGATATACAAAAAATTGTCTTATTAAGTACAGCCCACACACTAAGGAAAACTTTATCTATGTAATGCTGGAGATGATAGGGAAGATAGAAAAACATGAAATGGAGCCATAACAACACGCCACTACCTGCCTTAGGTCTCCCCGCAGACTTGGTTGGTTGTGAGACCAAAGCAGAAATCGAAATATGATGAAAAATGACATAATAATAATAATCTCATGATGTTCTGTTCTTGCCCCAAATGAATATAAAAACTGACACAATAGATTAGAGCAATATCTACACTGGAAAATATGCAAAGACTTTGAAAGAGATGTAAAAAAGAAATACTCGTATGAAAATCACCCAGCATAGTATAGAGAAATAGCAGATGTCGCCAATTTATGTTATTATACTATCTACACAGATGGAAAGAATTTGACTGGACATTATTGTCGAAAACTGAAAAAAAAAAGGTCACATGCTAATTGATATGGCTTGTCCAGCGCATTGTAACACAGCAACCCAAGAATTTGAAAAACTATCAAAGTATAAAGACCTGAAAATTGAAATCAAAACAATGAGGAAAATGAAAACTGGAATACTACCAGTGATAGTAGGTGCGTTTGGAATGATAATAAAACAGAACAACACATTGTCCGAATTCCTCGAAACACCAGCTTAAGAGATATACAAAAAAGTTGTCTTGAGAAGTACAGCTTATACACTAAGAAAAATTTTGTTCATGTAACGCAAATGATGTTATGGTATATTCGAAAACAAATGAAATGTTGCCATACCAACACCCCACAATCTGCTTTAGGTATTTCAACAGACTTGGTAGCTAGAGTGACCGTAGCAAATTTGAGTTATGATGAAAATGACAAAATAATAATAGTAATAATTTTTATTATTATTATTATTATTATTATTATTATTTGGCTTTCTGTCCAGTACAATACCTCAGCCGAATATTAGTTTGACAAGGTAGTCAATATATGCATTCTGATTACAAAATTTCTGATTTTTAGTGATACTTAACATAATGATTCTATTATCCTCGCATTAACAACACTTTCTTAAGCAGATGAGCAGTTCAACACAGCGCTATCTTTTGGGTTATATTATAGCTGCCAGTGATATTCTGAATATGCGTGTTTGAACAAGTTAGATTCTACTCAATATTCCAATTGGTTCATGCATAACAGAAAGATTTCAGGTGCCATGATTTTTCCAAATTCAAATCCCTTTCATTTCCTTATTCTGTCATACTTTTTAAGAAATATATTTACATTTTATGAGATAGTATTTTCTTTGTGTCATTAATCATTATCTGATCTATTTGTGTTTATATGTCTGCCATTTTGTAAGTGTTGCTTAGATGAGCTACCAGGCCGAAAGTATAGGGCACCCAGTGAGAATCGAATTCAATATTCAGACGTAATTGATTTAGAGGAGCAAGCTTTGTAACCATTATACGTCGAAGTGGCAGGCACAAGGCTGAAAGTATAAAGAACCCAATGAGTATCGAACTCATTACACAGTCATAATTGATATAGCGATACAAACTTGGCAACCATACACCACGTCAAATTGCTGAAAAGATTATCTAAACATAATTTAAATCGAGCACAAGGCTGAAAGAGGGAAACAGACAGTGAAGATCGAACACTAATCTGTTGTAATTAATCTAGCGAGATAAACTTGTTAACCGTTACATCACATCGCAGTGTAAGATAGTTTCTAACCAGTGCTTAGATGTCACACAAATCTGAAGGTATAGATAACGCAGTAAGGATTGAACTAGCTACTCAGTCATAAAGGATGAAGCGATGCAAGCTTGTTAACCACTACGCCACGTCGAAGTGCAGGAGATTTTCTAAATAGAGCTTAGATGTATCACAAAGCCGAAAGTATAAGAAGCACATTGAGGATCTAACTCACTACTCTTTGAAATACACAATGTTTGCCATTATGAAAGGTAAAGTCCTAAGGAATAACCACATTATTTCTTGCGAATGTTTAAGAATGGTGATTTATTACCTCTTCCCTCCCCTTCCCGACATATATATATATATATATATATATATATATATATATATATATATATATATTTGGTGGTACAAACTTTTATTAGGGATATAAAAACAAAAAATTCTTCCATCTATGAGAGAAGACGTTTTCTATTTTAAATAAAGTTGCGGAGTCGACGATATAGGTAGAAGGGCGCAGCTTTTAGATGTTAGGATCAAACAACACATGCCTGCTAAAATACTAAAACTTTTCGTTTGGTGATACCATTCGAAACAAATACGGGTTTTTTTTTATTGCGGATTATCTGACAAATAACCCTAGTTGTATTGCTGATTTTAGTTTGAACTGGTTCTCTGTTTTGGCCAGATTAAACTCATTATTCGATCTGAAGGTTAGGAGACACTGTTTATCAGGTCTAGAGAACGTTTGCTTGGGCTTGATCTGCTCAGTCTCTAGCATCTTCAGATAAAATATCTCTTAGCAAAATCAAAATTTCCTCTTCCGTTCATTCATCTCACCCATAACGGATTTATTTATCATACTATTTTCCCATTTACAGTTCTGATGAGTAATGAAGAAAAAACAGTCGATTGCTGTCTTTTGTTTTCAAATTTGGCATGTCCGATATTAGTAAAAATTTAACGCCATAATATATATATATATATATATATATATATATATATATATATATATATATATATATATATATATAAGTGGACATTGAAGTCAACACCCAATAACGACAGTCTTTTTCATGCCTAAACGCAACTATCAGTTTCTTTAGATATGCACTATCCCTAATTGGAGTAGATAGACTAAACAATTGGAGTAGATAGACTAAACTATCGGCCGGTTCACACTCCACCCACGTCTATTGAACAGGTGAAGAGGCTCATCCCTTGTTCCCTGTTTAGGATGTGGTTTTCGGCTTTCTCTTCTGCAATCTTTTCACTCTTACGTAGCCCCTTGCACATCAATGGCTTTACCGCCTTGCTCCGGGTAATATGATTAAAAAAATATCATAAAATTATATATATGAATGAAGAAAAAAATTATCCGGCAAGTTTCGTTCTCTGAGAGACTTTATCAAAGAAATTGCAAAGATTTTTTTGACAAGTATTTGTATGCAAGACCAAAATTATTCGTTTTTCAAACTTTTTAAATTTAAGATCGCTCGTAAATATTTATCAGGTTGCTCAAAAATTCAGGCAAGTTATCTAAAACAATTCAGTGTTTAATATACAAAAGTGAGTAAGTGATGTTCTTGAAATGTGTATTTATATATAGCGAATATTCTGCCCAATCTTTTCATATCAATATTTGTATGCCCTCGATGTGAGTATTGGATGCCGAAGGAATATAATCAATCGTTATTATTATTATTATTATTATTATTATTATTATTATTATTATTAGCCGTTGAATTCTGTTGTATACAAATTTCCTTCTAGGTCCCATCTAATCATATAAGGTCGAAAATGCTTTCAGTACATTTTCCTTTGATCATTCTTGTAAAAAGAAAAAGAAAAAGAAAAAAATAAACTAAAAAAAAAACAAAAACAAACTTTCGCATGTGTTCAACAGAGCAACGATTAGAAGAGTTAACAAAAATACAAACTTTACTCAGAGCAAAAAATATCAGGAAATTGTGGAGAGCCATGATCGCTCAGCTGAAGAGACGTGGTACATAGAAGAAAAAGAAGATCGATATCATTGATGCCGGATCAGGAGAAAAATAATGATGATAATGATTGTGATGATGATGGCGACAGTGGTGGCTTTTGAGATACAAGAATATGTCGGAAATCGAATGACTTTACTTATTGTCCAAACCAGCATCAACGTGTCTGACAGAATTCCCAAGAAGTATTTCTTAGATCCAAATCTCCATCATTTGGATCGTTTTGTAAAACAGTGAAGCCAGGAAACAAAATCTAAGATCGCCTATCAAAAGACACGCATTGTCTCGGTTGGCGCCGGACGGATCTTGTAATAAATACGAAAACAACCGTAACTGGTCGAAACATATCTCCCACGACGTGGCGCCGTCTTCGATCGACGTCCATCGTAAAATAAGATTGTCTAAATACACTTGTGTAGAGCTAGCTTTTTCGATCCTTTAACTTTGCTAAGCCCAATGTCTTTCTTTCGTTTCTTCTGCCATTCAATCATTCCTATTTCTCCTCATCATTATCCGTATCTTTATTCTTAATTTCATTTTTGATGACTTCAATCTTTGTTTGGATTTTCCAGAGCAGGAAACATTTATTGAAATTTTCAAAAAGCTAATCGTATTAAAAAAGAATAAATTGTGTTCAGTGGTGAGGAATAATTCTTATAACTGTCGGATACTTTTTAATTCTTTCTTCATATTTCTTAAATTAAGGCTGTCCATAAAAATCGGGTGCACTTTAAAACATTTATAACTGTATTTGTATAGGCAATAGAAATAATTTGTAAAAAGGATTAGAAAGAAGTACATCTATAATATTTAAGTTTTTATTGAAATTTTATTTAAGTTTCCACATGTCCTCCATCATTATCAATACAATTTTTCAGTTTATGGAAAACATTTGCCAACTGATTTAGAACAATGCTTGAAATCACATTAGTTATTTTAGCTTTACAAATCTTCTAATGAACTAGGTTTGGTTGCATACACAATTTTTTTCGCATAAAAAAATCTAATGGAGTCAAACCTGGCAAACGTGGAGGCCAACAAAATGGTCCACCCTTTCCGATTCATCTGTTAGAAAATTCCGGATTTAGAAACTGTCTAACACGCAGCGTAAAGTGACAAGGAGCTCCATCTTGTTATAACACTCTATTATCTTTCAAGTTTAATTGTTCAAGCTCATTTTTACAGATTATTTCTATCACAAATACAAATAAAGTTATAATTTTTTTAAAAGTGCACACGGACTTTATGGACACCCAGTATTACGAGATAGGTCAAAAAGTATCGGGATTCCAAATATAAAATGAAAGCTACAACGCAATACGATTCAATATTTAAACTCCTTTGAACTACTTACCTCCTGGAGCGACATTCATTATCCAGCATCGTTTTTATTGATAGAAGAATTCTTGAAAACTCTTTTTTTTGGGGGTAGGGGATAGCGTGCATTTGCTTGGATTACTTTAACATTTTGAAATAATTGAAGTGGAAATTGAATTTTGGGAAAAAAATGCTAGTGGCGAGGTTTTAGAAATATGGGGATTGTCAAACCTGCAGAATGTTGTGTTTAGACAAAAACGGCAGCACCAACCATGGTCACTGATGAAACCTCTGTATCGTGTTGAAACAGCCACACTCTACACACTTTCCTTCCGAAAACTTTATAAACCAACAAAAGTGAGCGAGAATTTTATAACTCTACCTGTTCGAGAGAGTTCAAGGCCAATCTGGGGCAAGAGTCTTCATTGTATGTAGACCTCATTATACTTGAGAGGGAGTAACTTGAAACGGTCATTTTCTAAAGAGCTTAACTTGAGTGTTCGTATTCATTTTTGTCGAGTCGAACAATTGCTATTGTGAACATACATAATGACTTTTTCAATTGTATTTTCATAACAGACGACAAATTGTTTGCCATATTCAAATGAGCTTCATTCGTGTTCCTAAAATTAAAACCACGACATCTATGACAAGCCATGCTACCTCCACGGATTGGAATCATCTTCATTTGCCCCGTGTTCAAAATGCAATTTTTTTTTTCACGAAGTTAATTTCTTTCACCCACGGACAACTTTCTGAAAACGACTTCCACGCGCATACCTCCTTGAACACTACATTCTGGACAACTTCACAATTCAATTCTTATTCATCCTTCTCATCTTTCATTTTCTATCATGTTAGAATAGTGGTTCTTGTACAGTCATCAAAGTTAAACAAAATCGAACCTGGTCAGTATCTAGACGGCTGACCGCTTCGGGAATACAAGGCACTGTAAGCTGGGATATCTGGTTGGTTTAATAGATAATGGCTCGCATATCTTAATCGGAGATCCGTGTTTTAATTGGGTTAGTTGTATGCAATTTTTTATGGCTTCAACTAAATATAATTTGAGCTCAATATTATGCAAAGATAAAATATATACCTTTCCACTTTGTTTTAAAATGCCAGTCTTAGAATTCAGTAAGTTTGTCGGTTGCTTATACAAATCTATAGCAAGTTTCTCTTCAGTACATTGCCTACAAAATTCCTGGCCAGCTTTGTATTTAGGACATCTCTTCAGTATCTCCCATTTCAAGATTGGGTCTTTATTTATTTCTTGCTTAATAGTCTATACGTAAGTGGACAATGTAGTAATATACTTAGTTTTTTCTTTATTGAAACTACTTGTGTGATTATAATATCTTTTTTAAAACTTACCCTGTGTAGCTCTTATATATATTTTGTGGTCAGTATCATCCGTATACTTATAGATTTTAACTTGATAGACTACGCATTCCTACTGACATCTACCCTGTAAGGGACAACTATTTTTATTCCTACAATTACAACTTAGGATTACAACTATATGCAATAACAAAAAACGCTTTAAAGCAAAATGATAAGATATATATATATATATATATATATATATATATATATATATATATATATGTTCATCCACATATATATAAGTATTTCTGGTATTTTTATTGTAAATGTATTTCTAATCTATAGTATTTTATTTTTGTTGTTGATTCGCTATTTCTGATGACTAAACCTTAACTGGTGCTACGACGCCGGTTCAGTTTGGATCTGGAAACAACGAGATTTAAGAAATCGTTCTATGCTTCTCAAAAGCCCAAATTTCCCGAGTTGAGTCCTTGCTGCCCGGGTGTAGTTTGTCGTCATGCCAAGGACTGGTTTAAATAAATAATCTGAAGTGCTTAATCGAAAGTAATATATAAAATCATCTCCAGATTACGAATTAATTCCTTTTTTGAAACTCATATATATATATATATATATATATATATATATATATATATATATATATATTTGTTTTGGAATTTATACGTGGATTAATTCAAAGTAAATTTAGATAGCAAATTTTTTCTTCTTCTTTTATGTGCCTTTTCTTTTTAGGGGGTAGGCGATCATGACTTTCAACGTCTTTCTATCCCTGGTGGCTCTTAGCACGTTTTTTCCTTGTTACATCACGCAACCACAGTGCTGTCATCCACCTGCTCAGGTCATTCAAATATATTATCCTCTGCTTTCCCCTGTCTCTTTTTCCTTCTTTCTGGCCGGTTAATATCAGGTTTTCCAAGCCCTCCTTCCTCATCGCATGTCCCAGGAACTTTAGATGTCTGTTTTTGATGCCCAGTATTAATTTCCTTTTCGTTTCCATCTCGTCTAAAGCCTCATTATTGCTCACATGTTCGATCCATGATATTCGCAGCATCCTTGCCACTTTGTTTTAAAATGCCAGTCTTAGAATTCAGTAAGTTTGTCGGTTGCTTATACAAATCTATAGCAAGTTTCTCTTCAGTACATTGCCTACAAAATTCCTGGCCAGCTTTGTATTTAGGACATCTCTTCAGTATCTCCCATTTCAAGATTGGGTCTTTATTTATTTCTTGCTTAATAGTCTATACGTAAGTGGACAATGTAGTACTATACTTAGTTTTTTCTTTATTGAAAGTACTTGTGTGATTATAATGTCTTTTTTAAAATTTATCCTGTGCAGCTCTTATATATATTTTGTGGTCAGTATCATCCGTATACTTATAGATTTTAACTTGATAGACTACGCATTCCTACTGACATCTACCCTGTAAAGGGACAACTATTTTTATTCCTACAATTACAACTTAGAATTACAATTATACGTAATAACAGAAAACACTTTAAAGCAAAATGATAAGCTATATATATATATATATATATATATATATATATATATATATATATATGTTCATCCACATATATATAAGTATTTCTGGTATTTTTATTGTAAATGTATTTCTAATCTATAGTATTTTATTTTTGTTGTTGATTCGCTATTTCTGATGACTAAACCTTAACTGGTGCTACGACGCCGGTTTAGTTTGGATCTGGAAACAACGAGATTTAAGAAATCGTTCTATGCTTCTCAAAAGCCCAAATTTCCCGAGCTGAGTCCTTGCTGCCGCGGGTGTAGTTTGTCGTCATGCCAAGGACAGGTTTAAATAAATATTCTGAAGTGCTTAATCGAAAGTAATATATAAAATCATCTCCAGATTACGAATTCCTTTTTTGAAACTCATATATATATATATATATATATATGTATATATATATATATTTGTTTTGGAACTTATACGTGGATTAATTCAAAGTAAATTTAGATAGCAATTTTTTCTTCTTCTTTTATGTGTCTTTTCTTTTTATGGGGTAGACGATCATGACTTTCAACGTCTTTCTATCCCTGGTGGCTCTTAGCACGTTTTTTCCTGTTACATCACGCAACCACAGTGCTGTCATCCACCTGCTCAGGTCATTCAAATATATTATCCTCTGCTTTCCCCTGTCTCTTTTTCCTTCTATCTGGCCGGTTAATATCAGGTTCTCCAAGCCCTCCTTCCTCATCGCATGTCCCAGGAAACTTTAGGTGTCTCTTTTTGATGAACAGTATTAATTTTCTTTTCGTTTCCATCCCGTCTAAAACCTCATTATTGCTCACATGTTCGATCCATGATATTCGCAGCATCCTTCTGTAGAACCACATTTCAGTTTCTTCAAGTCTTTCCTTCATCTTTGATGCCATATTGAAGAACTGACACCTCATAGCAATTCAAGATAGCAAATTAACTTTTTGTAGATTAACTTTCATAAGTTTTCATGAAATATAATATTTGCGATTGTTCAGTCCATAGTCATATAAAAAAGAAAACAAAATATGATTAATTCTGATCGCATTGCCTAACGTAGAACTCTATTTTTCCCTCTGGTCGGATGCAGCACACAAGCTGCTGTAGTGATCCTTTGATCACCGCTGTCACATCGTTCTAAGACTAGTAATCCTTTCGCCCGATACCTTGTCGATGGACTGTAGGTGGCGCCTTTCTGTCTAGGAATCATTGTTTTTGACATTTTCATGTAAGTTTCAGCAGCCTTACTTTTCCGTGTCAGTTTACGATAATTTAGTGTCGTTCAGCGGAATCTGGATTGGATTGAAAAGATCTATCTTCTTCTTCTTCTATGTAGCTCTTAGTACGCTTTCTCCTGTAACATCTCGCAACACCTGTTTTATCATCCACTTGCTCAGGCCCTTCAAATATGTTATCCACTACTTTCCCCTGTATCTTTTTTTCCTCTATCTGGCCTGTTAGTCTCAGTTTCTCCAAGCTCTCCTTCCTCATTGCACGCTCAAGGAACTTCAGTTGTCTGTTCATGATGCTCAATATTAATTTCCTTTTCATTTCAATTCTTCCCAAAACTTCATCATTGCTCACTTGCCCGGTCCATGATATCCTCAGCATCCTTCTGTAGAACGACATTTCAGCTACTTCAAGTTTTACCTCCATCTTTGATGATATTTTCCAACATTCACTGCCATATTGAAGAACTGATATCACATAGAATTCTAGTTCTCTCTTCTTTGCTTCTAGTGAAAGTTCCCTGTCTCTTAATACATTACTCAGCTTCTGGAACGCGTCCTTCGCCATGCCAATTCGCCTTCGAACCTTTGTGTCGCCCTTTCTGACTCCTGTTCAAACACTTCCCAGGTATTTAAATTTTGTACCTGCTTGATTGTAGTATCCCCCACCTGTATTTGGCATTTTGATTTGCTCTTTTTGCTGATAATCATGCATTCGTTTTTCTTGCAGTTTATTTGTTGTCCTTTTTTGTCACTCTCTTCCGCTACCTTCTGTAGGAGGTCTTGCAGTTTCCCTTCCGTGTCTGCAATCAGGACTGTATCATCTGCGTATCTTATGTTGTTCAAATTGTGGCCTCCGATGACAAATCCTGGCATAACATCTAGGGCCCTCAAAATATTCTCGCTGTGCAAGTTGAACATATCCGGTGAAAAGACGCATCCTTGTCTTACGCCCCTTTCTATCTTTGCAAATCTACAGAATTCGTTATCTGTCCGTATGCAAGCAGTTTGCTGCCAGTATAGATTCTTAATTACTCTAATGTCGAGTATACTGAACATCTCCAACAATTCTTAGTGACGTATTTAAAAAAGGTTTCATGTTTTACAGAAATGACATTTAAAATTTAGATACCAACATGAACATTTGATAATTACTGAGTTTTCATTAGTAAGAAGCAAGCATGGATTTGAGGTTTTCATCTTTTCTCTTTTTTAAATTATTTCACCCCTAGCAAAGCAATAAATTGACTACGATGCAATGTGTTATCGAGTGTTAGACAATATGAGGAAAAATATAATTGATAGAGATAAATAAAAGAATATAAATTACGAAAACAGAAAATAAAGTTTGACATTGCATTGAATTTTTTGAAGATCAAAGTTTATTAATAAACTAGATGCCGAAAGAGATACAAGAAGTACAAAGGAAGTGCTAAACTATTAGCAAACTAGCAGTATAGCCCGGCGTTGCTCGGGTGTAATGAAAACTTTAAAACTAATCCATGGTCCTGGAGTTCGGACTCAGTCTAAATAATATTTGTGTGATGTTTGGTGAGAATCGGATAAAAATTGTGGATTTGTATAAAGGACATACAGACAGATAAACAGACACACACACAAACATCTTGCCTTATATATATATATATTATCGATTTTCTGCACTATTGTAAGAACTGCAACCTTGAAACTTCTGAATATCGTTTCTTTTGTCTTTGTCTATGAGTGTATCAAATTTGATTAAAATCGGACCACTCCTTCTATAACCCGATTTTTTCGATTATCGATTTTCGATATTTAACGGACACACACACACAGACACATCTTCTACTTCTTCTTCTTCTTCTATGTGCCCTGTCCCTTCAGGACGTAGGCGATCATGGATCTCCACGTCTCCCTATCCCTTGTGGCTCTTAGTATGTTTGCTCCTGTTGCTCCTGGCAACCCCCGTTCCGTCATCCACCTGATCAGGCCCTGCAAATATGTTATCCGCTGCCTTCCTATGTCTCTCCTTCCTTCTATCTGTCCAGTCAGTATCAGGTTCTCCAGGCTCTCCTTCCTCATTGCATGTCCCAGGAACTTCAGTTGTCTCTTCCTGATGTTCAGCATCAATTTCCTTTTTGTTGCCATTCTTTCTAACACCTCGTCGTTGCTTGTATGCTCAGTCCACGATATCCGTAGCATCCTTCTGTAGAACCACATTTCGGACGCTTCCAGTTTTGTCCTCATTTTCGATGATATTGTCCAGCATTCACAGCCGTATTGAAGAACTGACATCACGTAACAGTCTAGAACTCTTTTCTTCGTTTCTATTGAGATTTTCCTGTGTGTTAGTATTTTGCTCATCTTCTGGAACGCGTCCTTTGCCATGCCAATTTGCCTTCGGATCTCCGTGTCGCACTATACACAGAGACAAATTTCGATTATAAATAAGTTCAGATAATTTATGGTTATACTTAACCATTTTAACTGTAAAATGATGATACCATGCCTCCCATCTTGTACTGCGATTAAATTCATAAAGTCTCAATACCATAAAGGAAAATTTATCAAAGCAAGTAACATGAAAGTATTTATAAGAAAGGCATTGTGAAGCTACGTTACAGTGGTGAAAAAAGAACTGAAGATTCCTTGAGAAGGCAACCAATTTAACAAAAGGGTAAATCTGAATTAAAACCAACATTTAATAGGATAGACTCTCTGACTATATTGTTCTAGACACAAAGCTATACTATGACTACAATAATTTTGTTGTCCCATTACCATAATGAGTTAGTGGACTAATGATATAACGTTATACAAGCTAAAGACAACTTGGTGGCCCGTAGATGCAACTATGACCAGAGGAGAAAACGTAAATGAGAAACTCATTTAATTCTTTTAATTATAACCTACCCTAGGTCACTCAAATCAAGACAATCCAGTGTTTACTGGATAGTTATATGATGTCCGTCCTTCAGTATGTCATCGAATGATAGAAAATCTCTTCAAAGATAAAGGAAAGACTTGAACCAATCAAAATGTGATTCTACAGGAGGATGCTGAGGAAACCTTGGATGGAGCACACGAGCAATGACGAAGTTTTGAAGAGGATGGACAAAAAAGGAAACTGATAATTAACATCAGGAAAAGAAAACTGAAGATTTTGGAACATGTAATGAGGAAAGAGGGCTTGGAGAACCTAACGCTCACTAGACGTATAAAGTGCAAGAGAGACTAGGAAAAGCAGCGCACATTATACCTGATGGACTTAAACAGATGGATGGTGGTGCGCGGATTGAATGAAATAACAGGAAAAGTGAAGGTCGATGATTTGTTTTCGAATTTGTTGTCATTATCATAATGTTTCGTCTACTATACCTTCCGATCTTCAAAATAAACCCGTTATTTAATTACGTAAGTAGGATGTTCTGACAATATCTTGAGATACCCCATCAAGTTCTTTATTCTTCTGTATGCTGTGTCCATTCAAGATGTTGGTGATCATGACTCATAATTTTTATGCGCTTTTTAAGTCTTAATAATTTTGGTCTTTTTGCAATCTTTCCTAAAACCGTTTCTGTCATCCACTCGCTTACGCTTACCAGGTAGGCTGCGCTTGCATTCATTTTGCCCCTCTTACTTTCTGTCTTTCGAGTATCCAATTTAAAAAGAAACAGCTTTCCTCATTATGTGTCCCAGAAATGCCAATTGATGTCTCATCATTGTCCTTTTTGTTGCCATTGTCTCTAGAACTTCTTCGTTGCTCACATTTTTGGCCTGTGGGAATTCTCAGCATTCTTCTGCTGTTTCGAGTTTCTTTCTTCATCTTTGAGAAGATTGTCCGGTATTCACTATCATATAGTAGGACTGATTCTGCATAACAGTTTTGTACTTTTTTGTTTCTTAATACTTTCCTCAGGCTATTAAAGGTATCTTTTTTTATTATAATAATGCTCCTAAGGATTTCTGTGTTTCACTTGACGTTCTTTGTTAATACGCTTCCAATATACCTACATTATTGCATCTCTTTCTTATCGGCATCGCCAGTCTGTAATTTCTATGTTGGACTGTTCTTCATACCGTTCTGTTATTGACCGTGCTGTTTTTAATGTACACATACCCGTCTCAGGGACTAAACTCAAAATTTCTAAGCCATCGTGTTTACGAAATTTCTCTTCTGAAGCATAAACCTATTGCATTTTTTTTTATTCCTGATATAACATTTTCTTTTTCCTACGCTTTTTCTAACGTTGGCCTCCTTTTTACAAAACGATTTATCTTTATTTCTATTGTTTTATCTATTTCTTTCTTTCTTTCCCGCTTTAAATAATATTTACTTTATCTTCTCGTTGAAAATGTGTCAGGTCTGAACCTTTCTTTTACTTTGACGCAAATATCAAATTTTCAATCAGACGGTTTCGTTGTATCCGAAGCTTCCCATTGGACACTTTGACAGATCTAATCTTTTCCAGCGGTTCCGACTGAATAATTCTAGTCAAAAGTCCAAAAGCCAAGGTAAAGGGATAAAACCATCAGGTAGAATGACGTTTGCCGAGGCCAAGCCAAGTTCAAACTATTTTTCATGACAAAATCGACAACAAAGAACATTCATTAAATGGACCGGAATATTTAGAAGATAGATAAATAAATAATATTTAAAATAAGACAAACATTGTAAAAACATGTAAAAAGCAAGGAGAGCAGGAGTGAAAGTGAAAATATATATTTTGTCAAATAAAATACATCTAATTAATTTTGTATTTTCAAAATATCCCAGCCAGATAACGATTTAATTCAAAGAACAAATACTCTTACACTTTTACGATAAGTTCTGCTTCTAAGTCAACTAAAATAGTCTCTCTCGCTTTCTTTCTTTCTCTTTCTCATTCAAACACACATACATAGGCACACACATATAGTGTTCAGTTGTGATAATGTTTAGCGTTAAGATTGTTGGTATTTCTGTTGTTTTACTGATGAATGTTTTTCGGCAAGCAGAAGTTATCCGAAACTGCTCGATATCAGGGTTGTGATAGACAGTTAATAGGTTAAATTTAAAAAATAGAAATTTTAAATGACCAGGTTCAGGCATAATCCTGGTCAGTTAAAGTGACATGATTTTTATATTCAACCTATATATATATATATATATATATATATATATATGGATAAATAGAACATTTGAACTTCCAAAATTATAACGGATAAATTGACATCTTTTACATGTATATATATATATATATATATATATATATATATATATATATATATATATATATATATATATTGATTGTTTAATAACTTAGTTTTTGGTCAGAAGAAAATTAAAGCAGTGCGCATCACATTTGTATTAAAAAGTGTTCAATACAATTATATTGTAGATCTTTTAAATATTTTTCATTTGTAAACGAGTTATTACGCGACCTAGGTTTCTACCATGAGTGGTGTCTTCAGGCGATATTCAGTAACTCTTATTGAAAATCACCTGAAAACACGACTCATAGTAAAAACATTGGTAGCGTAATAACTCTTTTACAGATGGAATATATATATGATATTGAGAACAGACATCATATATATATATATATATATATATATATATATATATATATATATATGATGTTTCAATACCACAGCGAATGCGGGACAAACTCACCAAAGATTAAGAAAAGACTTGAAACAAACGAAATATGCTTCTGCAGAAGGATGCTGAGGATTCCATGGACGGAAAACTCGAGCAGTGACGGAGGCTATGGAGAGGATGGATACAAAAAGAACATTGATACATAGCATCAGGAAAAAACAACTGAAGTTTTCGGATCATGTAACGAGGAAGGAGGGCTTGGAGTATCTAATGGTCACGTACAGATAGACGGGAAGAGAGACAAGGGAAATCAACGCACAACATAACTAAGACACTTGAGAAGACGAATGGTGGATCGGGGATTGACTGAAATAACAGGAGAAGGGGTATTACGATCGACAAATGGTAAGGGAAAAGTGGAGGGCTATGATCATCTAGGTTTTTAAAGGATATGTCATATAGAAAAAGATATAATTAATGCAGAACGGTTTTAAACTTAAATGGTATGTTGTTTCAATCATTCCGACTTCGAAGTTTCGTGAAGGCCTTATTATGATGTCTTCACTCTTCGGGAATTTTCTTTATTTGTTATTATTTTAGCAGAATAGACAAAATCTCTGAAGACTGATGACATCCTAATAACGCATTGATGAAACTTCATATACGGCCAATACTGCAACACCACTGCTCAAGTAAACGTGAAAAAAAAAATAACCTCAAAACTGTCATGCTAAAAGGTACTGTAAATTTTCTTCTTGCGGTTCTTTTTTGTTACCAAAACCCACACTCTTGAAGATGAGTTCGTAAGGAGATTGAAAGTACTTGGGAACATTGTGAAATGAATAATAAATTAATCTATCAAAAGTTACACCTCATTTCTTACATAATACGCGAAAGATTATCCGTGAGTATGAATGGATTTTATTAAAAATAAGCAAACACAATGTTTGCAATTTATTTAAAACTTACATGCCTAAAAGAAAATTTGATTCCTTAATACACAAATAATATATATATATATATATATATATATATATATATATATATATATATTTATATTTATTTATTTATATATAATCACCAATAGTATATTTAAGCCACCTGTACACATAGTAATCACACTGCATCCTTTGACTTGAAGTAGTTCAGTTATAAAACATTGCGTTCTTTGCTACAAATGTGAAAATCGAATTCGTTTTTTCATTTCATTCCAAGGTGAAAAAAGACGAAAACTGTTGTGCAGGGATTTACAGTCTGAGAAATAAAACAGAGTATAAGAGATGCTGAAGAAAGGATGAGAAGTGGACTAGACATATGGAAGGTGGATAAGATTTAGGGAGATATAAGATGACAATAGACATTGCATTTAAGGTTTTTGGGATTATGGTTATCAGGAAAGCACTTATACGGAAGCTAGATCCATAGGAGGGAAGTGCAAGAAAAAAAAAACTGATCCACTAAAACTAGCGGTTACTTTTGTTTATTTTGACGGTAAAAGCATGGGACCTATATACCAATGTAATAACACAAGTAAATTCATATAAATTCATGTGACTAGAGCACCAGGAAAAGAAGATCATAAAATAGACACTGTGAAAATATTTGTAGAAAAGACAGGGGGAAGCCACATTCCGACAGTGAGGAAGTGACTGAAGTTGAGCTGCTAAATCAAATTATGAATGTAAAAATTTACGGAATTCCCTTTTCGGTTTATTAAACCTGAAAACACTATCAAAAGCCACATTATCAATTTCACTTTTGGCTTCTCATTTCAGTTAACATCGATAAGATTGAATGCGTGCATTTAACGTCTTCATTTATCTTCCAACAAGAACGACGAAAGTTCGAGCTAAAATACATTTTTAGAATTCACGCATTATAGGATTAAATAGGCCTTTAGGTTTGCTCGGATAGAACAGTTTCCGAAGAAAGACTTCTAAAATACTCCACAACGGTAATCATAGCCAAAAAATAGGCCTAAAAATTTAATTTTATACAGGAATACAAGACATGGAACACCACTTTCTAAAAAAAAAACAAAAACAAAAAAAAAAACAACTGCAACAACTTCTCCGCAAAAAAGAGTCCTAATTAATTGTTTATTTCTTGTCTCGTTGATAAAGGTCAGAGGTTTGTGTATGTATGTGTGTATGATTGTGTGATACTTTGTGTGTGTGTGTGTGTGTGTGTCCGTCTGTGCGTGTGTGTGGCTTTCACAAACCGTTAAATAGAATATATATACATATATAAATTATTAGTTGTACAAAATCGTATTATGGCAAGAAATAAATTAGGTTTTATACTTACAGGCATTTTGTAAGATGAAAAATAAAAAAAATAAAAAAACACAGTAAGAACGAACGATCTGTTACTAACCCAACCTCTTCAGGGTCATCTGGGAAAATTTATTTCTTCTTTTTAAAAAAATTTAGAAATGAAGATGAAATTGTATGACAAAAAAAATGTTATGGACAGCAAAAAGGGAGGAAGAAAAAATTATTGTCATACAATTTTATCTTCATTTCTAGATTTTTTAAAAAAGAAGAAATAAATTTTCTCAGATGACCCTGAAGAGGTTGGGATAGAAACCGGTCGGTCATTTTCCCTGTGTTTTATATTTTTATGTTTCATCTTACAAAACGCCTGTCAGCATTAAACTTCATTTATTTCTTGCCATATATATATATATATATATGTATTGTTCCTACGCCTATAGCACGATTCAGATTTCCATGCAGTATGCAGTCATGAGATGCATATTATGATGCACATAATGGTTACTTACATATTTATCAATATATACTTAATAGTTCTCTTAAATTACATTAGGTACTGATTTTTTGTATTACGCACAAACACCCTTGGGAAAGGTATTAATCCGTCTCTTCTCTCAAGTTATGGGTTAAATAATAAGACAGATTGGGTTCTATAGTCTGAAACGGCAACCAGTCTACCGCAGAAAGAAAAAGCAACCTTCTGCAGGATAATCTTCTGGCCAGTCAGACATGTCCTTTCGAGACATGATCATCCAAATCGTGTATCCCGTATGGCACTTAACTGACTGACTGACTGTTTAATTAAGACCAGAAAAACTAATTATATAAGTTCATGTACTTGCGTGTATATATATATGCATAATTACTGATATCTATATACATCTGTGTGCATATGAGAGAGAGAGAGAGAGAGAGAGAGAGAGAGAGAGAGAGAAAGAGCGAGAGGAGAGAGAAAGAGCGGGAGAGAGAAAGAGCGGGGAGAGAGAGAAAGAACGGGAGAGAGAGTGAGAGAAAGAGCGAGAGAGAGAGAGAGAGAGAGAGAGAGAAAGAGCGGGAGAGAGAATTGTGTAGATATAATAGCATAAATACAAGAGATAATAAAACAACAAAAGCAATAACGATAATAAGTCTAAAAATGTTTTTTTTAACGATATGGATTGGATGGGGAAGTAAAGTTTTCGGTCACCACAACTTCTACTATACAGCTTCTTTTCTCGCAGTTGCCGTCTGTGGAACTCTCACCCATATTCTTGCTACAATCTCCAAGAGTTTAAATGCAGCGGCAACTGTCATCTTCTCCTTTTACACTTTCCTCTCACGCAGCTCTCTTCACACAACTATTTCAGTCGTTCTCTTACCCATGATCCGACACCTAATCTGACCTGTTCTCTTCAATCTTTACTATCCCGTTATGCAACCCCCTTCACACCAATGACCATACTACCTTGCTTGGGTTGAAACGCTTATATATATATATATATATATTAAAGAAGCGAAAGAACTGATAGATTAAAACGCACTGTTCATGCATTTACTTTGATAAAGAGTGCTCAATACAAAGTAGAACTTAACACTGTAATTTTGTGATTGAATTGTTTTCTAAAATCTTTATATCACTACACAAAAATTTCATGCTTCTGAACAATACTGTTATTTTCAGGTGATATTTTAAATAAATGGTGAAAATGATCTATTTAGAAAATATTTTCTAAATAAAGCTTTTTCACCATTATATTTTATCATATATATATATATATATATATATATATAATTTTAATGTATGCTTTATATACAAAAATATATATACAGGCTAATTGAAAAGAATCCTCAGTTCGCTGTACCACAAAACATTCTGGCTCGAGATGTTGGTAGCGAAATCTGTTGCCCATATCGAATTTTAAATAAAATCTCATGATAAACGTTTTAATTTCATATCTATTTCTTGTAAAAATTATCGTCAATAAATAAACTATAAGTATTTCGAAATACGGAATAATGATAATATACACGCTAAAAAGGTATGCCTTCTTCTACCGAACGCCCGCCCAGGGGTATAATCACCGACTGACGCCAATTCGGTCGGGTTTCAATCTTGGGTAAAAAGCAATCGGAGTCTAACCGTACTGATGAGCTGTAATACAGCGAAACAGATCTGTCTCCGGATGACTATATATATATATATATATATGGTTAATATAAATATATCTCAACTTATGATTTTCCCAGCAGTCGCTTTGTCCACTCATCTATATATATGTGTGCTTTTGGAATAATTATATAATTTACAATTAATAGATTCTTTATTCGTCTTATCCACCATTTTCGAAAATTTACAATTGTTTTTGTCTTGATTTCTTCCCCTCCCGCTCCTGTTTTATGTACCAGGAAATCCTAATCGGAAATATTAGCTCAATTGTTTGAGTGAATGGACTTAATTATGATGTTCACAACTAATCCTCGCCGACTGTCGTCGACAGAAAGAAAGTAGGAATATATGGAAGAAAAATCTGAGAAAAAGCTGATGAAAATTATTGGTGGAAGTGAATTGAATTGATTTCAAATGAGAAGTAGGTCTTTGAAAGTCAGTGTTAGTGACTAGTTTTATTAAAGAATATGCCATTAGTATAATTATGAGTGATTGTTTTAGCATTCTGTTTCTTTGTTGTTGTTTTATATTATCTAATTTTATTTTTCTGCCTGCAGTGATTAATTTCTCGTTGTTTCGCACAAGGCTGTGGTCATTTTTGAGTGTCGAAAATATATGGAAATCTGACACTTACAGACAAAGGAGAATGTGAGATTGAAATAAACATACACACATTTGCCAAACGTATCTCTCTATCACTCTTTCTCTTTCTCTCTCTCTCTCTCTCTCTCTCTCTCTCTCCCTCTCGCTCTCAATCTCAATCTCAGATTCAGGCACATACACATTCTTTTACTTCTTCTTTATGTGCCGTGTCCTTTCAGGGCGTTGGTGATCACGGTATTCTACTTACCCCTGTCTCTTTTTGTTCTTAACATTTCTCCTCTTGATATTTCTCCCAAACCTCGCTCCGCCATCCACTTGCTCAAGCCTATCAAGTATCTCTTGCGCTGCCTTCCCCAGTCACGGTTTCCCTTTTTTGACCTGTGAGTATTAGATTCCCCAAACCCTCCTTCCTTATTACGTGTCCCAGAACTTCAGCTGTCTCTTCCTGATGCTAAGTATAAGTTTCCTTTTCGTTTGCATCCTCTCCAAAACCTCATCGTTGCTCACGTGTTTGGTCCATGGTATCCTCAGTATCTTTTTGTATAACCACATTTCTGTTTCTTCGTGTCTGTTTTCTTTGAGGAACACATGAACATATAAGCGCAAACCAACAAAGCTCTGTGTCAATCACTCTATAGCAGGGGTCTTAACAAGTCAACACACATTGTCAAACCGACGTTGTCCGAAGGTACATTCAAAATCACAAGCGACATTTTCGCAGAAAAAATACGCCGACAACTTACACATCAATGCAAAATTCTCACTTATTAATAGTCAGAAACTGTAAACACATACACAAACACAGCACGTACGCATTCGCACATACGCACGAACACTTACATGCAGACAAACACTGATACTAACACAGATATTCAGAAGCAATCATGTTGCATAGACAAACACAAAAGCAAATATCTGTGGTGCACATACGAACAATGATATTCTCACGCTTAAACACGCAAGCATCCTACATATAGAAAAAAACACACTCACATGTCATATATGCGAGTGAGATGACTAAATTGTCGTCTAAATGAAACCAAAATGAAAATAACAATGTCTCATTTTAACAGATATGCTGGGTGGATAAGTAAATTTTCGTCTAAACGTCACAAAAATTAAAATAACATTATTTGATTTTAACAGATATACAGGGGGAATGGATAAATTGTCGTTTAAAAGACTCACAAAAGAAAATAGCACGAGATTTTAACACAGATATTTACTAAAATTACATAAACATATCTTGAAATATCTTGAAATACTAAAGAGCAAATTCATCCAATAAAATTTCCACTGACTTCAACCACGGCCTTCAGAAATTGTCTAAGAGCTATGACTTGGTTCTCCTGCTTGTGTAGCATGGTTCAGAGTCCTGTTGCCAGACATGGTTTCTTCAAGTAGCCATCCACTTGACCCAGAACAACATTTCCTTCTCAAGGTCACTTGATGTAGGCTTCCGTGTTGAGTTTGAGGCCTAATGGGAAAATGGAAAGAACAATAGAAGTATAACGTTGCCATCAAATAGTTATCAATTCCGACACCATGATGTCGGCTGGATATTCGTTTTCATCATTCTCGATACATCTTTTGGTCAGAGCATCTGTCCTCAGATGGATTCTCAAGACACACGCTGGAATGTTCGTATGGGAGATTCCAGCGCAAATGCCAAGCAGGACAGCATGCCATTTCTAAATTTTTGGTGAAGGGAATTGAGTTATGTTGCTCTTTTTCTCACAGATCATGCCCAACTGACCCTACTATACTGTGCTTTTGTCAAAATACAAAAACAAACAAAGTGCATGATACAAAATTAACAATATAAAATGGCGACAATTTAACATAGCGCTTTTTTCATACACAAATGCAACTAATTATCTCGAAACAAACATTATTTAATTACACAGTAATTGTTCTCAGTAATATCTGCGTAGTTTTACCTCTGTTTACCTAACCTGAATCTTTTCTTATATATATATATATATATATATATATATATATATATATATATATATATATAAATGTATAGAGGTACAAAATTTGTATACTATTTTAAAAACAAGGTAATTATTGACAGTTCCTAAGGCATTTTCGTCCAACAACTCATCAGGAGAAAATCGTTGGAATTATAAATTGGACGAAAAGCACAGCAACGAAAACGAAGAGGAAAAAAGTGTGTGTGTCGGGGGGGGGGGAACACGTTAAAATAAATATACATATAAATATTTATTTTAACGTTTCCCCCCCACACTTATACACACTTTTTATTAGTCTTCATTGTCATTGCTATTCTTTTCGTTTAATTTAATAATTCCAACGATTTTCTCCTGATGAGATGTTGGACGAAAGCGCCTTAAAGACTGTCAATAAATTCCTTGTTTTTGAAATAATATAAATATATGCGCGCGCGTGTGTGTGTGCGCGCGCGCAACTTTGGACGTAGTCTAAGCCGACTGTATGGAGCAGTCAGTGTGGCTGGACTCACAACTCAGCTACAACTAATCTAGTGAGCCAAGCTTGCTAACCATTACACCACGTAACCTTTTTAATTTATAATAATGTTCGCCTTCTTCCAAGGCAGTAGTACTGCATCCACCCACCCTGAACTCGAGGTTTACAGTGTAAAAGCCACAGTTTATGAGGATATTTTACGAAGATTACGGTTACCAGCTAGACTTAAGCTGAAGATTGTAGGGAAAGTATCGCAGTTGGGAGTCGGTTCCAAAAGGCAGCGGTTTGTGGGTAGAAAATGTTTGGGTGAAACATAGCCTGGAAGATTAGAACTAGTGAAATCAAAGATTGGAGACTGCGAGAGAATAGAGAGAATTTTGTCTCTATCATGCCCAGAATAAGAAGACTAAAGAGTTCCACCCATATATGGCAAAGATACACCATTTTCGGCCTGATACGACTCTTGCAAAAATATAGGTCAGCAGGAAAAATTCAGGAACCGAGCATATTTCCAGCAATTTAGCGATGGAGGATATGAATGAGTCTAGGTCTCAATTGTCGCAGAAGGCACAGCACCATCGTAAGAAGATACCCGTTCATTCCGATAGAAGGATTTTCAGAGTCCCCTCAAAAATTGTTCAGTAGTTTGTTGATTCTGTAATTTTTTTGATTGAGATTGCATGATAAACAGATAGATAACAAACAGACTCACACAGACACACAGCGACACAGACACACACGCCGATTGATATATATCCCTTTAGATGTTTGTCTCTTTCTTTCTCACTCACGTTTTCCCTCAAATATTACTATTAACAGTTACGAATTACGCCCCCTTTAAATTCATCTCCTACATTTTAATATTTTTTTAATTCAAAATTTTAACTTTAATTCATTTTCATCGCCGTGTAATTTTTCTCTTTCTAAATTTTACTCTTGACAAATTAAAAATAGTACGCTAACATTATAAGATAAGATCGAGTAAACATAAAACCTCTTAAACGTAAGATGTACCTGATGGTTGCATAAACCATGAAACTCCGTGTCATGCCAACGACGCAGGATAATATGTAAATTAATATATAATTAACAGCACTATTTTTACTACCATGATCAATGGTTTGTTAACACCTAAATATTATTTTTATACATGCGTGTATTACCATAAGTGTGTTTATTAATTCACACACACACACACACACACACACACACACACACACACACACACACACATATATATATATATATATATATATATATATATATATATACAGGGTGTTGCAGCAAAATCTGACACTTTACAAAAAGAAAACGAAATAGGCAATAAAAAGATAAAAGTTGTTTATGCAAAGACCCGACTGTTTATTTAGCAAAAGTTAGAGTTACATACTACATTATGTTTTCAATGTAACCAACGTCGGCGGCAGCGACGATCCTCAAAAGGCAGGTGCAAAATGAGTCACACGCTTTGGCGACCATGTCCTTGTCCATAACGGCGAATGACTCCACGATGGCAGCTTTCAGAGAGTTGACAGTGTTATGAGCGTGCTTTTTGGTTTTGGCCTCGATCACTCCCCAAAGGAACTTATCAAGGGGGTTGCAGTCGGGTGAAAAGGGTGGCCACATGTCCGGCGACCACGCCTGGATCATCTTGGCCTTGTGTGTAAGAGCGGAGTCCTGCTGGAAAACGTAAGGGGTGACCAACGGCGATCTCGTCCACCCAGGGCTTCACAGCGCCCCTCAGCACCACATGGTAGATCTCATATTCTGCATTTTCTGGTTTCTGTTCATTATAGACAAATTACTTAGAAAAAGAAACTTAGGGAAATAATCAAAAGACAAAACTAGTTTATCTTTATTATATAAAACATGGTCAAATAACATCACTCATCAAATCCCGGGCCTAATACTTAAAGCAACAACTTTTAGGCTAGATTCGACATTATTCATCAATATAGTCTCTTTCTAAGGTAATACACTGATTTAAATGCTTCTCTAACAATTCGATACTTTTTTTGTAGAAGGATTTGGCTTTGGTCTTAAGATACGCTTCAGTTTCAGATATCGCAAATCTCTTTCCCTGGAGCATTTTTAAGGTCTGCAAGTAGCTAGTAGAGCGCTGGGGCCAGATCTGGACAATAGGGAATGTAGAAACAATTCGAAGTGCAATTCATGTAGTTTTGCCATCGTTGGGATCGATTTGTGACAAGGTGCGTTGTCTTAGTGAAAGATCACTTTTTTCTTCATCTGCGGCCGATTAACAAAATACCTTGTGCATCCCAATATACGGAGCCCCAAAACTTGCCTGCTGATGTTTGCGTATATGGTCGCTTTCACCTGCTGCTGTGCACTCAGCAGACTGCCGAATGGACTCCTTAGTGAAGTGGTAGATTCATGTTTTTTTCATTATCACACACAAATTCTTTCGTGTTGCGTTGAAACAGTTGCAAACAAGGCTCTGAACCGTCGATGCGTTGTTGTTTTTGATCGACTGTGAGAAAACGCGGCACTCACTTTGAACACAACTTTTTGACAAATGTTCATGCAAAATGATGTATACACTGCCTTCTGCTATGTTCAATTCCCCCTGCTATATTACGCAACTTGAAGTTACGGTTCCGTTAAAACAAGTTTCTGGATTTATTGGTGTTTTCCGAGACAACTGCCAATTTTGACTGACCTGAGCATTCAGCAACTTTTGTGTCTGTACGACTGCGTTTAAAGTCAGCATACCATCTCTTAAACGTTGTTTCCGACGGAAAAGAGTTGGAATAACACTTATCAAACCACTTTTTTGCTTTGAAACAAAGAAGAGTGTACTGAAATGTTATGTAATATCAATCATTCTATACAGCAATCAATGCTATGTATTAATTCGTATCTAATGACATGTATCACTAAACAAATATCATGTCCAAACAATTAAATTTTAAATTAACTAAAATTTCTAAATATATATTCAGACTTCAAATAACCTGCAAAAGTTGATGAACTAGAGGAAATCATGTACGTGATCATGGACTTTCATTTGTCCCTGTCTCTTGTTGCTCTCAACATTTTTATTCTTGGTATCTCTTCTAAACCTCGCTCCGCAATACATTTGCTCAGGCCTATTAAATATATCTCGCGCAATTTTCCGTGTCTCTCTTTCCCTTCTATCCGTTCTATGAGTATTCTTAAGAGTAGATGTAGCTATTGATTCGATGTAGTCATTCCACTTAAAGTCGGCTGAGAGATTGAGACCGAAGAGGTGCATTGTATTGCTTTCTGGGAGACTAACGTAATCCATACTGATAGATTATAGGAAAGCTTCTCTATGGTGGTTAAAGAAGAGCAGCTTCGTACTGGATGCAATAAAATTTAAAATCCATTTCTCACCTCAATCCATCAAAGTTTGGAGGTCTTTTCAAGAGCAGAAGCGAGTCTATTGTATTGTCGTCGAACTCAATATGAGCTCAAATAGGGATCGATTAAACTGCAGATCTTCCTTTAGATTTTGTCAAGAAAAACCCGAGACGAATTGCAGGACCACGCTACACAACAGGACAACAGTGTTCAAGGCACGGACAAATGGTAGAATTATATATCTGAAAGATGAATTCTGACGAGAAAAACTTTCTGCTCCGGCAAAGTGAGCCAAACTTCTTAGGAGTATTATCTTCATATGCTATTTCCTTCAAAACGTAGGCGATCATGGATCTCCATTTGTGCCTGTCTCTTGCCACTCTTAATATATCTCCTCTTCGTATCTCCCCAAAATCGTTCCCCGCCATCCGTTTGCTCAAGCCTATCAAGTATGTCTCGCGCTATTTTAAACGGATAGCAGAACATAGTTTGGGGGAAATAAGAATAGTTTATCATACTGAACCTCATCGCCCCACTCTCTCAACTCACCTCAAAAAACGCTTACATCAAATCTATAGGTATAGAGTGTTTGAAAATAACTCCTCCTTTATGTATGGTAGACTCTTCCATGTAACTATAATATTTACAAGATAGGAGAGTCCATAATTCATAAAACAAGGAGTTACTTTTCAATCACCTTGATTATATATAATATTTACTAACGATTAGATATATCCTTTGCTAAGCCTTGACATTGTGGAAGCTTTTTAAATCTCTCGGGGTAGTCTGGGCGTTGACAATTTTACTGTATAGGTAGATGTTTGTTGGTTTTTTTTTTTCATTTTTCTTTTTTGTATTGAGGAAAGTAGACATCATAAATGAGCCTTCATGAAAATAAGAAGTCGGTATGATTCTGCTCAGTTGAGTGACAAACTTCTCCACATTAATCGAAGAAACGCTCTTTCTCTATCTCGATATCGAGCACTTTATGACAAAAACATGCTTACAAAATTATTTTTTATCTGCAGACCACTGAAAAATAAGTCATGGGACTAAGCATCGTCTAAACTCAATTTATATATATATATATATATATATATATATATATATATCCGTTTACTATTTGTTTAAATAAATATACTACTTAAATATATAAACAAATAAATATGCTTATTATATATATATATATATATATATATATATATATATATATATATGCGTTTACTATTTGTTTAAATAAATATACTACTTAAATATATAAACAAATAAATATGCTGTTATATATATATATATATATATATGCGTTTACTATTTGTTTAAATAAATATACTACTTAAATATATAAACAAATAAATATGCTGTTATATATATATATATATATATATATATATATATATGCGTTTACTATTTGTTTAAATAAATATACTACTTAAATATATAAACAAATAAATATGCTGTTATTATATATATATATATATATATATATATATATGCGTTTACTATTTGTTTAAATAAATATACTACTTAAATATATAAACAAATAAATATACTGTTATATATATATATATATATATATATATATATATATATATATATAAACGGAGGCTCTACTCAAATATGAGTATCTACTAAAATAACGTTTCAAGTGATTATATATATATATATATATATAAATATATATCTTGAAACGTTATTTTAGCAGATATTTGAATAGACCATCCGTTTATATATATATATATATATATATATATATATATGTGTGTGTGTGTGTGTTTGGTGCGTGTGTGTACATATATATATATATATATATAACACAGCATATTTATTTGTTTATACATATTTAAGTATTATATTTATTTAAACAAAAAATGAACGCTTATCTATGTAGTTATTAGCCTTTACAGAAGGAAAAATTACAAAGAAGGTTACAATTAATAGCCTTAGACATGTGATCACATCTCACAGGTTTCAGGATAACCCAACTGAAACACATTAGATCAACGAAAGAGTGGATGATATACTTTTCAAATCCTGGTTATTAGCCCATCACAAACTGGTCAAAATAAATCCAGCACCACTTTCCAATCAAGTAATATGAGAACACAGTGAAGAATTGATCCAGAATTGATCCTTTGATGTGGTGTCGGGGACTAACACTTTGATCCTGGGCAGAGTGCGCACATACTCTGATTTGCTGATCTATATGTAAATGAACACACTTTTTCTTTTCTTTTTTTTACAAGACAACTGCGTACAAAATAATAATCAAGAGCTGACCAGCTCTGATTTATCCTAATTTGTTTGGTGGTCGCTTTATCTTTCCAGAAATGTAAACTAAATCATTGGTTTCCTCTGTGAGATAAACTCAAATAATGAAAATGATAATCCTTGCACGTTATCTGGAATCGCTTGACCAACAGTTACAGCTAGCAGACCAAAGCTACTAGATTGTCCGATATAGTATTAGTAAATTCTCGTTCAAATGGCTGGTGATTACATTTCTCCATGATTCTGTTTTAGTGCTATATATACAATGTTAGGCTTTCCAGGTTAACAAATGCATATAATGTGTTCAAACCCGACTGACGTATCAGGAATATAATAATTGTTTAAATAAGCGTGTTTAGGGATTAACTAGTAAAATAATTAAATGTGTAATGTTAATTACAACAGTATTTTATAGTACCTGATAATAATGGTGGCGGAAAAGAGTAAACGCACTAAGTAATAGATCACTTTATTTGCAATGCAAGATAACATTTATTAAAAAGAAAGAAAATTTTAAAACAGGAGTTTCTTCTGTTAAAAGTAAATTACATACACATAAATATGTTTTAGTGGAAATTAGTGTGTTAGTGTGTTTTAGTGTGACGCGTTCCAGCTGTTTTAGCTTCAGCGTGAAAAGTTCATGTCACTATCTCAAAAGAGGGAAACTAGAGAAAGAGAGAGAGAGAGAGAGAGAGAGAGAGAGAGAGAGAGAAAGTGAGAGAGAATTACCTTTAGGATCATATTTTTTTAATCATATCACCCCGAGCAAGGCTGTAACGCCACTGATGTTGTGCACTGATGTTGTGCAGGGGGCTACATAAAAGTGAAAAGATTGGAAAAGAGAAAGCCGGAAACCACATTCTAAACAGGAAACAAGGGATGAGCCTCTTCACGCGTTCAATAGACGTGGGTGGAGTGTGAACCGGGCGATAGTTTAGTCTATCTACTCCAATTGAAAAAAAAAACAAAAAGGAGGAAAAGAATGGAAAAGGGTAAAAGATTGGAAAAGAGAAAGCCGGAAACCACATCCTAAACAGGAAACAAGGGATGAGCCTCTTCACCTGTTCAATAGACGTATATGTTTTTATATTTGAGAGCTGCTGCTTATAATATGTTTAATTACTGCTATTAATATTACTTTTAAGAGCTTTTACTGATACTGTTATGTATGTTCAAGAGCAGCTACTGATATTAACGGGCACTGCAGTACTCCATTTTAAGAAAATTAAAAAAAAAATACTACGAATAAGGTAACTGGAAAATACTCCACCAGCACAGCCAAGAAAATTCATGGCTTTTAAAAAACGCATCACTTAGTCACTATTTACATTATTCGGACTATTATCCTCATCTTTGTGGCTATTTGTACGACGTTTCGGCTGTTGTACGCTCCTGTCTTTATCAGGTGGTAGAAATTTGGAACCGAAACCTTTATTACAATCACTGGGGTTATATCATTCTCATCCCTTACGTAGAAATACCTAGACTGGAAGTCATGAGTTATCTCCCTTTAACACTTCAAGTTATTTGTTCAACACTGCTGTAACTTTTTTGGGGTCAAGTCACAAGAACTAACCAACGTCTATATCCACTGGCCCATGTGACCTTAAGTTAACTCATAACTTCCATATATATATATATATATATATATATATATACACTGGCCTGATTATTTACGATAAATTGGTATTACGAAAATGTGTGCCATTGGGCAGGATTCCAACCTGCGACACCTATCTACATACGGGAAGCTAGTATTTGTTCTGGCAACGTCTTAGACCGCTCGACCACGAATGACCTCCAGTCTAAACGAAAGTTTAATCAAGCCTATATAACACAATTTTCGATTCATCGCAACAACCAATGACACACATTTTCGTAATAAATATTTATCGTAAATAATCAGGCTAGTAGATATAAATATATAATACTGTTTAATTAAAAAACAGAATATCTACTTAAATACGAGTATCGATAAAAGATAATGTTCAAACAATTCATTTCAAATTGTCGGGTGTCTATAATAAAGTTTCGTTAAAATTCGTTAATTTCCGTAACATGTTTATATATATTTATACATAGACCTTTTTACTATTAGTATTATTATTAGTTTTATTTCCACAAAGCTTAAAGCAACTAGTAACATAACACTCTTGATTGATATGCATAAAACAAATACCCTCTACCAAAATATGTTCTCCCTATTAGTTCAGCATTTAAGATTTTGATTTTTAATTTTCTGTTTAAGTTTTAGTTTAAATTAAATTATAAAATTAAAATGATTTAATAAGATATAAATTAAAAAATATGATCGCAGTATTATCATATATAACTACGCTAGCATCACGATAACCAAACATTCAAATCTAGAAATGGTCAGTTCATTATAAGCACTTGATGAATGCATAGTGCATGAAGCGTCTAGGCCCGTAACAGAAGTACGACAATAAGTATATTTATTCATATTTATTCATATTTATTCATATATATTTAATAGCGCTGTTATATTGTTATATTACATTGAGCACTGTTTTATTAACGCCAGTAATATACACACAGACACATACACACACATACAAACACAGACACACACACAAACATATATGTGTCTTTGTCTGTGTGTCATTTTTCAGTGTGCGTACGTGTATATATATATATATATATATATATATACTTTAATCCAAGCGGAAAAAGCAGGAAGGTTAATTCCAAAACCCGATCCTAATTAATATTAAATATTAAATTTTAATATTAAAAATGATACAGTTTCGGGATAGCATTTGTTGCTGAAGTGATGTGTTATCCTTTTCGGGGATTTTATGTCGAAATTGTCATTCAACATCTTTGAAAAAATTTAATTTAATTTTTATATATATATATATACATATATATATATATATATATATATATATATATATATATATATATATATATGTATTGCAATTATCCAAGCTAAGATCCTTTGAAAAATTGAGCAACTGTTCCCATGCTCTGAAGTTGTTTTATATTTTTTATATATCTTTTGTCGAGACTAGCTTAAAATTAAGACAGTTTTGTACACAATATAATGTTTGTTTACAACTTGATTTTCTTGTTTGTTTATTAAAGTTTCTTTCTTTGTTCTTCATATAAGACAATATTTTATTTTTCATTTTCATAGTTTATTAATATATAGAAATTTAATAAAATCTCATCAGTAAAATATGATCGACTATGTTCATGAAAATTCAAAAGTAAGTTTTAAACAAAATTAACAGAAAAACAAATAATGGCGATACATCTAGTCATTTCAATTCTTTAATATTGTAAATAAATTTTTAAAATTTAACGAAATGTATGTATGACATTGATATTTTATTAGATAATATGGTGCATGTATTCAAAAAACTTACATGTAAGTTCTACGGGGCTCGTGTTGTACTAAAGGAAGTAATTTATTTCCTGTTTTTATCTTCAGAAAAAAGGGGATGTATTCTTTTTAATAATCATTTCAACCCAAGCAAAACTACTGCTACTGGTGCGCAGGTGGTTACATAAGACGAGAGTGTTTACAAAGGGGGACAAGTTACAGTGGATGTTAGAAAATGGGTAAGAGAAGAATGAGAACTCTGTTGTGAAGAGAGCTGCATGAGATTAGAGTGAACAGGTAAAGCATGATGCAAGATTTGTCAGTGAAAGGAGGCGAGACAAGGAAATAGAAGATGGCAATTGAAATTCTTGTAGATAGTAGCTGTCGGGGAAGCAGGTATACGGAAAGTAATTCCGCAGGCGGGAAGTGCGAGAAAAGAAGCTATTATAGTTGAAGTTCCTCAAGTCAAGCTGTACACGAGTTAATACGGTAAGTAGATGTAAGATACGGTTTTTCTACTACTTTCCGATCAACTTTGATCTTCAAAATTTTAAATGCAATGTTAACCATTATCTGTATCTTTTTTTTAATTCCATTCCTTTCATTGTTTTCTTTTCTTAATCATTTTTTTTTCTTTACTCGGAGTTTTAAACACTTATTAGATCCTTACGTCTTAGTTTATTTACTGCCTTGCTTGGGCTGAAATAATTTTTAAAACCTACTTTCTTTCAGTATCGATAGTGTATTGCACTAAAATAAGAGGATTTTGTTTCCATTTGAATCAGTTGAACAGTCCTCATCAGCTGCTTGGGAATCGGTGAACATTGCTGTTACACTAGTATTATGTCCATAATTATCATATATTTTCATGACGGTATCTTGGGAATTGGATGCTGCGACAATGTTTACGTAATGTGAATCATTCTAAATACTAGAGATGCTTTTTATGCATACTCTGTTACCGTCAAATTCCCGTTGCCTCTTAAACTCAACCAGCAAAGACTAGATGTACAGAAAAGGGTAAATTTTGTTTTGAAAGGACATTCTCGTATATCGAATTTCTCCGTAAAACTTTTTTTTTCCATTTCAGCTACATCCTATGCCATGATATCCAGGATTTAGTCTGTCCTGGATTTGTTTAGGATTTTAGAATCGCGAAGTTTTCATATGATTAAATGATACTCTATATTTCTGAGATGAGGTATAATTTAAACTATTTACATTATTCGAACTATTGTCCTCATCTTTCATTCGAATGTGAAAATTATCCACAGTGGAAATTTTTATGTTGTAATATGACGGTCATGGTCATGTACTTATTAAAGCATGAAAAAGCTTCCTCGAGGCAATATTCATTAAAAAAACTGTAGTCATGTTCTAAAATGTTTGTAAATAAATATATATATATATATATATATATATATATATTATGCTCTCATTAAGATTGAGCTCTCTAGAGAAGAAAATTTTAAAAACAGTTTCCATTTATGCGATATATGCGTGACTCTTCAGAAATGAATTGCGTTCTTTCGGTGACTGGCGTGTGCATACACTGCTTGTATGCATCAAGTTAAATTTTCCCTTCTCTGATTCCATGCGCCTATGGCTTAGGGAATAGCGACTCCGACTGACACCAAATCGGTCGAGTTTCGATCCCTGCCATAAGTAAGAGGTTGTGTCTAGCTACACTGATGAGCTGTGAAACAGGCTTATATGTTGATAGCTAATATATATATATATATATATATATATATATATATATACAAAACGGCATTTATTATAATAGAGAAGATATTTGTGAGTAAATAAGGACTAGAATAATATTACTTTTCTAATTATGATTTGATTTGTGTTTTGGAAATGCTAAGTGCACTGGAATTGAATTATATCTCATAAAATAGATATTTGAAGAATAATGCTGAAGGTTTTATTTGTAGTAGGGTATTATTCTGAGATGAGGCAGTATTTACATTATTTACATTGTTCGGACTATTGTCATCATCTTCATTGACAAGTTTATGACATTTCGACCGTTGAACGCTCCGGTTTTGTCAAGGTGTTAAGAATTTTGAACCAAAATTACGATTACTTGGGCATATCAATCTCAATCCTTGTGCGAAGACTCTTTTGGTAGTGTTTTGGTAGTTACTGGTTCATCACAGAATACAGTGGATACAGAGGTTAATTAGTTTTAGTGACTTGACCCAAAGAGTTGTGTGTTCAATACCAGGCGACAGCAGTGGTGAACAAGTAACTTAAAGTATCCAATTAAAGGGAGATACCTCATGACCACCAATGGTGGCTTCGCACAAGGAATAAGAATGACATACCCCAGTGATCATAATAAAGGTTTCAGTTCGAAGTTCCTAGTAACTGAAGGAGGCCGGAACGTACAATGACTAAAACATCGTACAAATTGCAACAAAGATGAAGACAATAGTCCGAATAATGTATATAGTGACTAAGTCGTACGTTTTTTAAAAGCCATGAATTTTACTGGTTCTGCTAGTGGAGTGTTTTGCAGATGCCTTATTCGTAATATTTTTATATATATATAATTATTTCACCAAATTAAGGTTCGTAAGAGAGAGAGAGAGAGAGAGAGAGAGAGAGAGAGAGAGAGAGAGAGAGAGAGAGAGAGAGAGAGAGAACAAGGTTCAGAGAATGTCGGGGTATAAATCAGAAATGGATGGAAATCAAGAAGATAGAAGATATCAATTTATGTTGTATTTAAACTTTTGGAGGTTGTAGCTATTAAGGAATCAAGCAAACAGAAGAAAGTTTTACAAACCGGAAGTGCAAGAAAAGAAGTAGAAGATTTATTGAAGAGTATTTTGTATTTATAAATTACTTGTTGTTGACTATTATGGCTACACTTACTAATTGCTGTTTTGTGATTTCGTATAGTTTGTTAATTTGTATATTATTCATATATTTCATTTATTTAGTCAGTTCATTAATTAATCAAGTTATTATTATTTTCATTTTTTCATTTGTCATATCTTGTCTGTTTAATCTGATTTTATTTAAAGTATATTACATTTTCTGCGTTGTATATGTTTATAATTTTATTGGTGATAAAGGTATTTTATATATATCTGTGAACTGTCTGAAAAGTAAAAATACTTCGATGTGTGAGGCATCGTCCACATGCTTCGATGTGAGAGGCATTGTCCACATTGAGTTCTTACCACACGGCCAGACGATCAATCACCAAGTCTATAAAGAGGTGATTTTTTAACACAGCTTAGATATGACACAAGGCCGAATTTATGGAACATCCAGTGAAGATCGAATTCACTAATTAATTGTAGTGATACTAGCGAGACAAGCTGGTTAATCATTGCACTACATCGAGGTGCAAGCAAGTCTATAAAGAGATCATGCGATATTTGCTTCCCTCAATGCACAAGAAGAGAAGCGTCGTAGCCGATTTACCACGACAATGCATCTGCTTACAACGCCCTAAGCCTCCGGCAGTCCCGAGCCAAGAAAATAATCGCCGTACTGAAACAACGCCCCTATTCGACTGATCTTGCTTCCTGTGACTTTTATTCCCCAAGTTCAAGGTCAGTACTTAGGTGGGTGACCACTTGGGAATACCAGGTGCTGTTAGCATTCACGGATGTGCGTTGGGGTGCGGTGGATGTCGGCTTGGAGGGGGAAATCGGTGAGCCGAGTTCCAATTTCAGTCGAGCACGCTGCATTCACTTGCGCACTAGTACCCTTGGGAAAGGTATTAATCCGTTGTTCCCTCCAATTATGGGTTAAATAATTGAGGTCTGCTGTTCGTACGATTTGTGGCAGTCATCTGCACCAATTGTTTGTTATCAGCAGTTCCAAGAAGTGTGGATGGTACTACACAATGCCTTCACCACTATAAACAAATCTCTGTGTGGTTGTCCTGCTGGAAAAAGGTTGGACCCTCATACGTTGAACGCGACGGGAGAATCCATCATATATATATATATATATGTATGTATGTATATATTTAGTATATCCAGGCAGCAAGTAATTTTCTAAACATATGCTATTAAATATAAGAGATAATGAATGTCTATTATGTTTAATCATGAGCCGTTCTAAACGTCGTATTTTTGCTTTAATTTCAGTTGAAAATAAAGACAAAAATTCTCCAACATTTGGATAATTATTTATTGGTTTTCTTCATGTGAGCCGAAAGCTTAGAAGAAAACCAATAAATAATTATCCAAATGTTGGAGAATTTTTGTCTTTATTTTCAACTGAAATTAAAGCAAAAATACGACGTTTAGAACGGCTCATGATTAAACATAATAGACCTTCATTGTCTCTTATATTTAATAGCATATGTTTAGTATGTATATATATATATATATATATATGGATAGATATATCATTGTCTCTTCAGATGAATATATCTTATCTATTAGAAAAGGAAACTGAACATATGTATATATGTATATATATAGAGAGAGACAGAGAGACAGAGAGACAGACAGAGATGGACTAGGTTAGGTTAGATAGATAAAAGTCGCCTGACCTTGGCACAAAGAAGAAAATATGGAAATACCCACTGAGAACCGAAGTAACTACTCAGTCGTAATAGGCTTTAGTGAGTCAAACTCGCTAACCATTACACCACCTCGAGGTGCCATAGATAGATATTTGATTTTTTAAGCGCCGCTTGCATGTGGCACAAGTCCGAACGTATGAGGTAGCCAGTGTGGACTGAACTCACTACTCAGTAGTAATAGGTTCTAGCAAGACAAGCTTGCTAACAATTACACAACCTTGAAGTACGTTAGATAGATAGATAGATAGATAGATAGATAGATAGATAGATAGATAGATAGATAGATAGATATGGAATTTTTTGTAACATTAATGTCAATTAATTTGTTGTAACAAATCACGGCAGTGTCTCTGGGCATGACGGGAAACTGCATCTGGCAGCAGGGCCTCTGATCGGGAAGGTGTGAGGAGTATGGAACCACCTTTTAATTGCTGTTATTCCCAGGTCCACCTTAACTTGGAGTGTTAACACCAGTTATGGTCCAAACTATGGTCAAATAGTTAACCCTCAAACTGGGGTAAAAACTATGAAAGTTGAAATATATACTTTTATAGAAATATATACATAAAAATAGATGGGAAATATTACCAACCATATATTTTTTAAGAAAAAATTATGAGTATAACACATTTTTGAAGGAAAAGAAATTCCTCAGTAAAACATTTTTAATACAAATGTAGAAGACATTTTCAGTTTTCTAAAATAAAAAAGAATAAAAACAAAAAATGTTCATTAAAATTTGACTAAATCAATCTTCTCACTATTACTGAACATTAAATATAATACCTTAAAACACCACCTTTTTGGCATTAAATAAACCACAGTGGTTTATATGCCGTTAAACAAAACTCAAACCCAAACTAATTTAATCACGGCAAATGTTTTGTATGTCATTTATAATTTGTTTTATTTAATTTAGGTGAATTTCCTGTCTTTGAGACAAAAGACATTCAATTATAAATAATTTTTATCAATACCTTCCTTCTTTGTGTTTACTACCTATTCTCTTGGTCCATTGATCCCAGTAGAGCATAAGCCATCGACGGCCCCTCAGTTCTAGAATGCTTCACTGTCATCGATGGTTCTGTAACTTACCTTTTTTACAGGTAGGGGTGCTGACTCTACTCAAACCCCTTAAACTGTTGGTGAAGTGGTTTTGAAGTCTGAGTTTCTCCTAGACCAATTGTTACGCAAGTCTATAGAACCCAGTCTGCCCTTCTATTTACCCAGGAGAAGAGAAAGATTTATACTTTTCCCAAGGGTATTAATTTTCCTCTGCCGATTGCTGAAGTTAAATAGGATTGACTTCACTTGTTTTTGCGATACGAAATGTTAAGTCGACAGACGGAAGGTGTTGAACATGCCATCTGAACACCTTAACATATATTCTTCATTTTTTAAATACCCAATGACAAAGCATATTTGCGTATTCAATACTATGAGCACCTAAGTGAATGTAATTGAACACGACTGAAATTCGAACTCGGCGCTCTGATTCGTCAATCCGAGCCGCTATGCACCGTGATCAGTCAGTCAATTAAGTGCCATACGTGATACACGCTTGGGCGATCATGTCTCGAAAGAGACATGACTGACTAGGCAGAAGATTATCCCGCAGTAGGTTGCCATTGCTTTCTGCGGTAGACTGGTTGCCAACCAAGGCTACAGAACCCAATCTGTCCTATTATTTGACCTATAACTAGAAGGAAGAGACGGATTAATATCTTTCCCAAGGGTATTTGCGCATAAGTGAATGTAATGAATTCGTCTGGAATTCGAACTCGGCCCCCCGATGATACCATATCTTTATTATCTATTGAGCTGTGTGCATTTGTAATTTTACTATTTCAAATAAGAAGATTTTACACTCCGTAAAAAAACATTCTAGAAATATATACTTGCGTATAATACGGACCCTGCACATTTTGTCTTTAATTTTCAGTCAGAGTTTCCTGTATTATGCAAAAGAAATTACGCTAGAATGAATTAAAAGCATTTATAATTTACTATAGAACGCATTGAGAATTCTGAGAAATCGTTTGTTGTATGATTGAATTTTCCTACGCCAAAACATGTAGCTTTCCTGTAAACGGTTGCCTATCACATAACATATTCAGATTTCCAAACAGTACGACACGTTTCTTTTTCTCTAGTGCTCATACTATTGAATACGTAAATATATTTGTTTTCTCGTTGGGTATTTAAAAAATGAAGAATATTGGTTGACGCGGTAACCAGTGTTAACTATATGTTAAGGTGTTCAGAAAGCCTGTTCAACACCTTCCGTCTGTCGACTTAACATCTCGTATCGCAAAAACAACTGAAGTCAATCCTATTTAGCTTCAGCAATCGGCAGAGGAAAATTAAATATTAATGGTCGCGCTCAAATAACCAACGAAGTCAGATTGCTTCCGAAAATGGCGCCCGAGATTACAAGGAAGTAGGAAAGATTAGATTTTTTTAATACTACACAATAATAAATCAGCAAATGAGAATAATATATTATTTAACATTTGCAAGAACTCAGAGAACATGGGTAACTGTAACTTCAATTACCAAAATCAGGAAATCGATGGGTGGGAATGAATTCTATCAAAGTGGCAAAACAGACCTACCAATAATTGTCCTTATTTCTGAGTTGAGGTAGTATTGACATTATTTAGTACCTGAAAAAGACCGGAGCGTACAACGGCCGAAACGTCTCTACAAAGAGCAATCAAGATGAGGACAATAGCCCGAATAATGTAAAAAGTGTAAATCTATCAATGTCTCTCCTTTTTATTCGGACCATATGCACTTTTACGCAAAGCCGTTCTGACATTTAACAACTTGCTGTTATTTATTTAAAGAGTAAGTATCAGATATTGTGCAATAATTACTGGAAAATTTATTTAAAAATGATAATTTCTTATGTTTTGTATAACGTGATAATTTTTACAAGCAATTTCCTGTGAAGTTTAGCACAAATATTATATATATATATATATATATATATATATATATATATATATATATATATATATATATGAAAAAAGCAACAAGAAAACCCGTAGAGTCCCTTCATGCGCATATGTAAAGATTAATTTAATCCGATGAAGTCAGAATGCACGAAATGAGCACACACACACACACACACACACACACACACACACACACACACACACACAGACACACACATATATATATATATATATATATATATATATATATGGATAGATAGATCATTGTCTCTTCAGATCGATATAACTATTAGAAAAGGAAAATGAATGTAGAATATATATATATATATATATATATATATATATATATATATATAAAGATAGATAGATAGATTAGGCTATATTAGATAGTTTATTTACTAAACATCACCTCGATTTGGTACAAGGCAGAAAAGGTGAGAGTACCTAATGAGGATCGAAGTCACTACTCAGTAATAAAAGGCTTTAGTAAAACAAGCTTTCTTACCATTACACCACTTTGATTTGCCATAGATAGATAGATAGATAGATAGATAGATAGATAGATAGATAGATAGATAGATATGGGATTTATACAGACAGGAGAAAATAGAGAGAGATGAAGAAAGAAGGAAAGAAAGAAAGAAAGAATATAAAAAATGAATAAAAAAGTAAGTAATAATATTAAATAAATAAATAAAAATAAAGTAAGAAAGTGGGATTAGCAGGAAAGGTAAAAGAAAGAAAGAAAGAAAGGAAGAAAGAAAGAAAGGAAGAAAGAAAGAAAGAAATAAAGAAGGAAAGAGAGAAAAAAGAAATATTTAAGATAGTAAAATAATTATAAAAATAAAATACAAAAAGAACGAGAGAGAAACAAAAGAGGAAAGAAAGTAAGAAAGAAAGAGGAATGAACAATAAAAAGTAGAGGAAAGAAACAAGGCATAATGCTGAATCTGGATTCGAATAAAAGAATGGTCGTTAGGAAGATAGTAAATTCCGGAGATTCCATACACGCTGCCAATACTTCTTTAATTGGCTGCCCAAGACTGACCTCTGATGTCTGAACCAAATATTGAGAACAACTCATTAGTGACAAGGCACCAAACTGATTCGATGCTACGTACATGATGATGGGGGTCTTGGTACCCCTGTCCGTGCAACGTTGGCTACGGACAATTGATACGACACTTGCTGCACCTGACATTATACTAATGCCTCTCACGCTATCAGTGATGGTACACGGAGTTCGCTGAAAAGAAGATACACAATCTATCTATCTATCTATCTATCTATCTATCTATCTATCTATCTATCTATCTATCTATCTATGTTTGAATGTATGTGTATGTGTATTTGTGTGTGCTGTGTGTGTGTGTGTGTGTGTGTGTGTGTGTGTGTGTGTGTGTGTGTGTGTGTGTGTATAACAATTAAGATACAAATAATATATATGTGGAAAAAGAAAATATGAATAAAAAAAAAATAATTATAATTTCATCATCCGAAAGTCCATCAGAGAACGAAACCCCTCGTAAGGAAATATATATATATATATTAATGCAGGTTTCATTGAATAATATAGACAAGTTTTGTCTATTAATTTTGTGTAGGATCCGTTCATACCGTCTGATATACTTGATGGTGATGTCGTTAAAAGACAACAAAAAATCACAGTATTTGTTGAATTTTTTATCGGGTCTAAGCTTTCGGCTCACATAAGCCATTATCAAAGAGTAAATATTAACACACAGTAAACATAGAACATTTAAGCTATTAACAATAAAGATAATTGAATTGAAAATATAACTCCATCCCTACCGTGGCGGATGGCCGAAGACAGTGACAAAATAGTGGTGTTGTGGTCCCTGGTCTGATTACAGACATTTGAGTACGTTATTAGAAATATCGAAATTGATTGTATTCAAACCAGGTTTAAATTGTTTAATGTAGAGCGCTTCGAGGATTTTTAGTTTCTGCTTATTATTTTCTTGTTTGAGTATGTACGTGTTAGATCTGATTTGTAGATGAATTGACTTTTGCACGATATAATAGATTTTTTATAATGGCTATTTTGTAATAGTGGGGGCATTCACTAATATAATTGAGTGTGGAGGGATTTTTATTAGTGGGTTTTTGATACGGTGAGATAGTAAATTTATTGTTGTCAGTGTTAATTAATATATCAAGAAAAGGAATTTTGTTATCTTTGCTAAGTTCATAAGTAAATTTTAAAACTGAGTTATTTTGAAACTGTTTTTGAAGTTGTAAGATTTCATCAGTATTTTTAATTGATAGTAGGATATCATCAACATATCGTAGATATATTGATGGTTTTGTAAATTTTGCAAAGGTAGTATTTTCAAGGTTAGACATGTAGAAATTACTAAAAATCGGACCAAGCACTGAACCCATGGAGACTCCGTCACGTTGTATATATATAGTGTTGTTTGGATCAACAAAAGGCATTTCAGTTGTACAAGCTAGTAGAATTTTTCTTAGGATGTTGGGATTAATTTTGAGTGGGCGTAATGAAGGATTACTGTAAACATTTCTTATAATTATATCAATAGTTTCACTGACGGGTACATTAGTAAAAAGTTTTTCCACATCAAGTGAAGCTATGATTTCATTATTAGGTTTTTCACTCTTGAGGATTTGGATTGCAATCGTTCAGCAGCGAATGACTCTCACTAAGAAAAAGTCCGATTTTTTCTGGTCGTTAACATAAAAAATGTAAGTTTCTTCAATATCTAATTGCTGATTTAAGTTCAGCATATACATTTGCACGGAAATAAGACTATTTTGAAAAACGAAAATTTACCCTTTTTTTTTTACATATTTTGTTTTGTTTGAAAAAACACTTTTTTTAAAAAAATATTTCTTTTGTTTAAAAATTACGGGGGTTAAATTTTCACATTTTTTTGTTGACCAAATGAATTTTTAAAATGTCGGAATAAAAATTATATATAAGGGCTCATTTTTTCTAAACATTTATTATTAATTATAACAAACAATGAGTGTCTGTTATATTTAATGAGGAGCCGTTCTAAACATTGTATTTTGGCTTTAATTCCAAGTGAAAATAAAGAAAAAATTGTCCAAAATTTGGATATTTTTTATTATGATGGTTCTAAGCTTTCGGCTCACATGAGTCATCTTCAGAGAGGTTACATGAACGTTAACATAAAGACATCTACCATCAAAGATGATTTTATCTTGTGTTGACAAAACATTGCTATGCAACGATAACAGTCACCGAGTAGCAGACGCAGTTCATAAATTTTTAATTTGTAGTGCGGTTTTATGACATCACAAGCGTGAGAGACCAAAATGTTAACAAAACCATATGTCTAAATGCAATGTAATGCCTTTGTGACCAGATTTAAATGTGATTTGATTAAGTGTGGGTTTTTTTTATTTCATGTAGATGGCCTCCAATATCTGAAGGTTATTTCTACTGTGTGTATGAGTCACTGTTATTGTGTTATTGACTAAAATCTGTCAAATATTACCTACATGACTATATCTTTGTAAGAAATGTTGTTTAATTGAAATATGATCAGAAATGTGGCAGGTCAGTCTATGGCAAAGCGTGGTTGTGGTAAAGCCAATATATGTAGTGGGTCTATTATTAGTACCAGAGATACAATCTCTGAACATTCATGTACTTTGATACACTACATTGGTTTTCTGTAAAGGATTTATTTGTTTAGTTGTAGGGTTATTAGAGACTATGAGGTCAAGTGTTTTAAATTTTTTATAATACATGATGAACTTAATTTGATTATTATTTATTGGTTTAACATTTCTACGTATTATGTTTCTGAGTGTTGTTTCATCACGTTTGTAATTATTATGCATTTGGTTGCAAAAGTATAAGTTAATATTGCCATGTTTATTTTGACTTACATGATTATTAATATTATCAATATTGTTAGAGGTATTCTTAAGTTTATTGAGATACATTTTAGTTTGTTGATCAATAGTTAGGAAAATCCATTGTTAACAAGTGTTTGTTTAATGATGTGTAATTCTTTATAGAATATGGATTTGGAAGAAGATATCATTTGTAGCGTTAAGTTTTTTATGACAGCTAATTAATATCGTTGTGGGTATTCACTATTATAATTACGAAGACACGAGTCTATGCTAGTTGGTTTCCTATATGAATTAAGTGCCATACATGATATACGCTTTGGGCGATCATGTCTCGAAAGAGACATGATTGACTGGGCAGAAGGTTATCTTGCAGTTGCCAGCCAAGGCTAGAGAACACAATCTGTCCTATTATTTAACCCATAACTGGAGGGAAAAGACGGATAGCTACCTTTCCCAAGGGTATTTTGTGCATAAGTGAATGCAGCGAATTCAACTGAATTTCGGCTTCCTTATTTGTATTTCGGAATCGATATCCACTGCACCACAACACACATTACGTTTCCTATATAAAGAAGTAGTTAATCTATTTGTGCTAGAATCAATGAATACATCAAGAAATTGAATTTTCTTATTAATATTAAGTTCTAATGTAAATTTGAGGACGGAGTGATTTTCAAGTTTGTTTTTAAGTTGTGTAATTTGAACAATATTTTTAGCTAAAATGAAAATGTCATCTATGTAACTTACATATATAGGGGGTTTATTATTGTTATTAATTATTTTATTTTCTAAATGTACCATATAATAATTAGAAAACAGGGGAACTAAAGGAGATCCCATTGCAATACCATCTATTTGAGTATAAATATTACCTAGGGAGTCATGAAAGGGTACTTAAGTGGTGCATGCTAATAAATAATTTTTTTAAAATACTGGTTTTAACATTGATTGGTGGGAGAGTAGCATGATTATATACATTACAGATAATGATGACAATCGTTTCATGGACGGGAACATTAGTGAATAAGTTTTGGACATCAAAAGATGCAATTTTTTAGTTGTTAGGTTTTACGGAATGGAGAATTTGTATAAATTCATTCGTTGAGTTAATACCATACTTACTTGGAAGGTAGGGAGTAATTAGTTTGTTAAGTATTTGGGAAATGTTATATATTGGTGTGGGTATTTTTGAAATGATAGGTCAGAGGGAATGACTTTTTTATTGACTTTTACATTTCCATTAATGTAGCCAGGCTGATAGTCACCTACTATCTTTTAAAGATTATAGAATCCTATTCAGCATTGTTTGCAGTAATAAGTTTATTAATATGTTGTTTTTTTTAAGTTGATAGGTGGTATTATTAGTTAGTTTTTTAAATTTATTGTGATCGTTCAGAAGGGCCTGTAATTTGGAGTGATATTCATGTTTGTTTTAAATAAAACAATAGATTTATTGGTTTTATTGGCTCGTTGGATAACAATGTCTGTTATTTTTTAGATGTGGGGCTGCTTTTATGAGAGTTGTGTTGATAATATCATTAGGATTGTTATGGTAACGGTATTTGATTGATTCAGGTTTTAGTAATTGTTTTAAGCCTACCTGTGTAGTAAAGTTCTTGTCTTGTTCGAGTTGAAGTATTTGTTGGTATAATGTTTCAATTTGCATTAAATTAAAGCCAAAATACGCTGTTTAGAACGGCTCATGCATAAACATAATATACAATCATTGTTTGTTATATTTAACTATCTATCTATCTATCTATCTATCTATCTATATATATATATATATATATATATATATATATATATATATATATTCCATTTGTAAACGAGTTATTACGCGACATAGGTTTCTACCCTAGGTGGCATCTTCAGGCTATTTGCAATAACTGATTTTACCGTTTACCGCTTTTTTAAAGAATGCTCACGTAACGATGTTTTTTTTAATGCTCACTTGGCATGGAATTTTTGAACGCACAATTTTTTAAGATACAAGGAATTATGGCGTTTTCATCTATGGTTGTACGGACCTAAGATGTATTTTTAGTAGTGTTACACTTAGTCATAACTTCCGTTCTTTGATTCAACAGCTCGCTTTTTTTGGGGAATAGCATATATAGTCATCCGCAGACAATCCTGTTTCGTTGTATCACAGCTCATCAGTACGGCTAGACATACGATTGTTTTCAGCTGGGATTGTAATTTAACCGGTTTCATATCAGTCGGAGATTCTACCCCTAAGCTATCGTGGTACAGTGGAGGAAGGTAGATTTTAGCTTGTTTTATAAACAATGTAAACAAACATCAGTAGCCAAGAGTCTTCAGTGCATTTCTGAAGAACGTTGCGTAAACAGCAGTATGTACCTACTGTTTTAAAGTCTACTATTTTTACAGAGTGCTTAATCGACAGGCGAGAGCGTAATGGATACACAGAGAGAGAAGGACAGATAAAGAGACAAATATATAGATCTGAACAGAGAGAGAGAGAGAGAGAGAGAGAGTAATTGAGAAGGGGGTCAGATATTTAATTGCCATACATGATACACGCTTAGGCAATCATGTCCCGAAAAAGACCTGACTGCTCGAGCAGAAGTGTTTCCAGCAGTAGGTTGCCATTTTTTTCTGCAGTAGACTGGTTGCCAGGATGTACAACTCAATCTGTCTTGTTATTTAACCAATAGCTGGAGGGAGAAGCGACGGATTCATACTTTCCCTAAGATATTTGTGCGAATGTGAATGCAACGAATCTAACTGTAATTTGAATTCGAATCTCCGAGTTCTCGTTCTGAGCCGATATCCGCAACGCACATACACACATATAGATATTTATATATAAACAAAAAGACACAGGTAGAGAATGAGGGACAAAGAGACGATTAATTAGAAGGAAACATTGAATGTGCTTTTCATTCAATTATCCAAACTTTTCTGATTAATACCTGTTTCTTATATTGATCTCTATTTCTTTGCCTTTTTCTCTGTAAATATATATATATATATATATATATATATATATATATATATATACATATATATGTACATATATATATATATATATATATATGAAAGAAACGAAATTCTATTTCAATGCAAGCATTACATAATCAACTAAAATTCGTGTGCATGCGCGTATACAAGTATATATGTGGGTCTTTGAATAGGTTTACACACATACATTACTGAACGGCAGCAATAATCTCTAATCTAACACACACACACACATATATATATATATATATATATATATATATATATATATATATGTGAGTGTGTGTGTATGTGTGTGTGTCTATGTCATTATACTATAGTATATATATATATATATTTGTAAGTCTATAAGCAGCATATTGTATATATGCACAGACACAATACAATATATATATATATATAGATATATATATATATATGGATGTTTGCGTGTATGTAAATTGTATTCTAATTCGTGTCTTGAATTCGTTTCATCTCGTCCTGCTGGCCTCTTTCTACTACCTCGGAGTTTTCTCAATAATTTTAATTGGATCCACCCAATTAAATTTTCCCGCCGACCAAAGCAGACATGACCAGAACGAAACAGCAGTTCGTTTCCAAAGAGGACCTTCCCAATTAGATATAACCCTGATCTGTGCCTGAGAAATGATCGGGAACCTTTACGACTTTTTTCTTGTTGTTGTTCTGCGTGTGGGGACAACGGTGAGAGACTGTTAGATACAGGATCAATGTTACAACACCCATCGGCTGAAAAGGAAATCATTAAAATAATGCGATGACCATGTAGAGTGAATTGGCAAACTAGATATTCTTTGTCGAATTTAGATCAGCAAAAGTCGTTTAAAGATAATTACTTTTCTATGTTCGTTTGCTTCTTCCTTCATTGCCATTCTATGACGTTTACCTTTCTTTGGTTTTTAATTTCTTTCCCACTTATTCTCTTTCTTTCCCTCGTACTGTCTTTCATCCATTTTACGTTCTTTCCCTACAGCTATCTTGTTTTCCATCTTTCTTTCTTTCCCTCCTAATCTCTTTATTTCCTTCTCACTTTCTTTCTTTCACATCTACTTTATTTCATTCCCTTTACATTTTTCTTTCTTTCTTTTTTATCTTATTCTTTCTTTCACTCTTACTCTCTTTCATTCTTTTTACTTTCTTTCTCCCCTCTTGCTTTCTTTCTTTTCTTCTTTAATTCTTTCCCGTTTGCTCGCTTTCTTTCTCTTTAACTTCATTTCTCTTCTTATTGCCTTCTTTCTTTTTTTCTTTCCCTATTTCTTTCCCTTGTACTATCTTCGATTTCTTTCTATTTTCTATATTTTTCTTCTCTCACTTTCCCTCTTTCTTTTCCCTTCTAATTTATTTCGTTCCTTTTATTTTTACTTTTTCTTTACTTTTCTTTCTTTCTTTTTTGTTTATTTCGATCCTTTTTACTTTTTGTCTTTCTTTTCCTCTTGCTTTCTTTCTTTCTCTTTTACTCTTTTTCTTTCATTCCTACTCTTTCTCATTCTCTTTTACTTCCTTACTTTGCCCCCTGCTTTCTTTTTTTTCCCTCTTTATTTCTTTCCCTTTTACTTTCTTTCGTTCCCTTTTACTTCATTTATTTTCCTATTGTTTCTTTCTTTCCCTATTTCTCTATTTCTTTACTTTCTACTTTCTTTCATTCCCTTTTACTTTCTTTATTTCTCTTTTACTTTCTTTCTTTCCCTTCGACTCTCTTTCAAATACAGGGTGAAAAGCCAAACTTTTCTAAGAATTATTTAACTAAAAAGGAAGAGGAAGGAAGGCTTCGGAATTTGAAGTGGCCTCCATAAAGCACTAATCTCATTTCTATTGAACATCTATGGGATATTTTGGATAAAAAAAAAAAAATCTAATGTTACTTCGGAAGACACAGTTTAGGAACAAATACAAGCTGCTTGGCAGGAGATACTATTAGGTATATTGAAAAAGCTTGTGATGACAGAATGAAGGCTGTCATCAAGGCAAAAGGCTATTATACTAAATATCGAATGTATTTTGTAACAAATATATTTTTCTTGTTAAAGCATTTGTTGAGTAAATGAAATAAAATTAGCTTAATTTTAATTGTTTCTTTTCTGTCAATATGCCTCATAAAAGATAAAATAGTTCTTGTCCTAATACTTTTGCACGGTACTGCATATATAGATATATATATATATATATATATATATATATATATATATATATATACACACACACAAACAAACAAACACACACACACACACACACACATATATATATATAGTAATTGCGATTGGTATATTGTCGCAATTATTTGATTATTTCAAAGCGAAAGGCTATTATACTAAATATTAAATCTATTTTGTAAAGAGTATTTTTCTTGTTGAAGCATTTGTTGAGTAAATCAAATAAAATTACTTTAATTAAATTATTTTTGTCAATATGTCTCATAAAAGATAAAATATTTCGTGTTCTAATACTTTTTGCACAGTACTATATATATATATACATATATATATATATGTGTGTGTGTGTGTGTGTAGGTATATAGCAGATAATTTTCTAAAAATATATTGTTAAATATAACAAACAATGAATGTCTATTATGTTTCTTTCATTCTTACTTCCTTTATATACTTACTCCTGACAATCTCTATTTATATTTTACAGAATGTTCTTTCACTTCCTTCTTACATTCTTTCAGTTGTTCCTTATTTCATTCTCCTATCTTTGCTCTTTCCTTCTTTCTTTTTCTTTCTCTCATTTTTTTCTTTCTATTATTTTCCTTAATATTTTCAACCTTTTTTCTTTAATTTGTTCCTTGATCCTTTTTTCTTGGTTATTCTTTCTTCATTCTTTCAATATTTCTTTCTTTTTGTTCTTTTTGTTCTACTTCTGCTATTTTCTATTTATATTTTCGAACACTTTCTTTCATTTTTTATTCTTTGATTTTTTATTCTTTCGTCAATATTATATAAATCTATCCTCTCTTTCGTTTTTCTTCCTACAATTTATTTCTGTTTTCTTTCGATTTTTATTTCATCGTTATTCACTCTCTTAGTTCTTCCTTCTATTCTTTATATTCTTAGTTCCTTTTTCTTTTACTACTGCGTTTATTCCTCTTTCCTTTCTTCCTTTTCTCGTTTACTTTTACACATTTTCTTCTGTTCTTTTCTTGCACTTTTTTCTCTGATTATTTACTCATTATTATCCAATTAATTAAATAATCAAAATATGCGTTGATATGGAAGTATAACACTCCATCGGACCCGTCCTAACAATTTTCTCCGGCGGCCGTTCTCCACGCTGTGATGTTTGCCGGGAGTTTGTTGAAAATGTTGGAGCCTCAAGCTGGGGGTACAAGATTAAACTATAAGGAAGGACCTTCCACAACTTGGATGAGTTGAAAGGATGCTTTATTTCGTTTAGAGTGAGCCTTTTCGGTTGGGGCAGGCGAATGTGACACACAGCTCTAACTCTAATTAATGGAGATCAACAAATCCGAGCTGACCGAAACAAGACGAACGGAGATTCTGACTTCAAGCACACGCCCGGCGGAACTCACTTTAAACTCACTAACTAACTTCTATTTATTTAAAATGAATCCGGAAATTCGGAAATCCAGTAATGCATTAGACCACCGGTGATAAACATTGGAGACTGTAAGTCTGAAATTTCAGTTATCTTTTTTTATCTTAATAAAGCTTCCACCGGAAAATTCTTAATGTGTGGTCAAGATACAGTAAAAGACAGCCTTTGACCTGGTCATTCGAAAACCCACGTCCTGAACTTTTATCTCCTTAACTTATCTCTTTATCACATTAAATCACTGAGTCAAATATTTACCGGAAGAGTGGTAGGATTTAAAACAGTAATCGGATACCCTTGTCTCTTCCACAATTTTCCTCATAAAAGAAAAAGCGCTTATTTATTTATTTTTCTCCTCTTTTTTTTTCACTTTTGTTAAATATGTTTTTAAACTATTTTCTATTCTTAACCATTTTCTATTTTAATTTATTATAATAAAATACATATATGCCTAGTTATCGTGTCACAGAAGATAATGTTTGAAAAACCAACTGTTGATATTCTTTTAGCATGGTCTAATAGTGATCAAAAGAGAAAAGGATTTAATCGTTTTTGTATGCATATACATATTTCATTAAAGATAACTGAGAAGGTACTGTGAATAAACATTTTATTTAATTTGTCTTGTGTTCGTATAAGTGTTTTATTTTCTAGACATCAGTAAGTCAGTTAAGTGCCATACGTGATACATGCTTTGGTCGATCATGTCTCGAATGAATCATGACTGTTTGGCCAAAAGACTGTCCCACAGTAGTTTGCCATTGCTTTCTGCAGTAGAGTGGTTACCAGCCAAGGCTAGAGAACCTAGTCTGTCCTATTATTTAATTTATATCTGAAGAGAAGAGATGGATTAATACATTTCCCAAGGGTAATTGTGCATAAATGAATCCAAGGAATTCAACTGGAATTCAAACTTGGCACCCCGATTTGTCGTTCCAAGTCGATATCCACTGCATCGTATATTTCTGGACATCAGATGTGTAAAACCTGTTCAAAATTTTGATATATCTGAGCACTTTTGGCAATTCTATTAATCATTATCAAGGATATTTGTTGCTTTTACAGCAACTCATTCTATCTTGAGTAAACAAATATGTTTTGCGTTAATTTATTAAATAAATCTGAGATTTTGTATGCTAAAAGTTGAATACATTCATTCTACATTAAGAATGAAAAATAGTCAATTTTATATAGTGTTTTTTTTTTAAATACAGGCTAGTACATACATGCATATATACATATGTATGTATATTAGAATTCATTTATTTCGTTTTTTATTTCATCCCAAGCAAGGTATGTCAGCCACTGGTGCGCATGGGGTTGCAGTAAAAGAAAAAAAAACAAGGTATAGGGGATGGCGAAGCAAGATAAAAAGTGAATGGAATTCAAGCAGACAAAAGATGACAATTGAGGTCAAACTTAAGGAGATTGTAGCTATCAGAGAGGTAAGTAAACGGAAAAGAGTTCCACGAACAGGAAGTGCAAGAAAATAAATTGTTATTGTAGAACAGTTATATTTAACTATTTCGACGGTAAAAGGATAAACAAACTTAGAAAATATGTATTTCATTAACTATAAAAAACTGCCATCTGAAAATATAAAGAAGCTATAGTTTAAAATGTTGAAATACAAAATAAAAAAATAAAAGGAAAACGACTTCCATAATTATTTAAAGAAAGACGAAATAGTGAGAAATGTATATTTAAATCTGCACTGGAAACAGAAAAATAATGGGAAATATACAAAGGACGAATAAACATTCCTAGCGAAGATCTTTTATTCGGATCTGAAAAAAAATTATTTAAATGATACATCCAATATATATATATATATATATATATATATATATATATATATATTTACATATATATATATATATATATATATATATATATATATATATATACTAGCAGTACAGCCCGGCGTTGCTCGGGTGTAATGAAAGCTTTAAGACTAATCCATGGTTCTGGAGCTCAGACTCTTTGGACGTTGGCACGAAAGACTAAAAAGCAATAGTTGTTTCCAGTTAAAGCAAAACCGTAGACTGAAAGAAAAATGAATGGATGTAAGTTACATTTTGATTTCCTAGTATCGATATCAAATAAGTTTTTTCGTCGTAAATATTTAATCATGGGCCGTTATAAACATCGTATTTTGGCTTTAATTTCAGTTGAAAATAAAGACAAAAATTCTCCAACATTTGGATACTTTTTTATTAAGTTGGTTCTAAGCTAATGTTGGAGAATTTTTGTCTTTATTTTCAACTGAAATTAATGCCAAAATACGATTTTTAGAACGGCTCATGATTAAACATTCATATATATATATATATATATATATATATGTGTGTGTGTGTGTGTGTGTGTGTGTGTGTGTGTGGTGTTGAGTTGTGATAATGTTTAGCGTAAAGTTTGTTGTTTATTTCAACATTTGAAAGGAACTTTGGCAAGCAAGGTTTTTTCCTAAAGTGCTCGATATCAGGATGGAAAAAAGCGTTGAGAGATTTAATGCAAAAACTTCGTCACTTTAACTAAGCAGGTTCATATAGACTTCGAAATTTTGTGAGAACACTGTTATGATGTCTTTGCTCATCGAAGCTGAGCTTTTTAATTTTATGTTTTTTTTAGAACTTAACCTCACTAAATTAGTTATTGTGGTAGGAATATACACGAAGGAGGAATTTTTAATTTGTTTTAATATCGAGTGAATGCTTCGATCGCAAAGTCGTTCAGAGTAAATTTGCACCATGCTTTTTACCTGGGAGAACATCTATTATTATAGTGTGGGATGTCTGCAGCCAAAAGTGATGGAAAGAAAAAGGAAACGAAAACCCTAAATGAAATCGGTTTTATATATACACTAGCAGTATAGAAAACTAATCTATGTTCCTGGATCTCAGACACTTTGAACGTTTTTTCTGCGATTTATGCATAACTCTTCAGCAATGAATTGAGTTCTTTCGGTGACTGGCGAGCGTATACACCGCTTATATATAACACGCTAAAATTTCCCTTCTCTGATTCCATGAGCCTATGGCTTAAGGGTTAGCGAGTCCGACTAACACCAAATCGGTCGAGTTTCGATCCTGGCTGGAGGCAAGTGAATGTTTAGCCACACTGTTGAACTGAGATACAGCAAAACAAGCTTGTATGTATATGACGGATATATATATAGTAGACTTTATTAAACAGTAGCTACTCTGGCGTGCACGCATCGCTCATTCAGTGAAATTAATTAGAGCGCTCTAGCTATTGGGCGCATATAATGATATGCGCTAAAATGTCTGCCTACTTCTACCGAACGCCCATAGCCCAGTGGTAGAGTCGCCGACTGACGCCATTTCAGTCAGGTTTCAATCCTGGGTAAAAAAGCAATCGGAGTCTAACCGTACTGATGAGCTGTGATACGGCGAAACAGATCTGTCTGCGGATAACAATATATATATATATATATATATATATATATATATATATATATATATATATATATCACATCAACGGACTTTAAAGTTTATTGATATCTATGCGTGCTTTGTGGTGTAATGGATATCGAGTTCATGATTTACTTTCACACAAATACCCTGAGGAAGGTATTAATCCATCTCTTCTTCCTCCAGCTATGCGTTGAGTAGCAGTACAGATTGGATTCTATAGCCTTGGTTGGTAACCAGTCTACCGCAGGAAGCAAAAGGCAACCTATTGCTGAAAAATCTTAAGTCATTTTCCGAAAAAGATTGATCGCCCAAACTTGTATCACGTATGACAATTAGCCGACTAACTAATCATCTCTACAATGACCATACAAGTGAACACGGTCATACAATTTTTAAAATGAGCAGAGTTGAGATGTCTCTCTCCTTTAGCCAGTATTAACTTTTTCTTTTTATTCAAACGTAGATAACGATTTAATACGACTATATGATCAAAACATCGCTAATGATAATGATTTATAATTGATTCTCAGATCACTTGAGAAAAATCTGGATTAACTTTGAGAACGCTTTAATTCAAACTTGCAAATTACGTATATCACTGAAGGAATTTAAAAATGTCAATGTACTAAATTTTGGACATTGTTAGTATATATATATATATATATATATATATTGTTAGTATGTATATATATGTGTGGGTATATATTTTGGTACCAGCAACTCTTTTTTATAGGGTGTTCCATTAAAATGGATCAAAATTCGCAGTAAGGAAAACAGTGTCATCTGTGTAATTTTATTGATTTCACTATTGAATCATATTATTTAAGTCATGGCAATTATGTGTTAATGATAATATTGCTCAAATATCCCTTAAGGCTTCGGTGACACACGTTCACTTAATGGTCAAATGTATGATGATGTCTCTGTATAGTTTCTCCTTGAGGTCCCCAATATGTCTTATAATCTCATCCTTCAGCTGGTGAATTGTTGTTGGCTTCTTGACATAGACCTTATTTTTGAGATGACGCTAAAGAAAGAAATCTAAAGCCGTTAAGTTGTACGATTGTGGTGGCCAATTGACATCACTGTTTCGAGAGATGATGGGACCTGACAACTTCTCGTTCAATAAAGTTATTGTTGCATTGGCTGCGAGTCATGTGGTTCAGGCCTGTTGGAACCACAAATCTTCGGCATCCATATCAGACCATATATATCAGCATCCATATCAGACCACAATGCATGACACAAGTAATATGATCCAATAAGAAAATTATTAAAATTGCACAAATAATACTGTTTAATTACAGCTAACTTCGATCCGTCTTAATGAAACATTCTATACATTTTTTAACGACTGACACTGTTCTCCAGTTAATGCTTTATTTATTTATTTATTTATTTATTTATTTATTCAATTATTGTCGTACTAGTGTTTTTCTTTTTTGGAAACAAAGTGAGTAACAACTATTCAAAGGTTTTGCACACCAGACAGCTTTTGGCTGTTCTTTTAGTCATTATCATGGACGATTTTTACATATTTGTATTTTAAGCCGAATGGGTGTTTATTTTATTTTTCATGTATCTATCTAAAGTTACAGGATTTTTTCCCCGCACACTGTCTGCACGTTGTGGCCGTCTTTATAGCCAATGTTATTTAGTACTGGCGTTTCTTTTCTTTTTTTTTTAAATTTGTAGTGCGTCAATTATTTTCAGTCTTTTTTCATGAGAATGAGGCTATTATATTTCTATTTTTTACTGATATGTTCCGGATAGCATTTGAAAGGTTTCCATGCTTGTTAAATGAATCGTAATTGTACTATGTTCAGATAGGTGTAACATGAGTCTTCTAAATAGGCATGTAGTGGTATGACCTATATAAATATTTACGAGATTAGTTCGCTCAATAACAGTTCCTTAAGGGTTTTGGTAAGATTTTACCCAGATTGTATCCAGAAAAGAAAACCATTTTATGAACACAAGCATAATTAAATAAAATCTTAATCACTGACCCTTGTCTGTCGTCTTTAATATATATATATATATATATATATATATATATATATATATGCCTATGTGTGTGTGTGTGTGTGTGTGTGTGTGTGTGTGTGCGTGCGAACATTCTTAAGGAACGGCATAAAGCGGGTAAATTATTTTTGGGCTGGTATTCATATTAATGGATTTAGACATTCTGGATCGGGTTTCATAATATTTTTACTGATTATGTAATCAATTAGTTATATATTTTTACGCCTAAAATAACATTTGTCTTGGCTAAGAGTATGCTTGTATCTTGTAATAGCCGCCATTAATAATTTGAGATTTCTGTCAACATCAGCTCTGTTTTTATCTCACTTAGTTATATTATCGATGTAAGCATAAGTGTCTTGCAGTTTCTCTTTCGATATTATCTGGTGTATCATTCATTGAAAGCTACCAGCACCAAACGGTTTTCTTTGAAAGTTTTTACTGCTGCATAGAAGACCGTATATGGTCGCTGCTTTCTGCATGTATAGGATTTGTCTTTTCCAGCGGGGGATAATGACCAGTATGTGCCTTTATCTCTGAAAAGAAAAAAAAAACATATGCGTTTATTTAGGCTGCTTTTTTGTGTTTTTTTTTATCCTAGTTTTTTTATGGTGAGGGGATCAGAATAGGTGAAGAGATCTCTGAGGTTACTGCGTATGTAGCGTACCTTTTATTATTTTTCGCTGTTAAATCTAATACTCGTGCCTAGGACCGCTGTAACGTCCAGTTGCTATTTTCAGAAATTCGTTTACGAAAGGCCGTTTATGAAGGTGTTGTGGGATCTTCACTTTTGTACATAATAATGGACTGGTCTGAGTGTATATATAATCCTGCATATAAAGAGAACGGCAGTTGAGTTGTAAGTTGAGTCGAGTCCTTGTACTCTACTACGACACTGTCAGCACTCTGCCTTCGGGTAGAGGGCGCTCTCTGCTTCCGAGCAGAGAGCAATAACCCAGTCGTGGTTCCGCCGAAGGGTAGAACCACGACTGGGCAAAAATAGACAGACATATTTTTGGCCCGGCTATATGGCCGGGAATACCCACATTAAAATGACCATGTGTCACATCCGGCCTTGCGTGGGAAGGCTAGTAAATACAGTTGAGTTGTAAGTTGAGTCGAGTCATTGTACTCTACTACGACACTGTCAGCTCTCTGCCTTCGGGTAGAGGGCGCTCTCTGCTTCCGAGCAGAGAGCAATAACCCAGTCGTGGTTCCGCCGAAGGGTAGAAGCACGACTGGGGAATAATAGACAGACATTTTTTGGCCGGGCCATATAGCCCGGAAATCCCAGTCAAAACTGACCATGTGTCACATGTTGCCCTTACTGGGAGGGACAACTAAATATAGTTGAGTTGTAAGTTGAGTCGAGTCCTTGTACTCTACTACGACACTGTTAGCTCTCTGCCTTCGGGTAGAGGGCACTCTCTGCTTCCGAGCAGGAAGCAATAACCCAGTCGTGGTTCCACCGAAGGGTAGAATCACGACTGGGAAAAAATAGACAGACATTTTTTGGCCCGGAAAACCCACTTATAACTGACCATGTGTCACATGTTGCCCTTAGTGGGGGGACAACTAAATATAGTTGAGTTGTAAGTTGGTGAGAGAGTTTAGTTTGTTGGATCTGGGATCACAGTTGTAGTTGCTCTGAGCTCCACCCAGCTAGATTCAGTTACCCGGATATAACATTTTACTTAATGACAGTATATATTTATTTCTACTATTAGTATTCCTAAATTAATTAACCCGTATTCCAGCTCGCATATTACGTTCAATATAACTTACATTTTCTATCTCCATATCTGTTTTTGTTATTTCTTATTTTGTGCGGTTCCTCACCCGGAATCCACAACAGAAAGTATCTCGTATTATTTCGGCTCCATGATATTGTTCCGCTGATACCGAAGTAGTTTTTTTAATTAGTTTTACTAAGGCTTGATAGTATCCGTCAATTGAATCTGAGGGTAGTTAATGCCTCGAAGCCAGAAAATGTCTAGAGACCATTTCATTTCTATTTTTTATACAGATCTTGTCCAGGGTTGCTCAATCCTTTTCGTAGGAAGGCAGGTTTGCGAAATACTTGATAACTTGTGCTCGGATGTATTTCATGGGGTAGCGCAGCTTATTAGAACTTTCGTCTCAGTAGGTACTTATGAAGCTCATGAAAGTTCTTCAGTAACCGTATTCTAGTTTGGCATCAATAATAAGATTCTCTGAACGATTAGCCATTATCAAAATGGTTAACAACGAGAGTTCATTAAATTGTAGTAGAATTGTTAGCGAGCCTCTGCATGAAGGTGGGATGTGGCGCAATGCCGAATTTTACAATGGGGCATTCCGAGCGATTATCTCTCGGGCAAAAGTTTCCTCTAAGCCACGCATACGCGGGGTTGGACTATTGTCTGTTTACACCAGATTAGACTCGTCTGGGTTTATCTTTAGCCGGAGACAGAAAGTGTGACAAGGGTAGAATTTTGGCAAACTGATATTCACCTACCTCCCACTGAAGGTGTATGTTGCACAAAGCTGAATTTTACATGGAAGATCCATTCCCTTAAGCTTGGGCAAAATTTTCCGTACACCATGCATAAGTCAGGGTCGTGGTCTTGTCAGTTTTCCCCAGAGGACTCTCTACCCTTTGCTGGAGCCCCGTCTTAGGTCTTTTCCTCTCGTAGCCAGAAATCCCGATCAGAGACTTTAAGCGAATTTATATTCACTTATGAATATGGCACAAGGGCAAAACAGAGTCTTTAATCTCGACCAAAAAATTTATCGTAGACGCTAAATAAGGAATTGTCAGGATCTTGTCTATTTCTTTAGACAAGACCCTGTCCTTTGGCAGATCCTCGTCTGGATTCCTCTCTGTCTGGAGGTAGAGAGTCCCATCAAGTTTAGGCAAACTGATATTTACCTGCCTCTCCACTGAGGCTTGATGCGGCACAAGGTTGCTTTTTACGTGGGTGATCCGAGCCCTTAAGCTTGGGCAAAAATTTCCCTTAGACACTTTTGAAAACAGGCTTGGGCTCTTGTCTATCTTGCACAGTCAAGACTCTGCTCTTTGATGGGGTTTCATCTGGATTCCTCTCCACCTGGAGGCAGAGAGTCCGATCAAGAGAGGATTTAGGCACATTCTGAATACAAGCAGAGTGAAATTGAATATATGTACTCAGGACAGATCCATGAATGGGGGAAATGGATCATACCGCACGACCAACACAAAATTCCCGAATCACTAAATTTAGAAGGTTTATATTATATAAGGAAAACGTATGACATTTGAAGATGAGTTGGTTAAAAGTTAAGATTATGCGGATCGCTTGAATCACGACTTTTAAGAGGTTAATACTATAATATGAAGAGAAACATCCAAATTCTAACGTGTCTCAAAAAATTGCACTTTTTAGGGAAAAAACGTCTGACAGAAAATTTATTATCGCTTATTAAATACGGAACAACTTAAAAGGGGTGACTTCGGCTGTTTTCAAATTTATTATCGCCTATCAAATACGGACCAACATAAATGGGGTGACTTCGGCTGTTTCAAAATTTATTATCGCCTATCAAATACGGAACAACTGAAAAGGGGTGACTTCGGCTGTTTTAAAATTTATTATCGCCTATCAAATACGGATCAACTGAACAGGGGAGACTTCGGCTGTTTTAAAATTTTTTATCGCCTTTCAAAACATATTTTGACAAAAATATTTATTTCGCAGTTTAATCATTCTATACTTCATAGAACATTACGCTATACAATACATTTTATGCGAAAATGTTTTGCGTAAATCAAAGTTTAATGTCATGATTGACAAAGGACACAATTTTGGTTGAAATACACGGATATATCAATTTTTATATAAATAGATATTTTTGTAGGTCAATATAATTTTCTTGATTAGTAATATTGTAGTTTTATTAATTACTTTTCTTTTATTTTTGGGTGTTAGGTGAAACATTCTATTAGCCAGTTTTTTTCTCATCTCGATATTTTGAATTTCTTTTTTCTTTTTATTCAGTTAAGTTCTTTAAGTTTTTCAGTTTCATAAGTTGTTTTCCCGACATTCAATAACATGAAAAGATGTCTTTTCCTTTTCAGATATCTTTCTTGAGACTCATAGGTATGTCAACTTGAACACGTGTAGCCAATAATTTAAAAATGGCATTAAGTTTAGTTATTTTAAAAATACAATTAATCTATGCAAAATCAAGCAACACAGAAATTTTCATATCGACAAGATATAATATCAGATTAAACAAAAAATCTATTTAAAAACTAAGTTGTTGAATACGAAATTAAATCTAAAAAATATAGATTCAAAAAGCAAAAGGCACTGATGAGAGGTGTACATTTATATATATATATATATATATATATATATATATATATATATATTATATTTGTCTATATGTAGATTTGCATATATACATATATATATATAATTGTGTGTTTTTGTAACATGGAAATAAATAAACATACAGTTTAATAATGAAACAGTGCATCTACTCAAATATAGGCATGCAATGAATATTACGTTTATGCATTAAAATAAATATATACTAAATGACAGAAAAAATACATTCTTAAAATATAAGTGTATGCGATAAATTTAGAGAGACTATGTCTGTAAAAAGACTATAGAAATACAGACAAAAGAAAAACATATCTAACACGTTTGATGAATAAAGGATGAAAACCACACAGACATACACTTTATATATATATATATATATATATATATATATATATATATTATGGAAAGTGAATACTTTTCATACTAATAGTTCAAAATACGGAATTTATTATCGAAAATATTTATCATACATATATATATATTTGCAGAAAGATTTGCCCTGTACAAGGCTCAGAGTTACAAGAGGTTGTGATTTATTTAAAAAGCACTTTGTATAATTAAGAAAGGAGTTTGCTCTGGAAATGGAAGTCAATTCAAAAAATATTCACAAAATCGTTTGATTAATATAATTCTATAATAATAATAATAATAATAATTCTATAATAATAATAATAATAATAATAATAATAATAATAATAATAAAATCTGATACTGAAACACACACAAACACATACATACACAGGCACGCGCACGCACACATTATATATATATATATATATATATATATATATATATATATATAGGATATTATTGTAATATTTGATGTCATTATGTAGTTTTCTAAGTAAATATCACTATCTTTTTTATTAACTCTGCACAATACTATCCCTATAAAGTTTATTTTAATATATACTCATATATTACTTATTAAACATTATACTTATTTATTTATTTATATATTTATTTATTTATTTTCGTTTACCGTACTGAGTATTCGGTCACGATTTCGCTTAAAGGCGCCTTTCAGACCTTGCGTCATTGGCAAAGCGTCTCCGTGACCGAATTGATTTGATCTAACTATGATTTCCTTCGGCCCTAGGGGGGCACAAGTTCATAAACCTGACTGAATGTGCTTGTTTTTCTTTAATAGGATTTCTTAAATATTCCGGTCAGTAGACGAAAATAAGTAATTCTTTGTTTATTTTCGTGTACCAACCTGAAAATAAATAAACGGAGCGTCTACCCAAATATGAATATCCGCTAAAAATAACGTTTATAGTGATAAAATTATTCTTAGGATCAATTCAATTTAACTTGTCTATATATGTCACACATATCATCTTGCGTTTGGATTATTTTTTTTCTAAGGGAAACAAGCGGTTAATTTTTAGAAGCCAGAAAAAATGAAATAGAAATTAGAGAGGAAAAAAAAGATTAAATACAAAACTGCTATCAACTTGTCTCCGTAGTTATTCGCGATTAAAACACAACCCGAAAAAAATAATTTTCGTGCTTATCGTGTTGGCCAAAGGGAGACAATCTAAATAAAAATCTATAATGCATTTCTGAGTGAGTGCGATAGCGAGCTTTCTGAAATAATTTTCCCAGTGACTATTACGATAAGAAGCTGGATTCTTTCATAAAATATTAGTTGAGGCTCGTATCGTCCCCTCTCCTTTAGCGTTGCGTCAAAGTATCTCAGCTCCCTGACTCTTATTTCCACTTCTATTCTACTGTAGTCTTTCTTCTCGCTTCTTTCTTTTCTTACCTTCTTTTCAATTCACGTGTCTTCTTTTATATGAAACTTACTTCTTTTCTTTTCTTTGTTCCTCTTTTTATTTCATTTCTTTTTTTTTCTCCTCTTCACTCTTTTTTCTGTTCTCAAACCGCTGTTCTTTTTACTTCTCTTCTACTGTTGTTTCTTCCGTCTCTTCTCTCTTCTCCTTTCTTTTCTCTTCTCTTCTAGTCTTCTCCCTTTTATCTGCACCTTACTTTACTTTTTTACTCCACTTTTCTTTTTCCCTTATCTTTTTCTCTTATCACTTCTTTACTTTTCTCTACTCTCTTCTTTTTCCCTTTTCTTTTTTCTCTTATATCTTCTTTACTTTTTTCTACTCCTCTTTTCTTTTTCTCTTTTCTCTTCATTTCTGTTCTCTTCTCCACTCGTCTTTTCACTTTTTTCATCTCTTTATCCGTTATATCGTTTGCATGCTTGCCAATACTTACATCATATTAATATATATATATATATATGATGATGTCACTTTTATATTGCTACATGGAAATTTTTTATGTTTCGAGATTAATTCTCATCATCAGGCAATGCTGGTGTGGTTGTGCAGACGTTTTACATTTAAATGACAAATACTTTCGGTTTACTGTGAATGTATGTGGATGTTTTTTTGTGTGTGTGTGTGGCTAATCAGAATGGAGATTCACTTTGGGGTTTGACTCCGAGTAATTTCTTTTCTAACCAACTTTTTTCCTCCTCTTTTTTTCTTTTTCCTTGACCCTATTCCTCTCTTGTCTGTTTTCCTTCGCATTTATCTGATCTTATCATTTTCCATTCAGTTTTATTACATTTGATGTGATATTTCTTTTTTGTAGTACCACCCTCCTTCCCTTTAGTCTATTTGTTAAAGAAAAGATTTTTTCCAAAAAGACACACCAAACTGCTATTTTTCGCTCCATCTATGAATTTGCTGTAAAGTTTATTATCCTGATACAAAGGGGGGAATTATTAAAAAAAAGAAAAAACTAACTTATTCTATATTTGGCTTTATTTTTATTTTAATTTTTATTTTTACCTAATTCGTCAGTGAACATGTTATTTAATTTATATATGTTATTTAATATATATATATATATATATATATATATATATATATACGAAATCCATTAAATCCGATATATTTTTTTAATTTATTTATTTAAAACTTATTTTTTAATGGATATTTGAATTTAAGTAGATGCTATGTTATTTATTAATAAGTAAATATATAAATTAATATATATTTATTTACATCTACTGGGCTAAATAATCGAAAAAATCTAGTTTGGAAAATATTCTTTCACCGGTATGATTCGATCCTGCGTCTCCTCAAGGAAATTCGTGATTAGATCTGAATTGACTTAGATTGATCAGCCAAGTAGAATCTTCTGATCAAGCAAAGCTCGAATTGTGCTTTTAGCATACATTTTTCCATTTTTAGAAAGGATGCTACGGATATCGTGGACTGAGCATACAAGCAACGACGAAGTGTTAGAAAGAATGGCAACAAAAAGGAAATTGATGCTGAGCATCAGGAAGAGACAACTGAAGTTCCTGGGACATGCAATGAGGAAGGAGAGCCTGGAGAACCTGATACTGACTGGACAGATAGAAGGAAGGAGAGACAGAGGAAGGCAGCGGATAACATATTTGCAGGGTCTGATCAGGTGGATGACGGAACGGGGGTTGCCAGGAGCAACAGGAACAAACATACTAAGAGCCACAAGGGATAGGGAGACGTGGAGATCCATGATCGCCTACGTCCTGAAGGGACAGGGCACATAGAACAATTAATATCTGTTGTGTTTTGTATCATAATGTAAACGAAAGAAGATTTTGTTTAGGTTTGATCTAGCGACACTTTCTTCTTGCGGACGCAGTTTCGAATAAAGCCGGAGGACGCATATTTCTCAACACGATATCTTGATTCTTCAGGTCGGTAGAAAAATACTGCACAAGCCAAAACTAGGACATCTTCCTAGAGACGATAAACCTTTATAGTACTAACAACCCTCTTATATCAAATTTTACCCATTACACACCACGAACTACAATCAAATCTAATTTAAAGTTTTATAGAAAAAAGTAATTTCCTAAATTCAAAATTAAGGTTAAATATACAAAATTATATTAATTATAAAACTGTGTTTCAATACAAAAATATCCTATTGTTGTACAAATAAACATTAAAGATAGATCCAATCCCATCCCTACACATCCTTTACACCTCCTTATTCTCCCCGTCTAATAAAACCAAAGAATAAAGGCTAGCCAAGCGAACATAAAACACACTTTCAAGAATCAACTATATCCCCTACCTACCCCACTTTCTTCAAAATTCTAGGGGACAATTTACAAGAGTTATTCCCTTATGGCTAACCTCCTCCAACATCCCACACACAACTCCCAAATGTATGAAAAGAGGTTTTCCGTTCCTTTCCACACCACCTGACGAGATATTCGAAGTCCAATGTCAAGCTCAAAACAAAATATACAATTTTTAGTGGATATATACAAAAACAATTTCTAAATGTTCTAAAATATAATTTATAATAAATATTCACAGCCCTATATTATATATCGAGCACCGTTTTAAATTAATGTTTTGGACGTTGTAAATTTTTCTTGGTTCCTTATTCACTCGGATATATATATATATATATATATATATATATATATATATATATATATTTGGGCAGCCACTTTTTTAAATACGTAATTCGTTAAATAGAACAGAAAATGGAAATTTATTTAATTTTTTTGTAGGTGGGGGTTTATAGCATTTTTATATTTTTGCGTTTGGTGGAAGAAAGGGATTGCAAAAATTGTCCATATTGACCACAATATTTTAAACTGTTCGGGCTATTTTTAAATATTTTTTTGTTTTAGGGGTTGTTAATTTCACTTCATGTTGGACTTTTTGAGATGTATTTTTGTGAGTTGTTTTGAATACTAGTAAGAACATTTATTACGAGCCTCTAACTCTTGACATTCAAATGATCTTCTTTCTATTTAAAAAAAAAACAAACTTTTACTACCATTCCCACTCTTAAATAAACTGAGATTGTTAGTGGGGAGAAGTGTTCAATATACGGACCCTCTCTTATATGCGAGATGTTTCCAGTAACCGATTGATATAGTATTTATTGTTTTCAAACAGAATATTTCTTAAGGGTACGTATAAATTGTGTATCGCTGGATGTTTTCAGTTATTGTAGAACTTTGATCAGATAAATGTGAGGTGTCTCATGATGGAGATGTTAGTATGTCAGATATAAATCATTGATGTATGAGGAGAAACGCAGTCTTGTGCTGGTGAGTGCAAGGCCGTGAAATTGATACAATATATTGGTTATCACTAGTTAGATTTGATGGTTTTATTTTGATTAGTAACAAGATTACGGTTTTCCATTTGCTGTAATATTTTATAAGTTTTACATGTTTTACAAAATTTACGACAGAAATATTTTGTTTCATGTTTCTTCATATAGCGAATTCGTCTTACATCTGAATGCGCATCTCGTTGCAAGAATATATTTTAATGTTTTGTTACGCTTATTTTTTATGACATATGTCGTGTATTATTTGTAAGACTACTTTTGATATGTTTATCGATTATGTATTTAGCAAAATTATTGTTGAATAATATTACTTATATGTGCTTTAATTCACACGCGCGCGCACACACACACACGCGCACAGATATATATATATGACAGGCATAGGCTACCTACATTTAAAAATGATTATGTATTGTATTGCCTTATTACTGGTGACACGTATGTTACCAATGAAGTCGAACCTCAATCAACGTAATGTCTCTGTTTTTTAAAATAGTTTTACAAATTGAATTCGGCGTCTTATTATCAAATCTCAAAAGAAACTTAACAAAGTCAATCATACAAGATTAAAGGCACTTTTCCTACCTGTTCTTTACTTATTCTAACACGCACGCACGCAAGCACACACACACACGCACGCACACACACACACACATTTATATATATATATATATATATATATATATATATATATATAAGTATATTTCAAACATCTTTCATTAAATACGACCTTCAAAGAAAGATTTAATTAACTTTTATGAAGTTTTTCAATCTTAACATTTTTGTTTAGTCGAAGTTAGGAAAATAAATTGTCGGTTGTATTTAATGAAAAATGTTTGAAAGAAAGGTTTTTGCGCAAACTTACACACACACACACACACACACACACACACACACACACACACACACACACACACATATATATATATATATGTTTATAAAGGAAAAATCAACACGTCATTAAAATTGGTCTTTTTTTCCTTTATAAATATCATATTGCTCTGGATAACATCCATTGAGATCTCTATACAGATATAACACTTAATGTTTTATATTAAGTTGATCTTGATGGATTATTCTCGCCGTTTACGGACTGGACATCTATACCTATATATATATATATATATATATATATATATATATATATATATATATATTAAATATTCACAACTCTATATATTATATATCCACCACTGTTTTAAAGGTACGCTCGTTTCGGCATTGAAACTTCAATGCCTCATCAGGAGGTGTGTAAAGAACTGGAAATCCTTTTTCTTTATATTTATTTCGTTTTGTTCGAGGTGTTGGTGGGGGTTAATGATAGTGGGGTAGGTCTTTGACCGTTGGAATTTTTGGGGAGAATGTTGTGTTAGAGATGTTGGTGGGGATTAGCGATAAGTCTGTGACCTTTGGAATTTGTTGAGAGAGTGTTTCTTAAGTGGTTGATTAATGATAGTCTTTGTTTCTAGACAGTTGTAATACTTAATTATCTATTGGCTAGACTATATCTTTATGGATTTCTTAGAAGAGCCGGTAATAGTTGGCGTAGATATTTCTTTATTAATTTTTATTTAAGCAGAGTCTTTATAATTAATGTAAGTTTGCATTTTTAATCTTAACTTTGGATTTAGGGAATATGATTTTTGTATTAAATTTTAAATTATTGATTTTTAATTAGATCATAGTTTGTAAATTCTATTCTTATATCTAGTCAATATATGATTCATCTAATTATTGTTATGGTTATGGTTATTAACCTTACTCTAATTATCGTTATGGTTATTGACCTTACTCTAATAATGGTTATGGTTATTAACTTTACTCTAATAATGGTTATGGTTATTAACTTTACTCTAATAATGGTTATGGTTATTAACCTTAATCTAATCATGGTTATTAACCTTACTAATCATGGTTATTAACCTTACTTTATAATTAATATTAATCAATACTAATTTTTTGTTTTTTAAATCATATCACCCCGAGCAAGGAGGTAACGCCACTGATGAGCAGAGGGCTACGTAAGAGTGAAAAGATTGGAAAAGGGAAAGCCGGAAACCACATTCTAAACAGGAAACAAGGGATGAGCCTCTTCACCTGTTCAGTAGACATGGGTGGAGTGTAAACCGGGTGATAGTTTAGTCTATCTACTCCAATTGAAAAAAAAAGTTTATAGTCTATTAATTTTCATAGAATAATACACCTAATATATTTATTTTTATCCTCTTTTCATTTTTTATGTTCTATTTATTTTTCATAGAAAATGCATCTAATACATTACTTTAATCGTTTATATTTATAGAATAAGCTTATATATTATTTTAATTGTCTATCTATTTGTATAGAATCATGCATGTAATATATTTATTTTTATCACTTATATTTATTTGTTATAGAATTATACATCTAATAATTTATTTTTATCGTTTATTTTATAGAATACGCTAATATGTTATTTCTATCGTCTATTTATTTTTATAAAATAATACATTTAAAATATTTATTTTATCGTCTATTTACTTCATTGGATATCGGCTCAGAACGCGAAATCAGGGGGCTCAGTTCGGATTCCAGCCAAATTCATTGCATTCACTTACGCGCAAATACCCTTGGGAAAGGTATTAATCTGTCTATTCCTTCCAGTTATGGGTTAAATAAAAGGACAGATTGGGTTCTATAGCCTTGGTCGGCAACCAGTCTACCGCAGAAAGCAATGGCAACCTACTGCGGGATAATCTTCTGCCCAGTCAGTCATGTCTCTTTCGAGACATGATCGCCCAAGCGTGTATCACGTATGGCACTTAACTGACTGACTTCATAGAATAATGCATGTAATATATTTATTTTTATATATCTGTGTGTGTTATGTTTTATTGCTTTTTCGTCTATTCGCAATTTTGGTACTTTTAATTTCGGCTATATATTTTGCATTAGATATATTAAAACATGCAAAAAAAAAAGACAGATTATTTAATATTTTGTTTTGAATTTCAACATTAACCACAATCAAAACATAAATTAGTGGGGTTGACTGCGTTGGCCCAAAATGCTTTAATTTAATGAATAAATGTGTGTATATTAAAACAAATTAAAATAATCTATATAACACTTACTTTTATTTGTCAATATTTCTGAGATAAGCTATTGTAACTATTTAAATATCCTCATTTTTATTGTCACATTTACAACGTTTTGGTCGTTGTAAGCTCCGGTCTTCTTCAGGTGATATTTTTCTGAATTTCGAACCGAACCCAAAATAGTCAATCTCTGTGTTGGTGTAACTGAAAGTTGTGTAGATGTTCTTCCTATGTTTATTTCCTGAAATGGGCTGACATATAACATTCACATTGATGGGCATCTCAATGAAAAGCACAAACGTCATCGAACCCATCTTTAGAAACGCTAATATATAGATAGGCTATTCTGGGTTTGAAGAAGTCCGGAGCGTACAACAACCGAAACGTTGTGAAAGTGACAATATAGATGAGGATAAAAGTAAACAGTACAAACATTGTAAATAGTGTAAATAGTCACAATACAAAAAAATGTAGGTCATCATTTCATTTCCTTTTGCAAAAAGCCATGTAGACTCGACAGATTTGTGTCACTATGTCTGTAAAAAAATGTAGATTAGAAAAACAATTAAAACAATCACCTATAAGGCTGATTAAAAACGTTTGAACATTTTCAAGTTGAAGAGAGTGGAGTGTGCAGCACTCCCCCAGATATGACAGTAATACTTCATTTTTGGTTGACTCTGCACTTTATTAATATAGTCTATTATTCATGGGATATATCAATCTGCTGTCAATTCTAGTTGCTTAAATTTCACAAATCAACCAAAATGCTATTTTCGAAATAAATCTGGTGGTTGATCATATTTAGAGAAGTCGATCAGGCAAATATATTTTCAAAATCCCCACGCATATATATATATACAAATTAAAAATAAAAATAGGGGTTGTTTTCAACGAGAAAAATTGTCTTAAAGAAAAAGTGACAGAAGCCGTGAACTTTTTTTTAGAGTGTAGATTTATTGTTGCTATTATTATTATTATTATTACTTCCTTTTTGTATGATGTATTAAGTGTCCATAATGTTATTTGTGTCGCTACACATGTTTTGAGTCTAAAGTTGCTTCTCGCCAGGCAAATAAACTTGTGACTTCACATGTTGAGATCCGTTTGCTATTCTGATGGCCAAGGTGTTGTGTATAAATAGATAAGTCAAGCTGTGGGCAGGTCAGAAATTTCATATGCGTGCGTGTTGTTTTTTTTTTCCCCAGTCGCACATTAAGTTTCTCTTATAGACGCACATTTTCTTATATATATATATATATATATATATATATATATATATATATGTATAATCTTTAATGTGATCGATCTCGACTTGGCAGCTAAGATACAGTCGCTTTCTCACCGACACAGTGTGACTTCCCTGTGTCTCTTCTACTCAGACTTTCACGGCTTCTACTTAGATCAATGGTACCTGCTATATACGAATTTCCTCGAGCCAGAAGATTAGCAACTAGATCCCACCCTTTTACTGTGAAACCAATAAATTGTAAACGCAAATTCTACTCCATCAGCTTCTTTTCTCGCACTTCCCGCCTATGGAATTCGCTTCCGCATACTTGCTTTCCTGACAATTACAATCTCCAAGAATTTAAATGTAACGTCAATAGTCATCTCTTGTCTCACTAACTTACATCCTCTCTCTCTCTCTCTCTCTCTCTCTCTCTCATGCTTTTCTACATTCACCCCACTCTCATCAGTACTCTCTTCCCTCTCCTACTCTCTTCCTGACACCCCCTGCAATCTCTAAATCCTCGTAACATTCCTCCTATGTAACCCCCTGCACAACAGTAGCACTAAAATGCCTTGCTTGGGGCGACACGATTATAAAAATAAATAAGTATATACGGTATATATTACTTACGTGGCCTAGTTAGAACGTTCGCTTTCTGACCATGAGACCCGGGTTCAAATCTTACAATAGTCGATTTATCAAGAATGTGACAAACATATTACAGTTTGACCTTTGTGAGTGTACTTGGGTAGACGGAAATATTTTTGGAGCTGTCGGTAGCTGAGCTAGCAAGAAGTCGCAGATCATTGTTCAAACTAATAATCATGCCAGATAATGAGCTATCTCCCAGAAACCGTAACTAAGGTCCGCTCAGTATAAAACACCCGTGTACTCTTTGAGTGTTGAACAAACTGAACTGTACTTGAGCAAGCGTCTGCAATAGGGAGTGGCAGGCATACTCTAATACAAGCAGCCAGCAATTACTCCTTACTATTTAATCTATATTTCTATGTATTTAGTGAATTAACATTTCCTTCACTAACATCCATCGTATGGTATAAACTTCTGCAGTCCGAAGGCGAATTGGCATGGCAAAGGACGCGTTCCAGAAGATGAGCAAAATACTAACACACAGGAAGATCTCAATAGAAACGAAGAAAAGTGTGCTAGACTGCTACATGATGTCAGTTCTTCAGTACGGCTGTGAATGATGGACAATATCATCGAAAATGAGGAAAAACTGGAAGCGGCCGAAATGTGGTTCTACAGAAGGATGCTACGGATATCGTGGACTGAGCATACAAGCAACGACGAAGTGTTAGAAAGAATGGCAACAAAAGGAAATTGATGCTGAGCATCAGGAAGAGACAACGGAAGTTCCTGGGACATGCAATGAGGAAGGAGAGCCTGGAGAACCTGATACTGACTGGTCAGATAGAAGGAAGGAGAGACAGAGGAAGGCAGCGGATAACATATCTGCAGAGTCTGATCAGGTGGATGGCGGAACGGGGGTTGCCAGGAGCAACAGGAGCAAACATACTAAGAGCCACAAGGGATAGGGAGACGTGGAGATCCATGATCGCCTACGTCCTGAAGGGACAGGGCACATAGAAGAAGAAGAAGAAGTGTGGTAACTTTCCTGCGCGAAACTTCCCCTGACATCATAACTCTTTGCGAAACCAATCTAAACTCCTCAAACCCCTCCTCTGATTTCTCGATTCCTAGTTACCTTCCCCTCTCAAGGAGAGGATGCTATTGTCCACATATATGGAGTAGGAGTTTATGCGACGAAACCCTCTTCCTAGGGTAATTTCTCTTGAATCCCTTTACCATTCATACATGTGTCTCCGTGTCTCTTTTCTAAACTCACTTAGCTATTTTTTTTTCTACCGATGCCTTTCTCTCGTCTGTTTGTTGCTCTGACAATATAGATAATCCCATTTCGTTTCACCCGTTCGCTTATATATTTGTGTTCGTTGACTTCCCACCATGCCAAGTAACTGAAAAACTCTATCACTGATCTTTCTGGCGTCCATACCCTGAACTTAGCAACAACTCAGTCTCTCAAGCAAGTGATGGATTCCCCCACTATCCTTAAACGATGCGCTTCTCTGCTAGATCTCTACTTCACTTCAATCCCTGATTCCTGCCATGATATGCAGCTTTGCTCTCTTGGAAACTCTGATCATAATGTGGTTTAATCTCTCTCTCTTTCCACTCCCACTTCTTCCCAGGAACCTCCTAATAACAGAATTTCATACTGCTACCAAGGAGCGGAACGGGAGCTACACATATGACTAACTACAATAGACGTCATTTTGCCTCTGATAGTAAATAGTGCAAGAGGAGCTTAAATGATGATAAGCTGTATTTGTTGATATAATGAAGCAGCGTAAAGCAGTTCAACTCAAAAGACTACTAGTGGCTCTGAAAAAGTGTGTTAAACAACAGCAAACCATCTACTTCATCTTTTATCAATAAATTGGAGGTCCTCACAGCCACAGCAGACAAGACTGATTGCTTTGTTCGCAAATTCTCCTCAAATTTTGCTTTTGATTCGTTTGGAGTATCCGTACCCGATTTCCCATCTAGGACTGAAGCTGAACTGGGAGACGTATATATAATCCTCTCGCCTGATCCCCATAAAGAACCTTGTCATTATCACAAAGAAATATGCCCCTGAATTCTCCTCTATCCTCTCCAAATTCTCCAACTACTGCCTCTCTGCTTCCGCCTGTTGGAAGTCCCATTTAGGTTCCTGTATTTAAGAACACCAAAGAACCTTTTAATTATTACCCTTTCAGTCTACTACCGATGATAACAAAGTGTTCGAAGCTATCATCAATGCTCAAGTGGTTCAACATCCTACAGCTCACTGCCTATTTTCCGACAAACAATATGGCTTCCACTTCGGCACTGATATGCTAACGACCATAATCGAATACATATACTCCACTCTTGGTAAGAAATACGAAGCTAGAGCTGTTGCCTTGCATATTTCCAAAACATTTGACCGAGTTTGGTATGAATTCATAGCTAAATCTGCTGCTAAGAAGGACGGGTCACTGTGTTGGGCCAGGAAGTTTTTCTCGATTGAATCCACATTGCACATATACAAATCTATCATCCATACGTGCAGTGATTACTGTTTTTATATTTCACCAGGCGCCTCTGCTATTCCTCTCAGGGTTCTCGACAATATCCAAAAGACAATCTGCAATGTAATCAATCTCGAACGGGCAGCTCCACTCTAGTTACTTTCAACAACGAGATGTGGCTTCCCTCTGTCTCTTCTACAAATATTTCCACGGCTTCTGCTCTGATGAGCTTATCTCCCTGGTACCCCGTCTACACGAATGTAGTCGAGCTACTGGACGGGCAACAAGGTCCAACCCTTTTACAGTCAAAACAATCAAATGTAGCGTCTGCTTCTACTCTATCAGCTTCTTTTTTCATAATTCCCGCCTGTGGAACTCACTTCTGAAAATTTTCTTCCCTGAATGCTACAATCGTAAATGCTTAAATGCAACATCAGTTGCCATCTCTGATCTCTTTGACTCCCATCCTTTTCCGAAACCCCTGTATCTTGTTCTCCCCGATTTCGCTCCACGCTCACGTAACAATCTTCACAACAGTATTCCAACCCTTCACCTTCTCCGACACTCCCTGTAACTTAATATGTCTTTCTTTTCACTCTCCGCTTATGTAGCCCTCTGCGCATGAGTCTTGCTTGGAGTAAAACATTTATAAAAAAAATAAAGTTTAATCTGTGAACCGGAGAGTGGGTACTTGGATTCATTGGAAAAAAAGATGAGCATACTAAATAAGAACTACACGAGATATGGTATACGGAAGAAGAAAAATCTAGTCCCATAGATTAAAAGAAAGGTTCAGTTGTGTGTTACCCGTTTCTACAAACTCGTAATGAAGCATTAAGATCACAATGTTCGAAACGTTGTGTTAATATCAACAAGGACGAGGAAAACAGCCAACATTTAATGGTAATATTTACCGTTTCTTTATAAAGAAAATATTCGATACTCATTGACCGAGCAGTTAGTGTTATTATCGTTTGAAATTCATACACGTTTAAAAAAATATTTTCACATAAAAATAGATGTCTCTATTCACGTAGATTTATCGTTTTATTTAGTCGTAATGAGAATTTCCTTCCTTGCCTTTTGTTTGTGCTAGAGTGGAACATCGGCATTTGATTATTTTTTTTTATTTTTTATTTTTGTTTAATCATATCACCTCGAGCAAGGCGGTAACGTCACTGATGTGCAGGGGGCTACATAAGAGTAAAAAGATTAGAGGAGAGTGAAGAGAAGGACGAACCAGTTAGAAAGGAGCAAAAGAAGGATGGGAATACAGGTGTGATGACAGTTGCAAATGTGGAGAGAAAGGAAAGAATATACAGGGCGGTGTACAAAGAACTAGGGTCAAGTAGTTAAGAGATGAGTATTAACCTTGCATTTAAATTCCTGGAGGTTGTATCCGTCAGGAAAGCAAGTATATGGAAGCTAGTTCCACAGGCAGGAAATGCGAGAAAAGAAGCTGGAGGAGTAGAATTACTTTATCTTCGATTTAAATGTGGTAACCATTTTTGTTTTTGCTGCAGTTTTTGTTAAAATTCCTGAAGCGATATGGTGTCTTTTATCTGCTATTTTTTTATTCTACTCGTCTTACTCGTTCAAAGTCATTTTTAATCACTGATTTACATTACATATGTAGAAAACTTTCGTACTGGCAAAATAATGGTAATTTTTTATCCAAAAATATCAAATTATTCATCAGTTGTATTTGAATATTCACTTAAAATCTTTCTTTTTTTTTTTTTGACCAAATATCTTTGCGTGTGTGCGGGCGGTATCAGCTTTTAATGATGTGATAAAATCTTGTCATAATATAAAACTGTGAAAAGTAACTAATATAGTTTGTAATTTCACTATCAGTCAGTCAAGTGCCATACGTGAAACACGCTTGGGCGATCATGTCTCGAAAGAGACATGACTGACTGGGCAGAAGATTATCCCGCAGTAGGTTGCCATTGCGTTCTGCGGTAGACTGGTTGCCAGCCAAGGCTATAGAACCCAATCTGTCCTGTTATTTAACCCATAACTGGAAGGAAGATACGGATTAATACCTTTCTCAAGGGTATTTGCGCGTAAGTGAATGCAATGAATTCAACTGGAATTTGAACTCGTCTTCCCGATTTCTCGTTCCGAGCCGATATCCACTGCACCACAACGCACATCCTATTTCACTATATTGTGTCCAAATATCAGTCAATTATGAAGAACGTCAAAGGAAAGAAATTTTATGTTTTGTTAATATAACGCCACATTATACACGAGCATATTGTCTAATTTGAAAAACAGATTAATTTCACTTTCTTTATTTTTATTTTTCTTTGTGCTGATTATTAATTTTTTGTTTTCAGTTTCCTTATATTCGCGCCATTTCTTAATTTTTATTGCTCCTTTCCTTCTTTTTAAGTTGATTCTTTCCTTCCTTTCTTTTAGCTACTTTCTTTAGTTTTCCTTCTTTTCTTCCTTTTTTGCTTTTTTCCTTCCTTTTTCTTGCTTATTTCCTCCTTTATTTTATTCTTTCTTTCATTTCATAAATCCAACTATTTATTTTTTCTTATTTATTTTTCCATATATCTTTTTTATTGCATTTTGACAAGTGTTTCAAAATTTTCATAATATTTCCACCTCTTCCATTCTTTATCTTTCCTTATAATATTATTATTTTTATGTCATTTTTCATCATATTTCGATTTCTGCTTTGGTCTCACTACCAACCAAGTCTGCGGGGAGACCTAAGGCAGGTAGTGGCGTGTTGTTATGGCTCCATTTCATGTTTTTCTATCTTCCCTATCATCCTCAGCATTACATAGAGAAAGTTTTCCTTAGTGTGTGGGCTGTACTTAATAAGACAATTTTTTGTATATCTCTTAAGCTGGGGTTTCCAGGGATTCTTTTAATGTGTTGTTTTGTTCCATTTTTTATCATTCCAAGTGCACCTACTATCACTGGCACAACTCTTGTTTTCAATTTCCACATTTTTTCTATTTCAATTTCCAGGTCTTTATATTTTGACAGTTTTTCAAATTCCTTGATTGCTATGTTACAATCCGCTGGACAAGCCATATCAATTAATAGACAAGTTTTCTCCTTCTGGTTTTTAACAATAATGTCTGGCCTGTTTGCTTCAATTTTTCTGTCTGTGTAGATGGTGTAATCCCATAGAATGGTTATATCTTCTATTTCTGTAACCGGTGCTGGGTGATGTTCATGCCAGTGTTTGTTTACAGCTTTTCCATAATGTTTGCACATTGCCCAATGTAAATATTGCCCAACTCTATCGTGGCGATTTTTATATTCATTTGGGGCAAGCACAGAACAGCCTGAGATTAGGTGGTCTATTGTTTCTTGTTGTTTATCACAAAACCTGCATTTTGGATCCATATTATTATTATTATTATTATGTCATTTTTCATCATATTTCGATTTCTGCTTTGGTCTCATTACCAACCAAGTCTGCGGGGAGACCTAAGGCAGGTAGTGGCGTGTTGTTATGGCTCCATTTCATGTTTTTCTATCTTCCCTATCATCCTCAGCATTACATAGATAAAGTTTTCCTTAGTGTGTGGGCTGTACTTAATAAGACAATTTTTTGTATGTCTCTTAAGCTGGGGTTTCCAGGGATTCTTTCAATGTGTTGTTTTGTTCCATTTTTCATCATTCCAAGTGCACCTACTATCACTGGCACAACTCTTGTTTTCAATTTCCACATTTTTTCTATTTCAATTTCCAGGTCTTTATATTTTGACAGTTTTTCAAATTCCTTGATTGCTATGTTACAATCCGCTGGACAAGCCATATCAATTAATAGACAAGTTTTCTCCTTCTGGTTTTTAACAATAATGTCTGGCCTGTTTGCTTCAATTTTTCTGTCTGTGTAGATGGTGTAATCCCATAGAATGGTTACATCATCTATTTCTGTAACCGGTGCTGGATGATGTTCATACCAGTGTTTGTTCACAGCTTTTCCATAATGTTTGCACATTGTCCAATGTAAATATTGCCCAACTCTATCGTGGCGATTTTTATATTCGTTTGGGGCAAGCACAGAACAGCCTGAGATTAGGTGGTCTATTGTTTCTTGGTGTTTATCACAAAACCTGCATTTTGGATCCATATTATTATGCATAATATTTGCCTGAAAGTTTCTCGTGAAAAGACTTTGGTCTTGTGCTGCAAGTATAAATCCTTCAGTTTCAGACTTTAATCCAGATGCACGTAACCATCGATGAGTATTAACTTTGTCAACATTGGATTTATTGGCACGTACTGGATATTGGCCATGCAGAGGTTTGTCTTGCCAGCGCTGTTTCATCTTTTCAAGAGCTTTATCTTTGGCTTTCATTTTCATATTTTTTGCCGCAATAGTTGGTTCTTGGCTTCTGTTTTGCTTTTCTACAGAATCTACTAACTGTAAATCTTGTTTGTATTTACTGCCTTCTTTTTTTATTATTATTATTATTATTATTATTATTATTATTATTATTATTATTATTATTATTATTATTATTATTATTCCTTCCTTTTATTATATCTGATCATGGAACTTTTTCTTGTTTTTATTCCTTCTTTCTTTCTTATATGGGATCTTTAAAATTTGGTCTTTTTCCTTTCTTTCTATTCTCTTCCTTCCTTCCTTCCTTCCTTCCTTCCTTCCTTCCTTCTTCCTTCCTTCCTTTTTTCTTTCTTTCTTTCTTTCTTAATATTAATGCGACTTCTCATTTTCTTTCTATATTTTCTTTATATCATTTCATAAAAATGGCTTCGTTTTTAATCTGGTTTTCATTCATTCATTCATTTTTTATTTATTTCTTTCAGTCTTTTTCTTTCTAATCTGTTATGTCACTTCTTACCATGCTTCCCGCTCTTTCTTATATCAGATCTTTAAAATAAAGTCATTGGAGTTTTTCTTTAATTTTACCTTTTCTTTCTTGTCTCGTTTTTATTCTTTCTTTCTTTCTTTCTTTCTTTCTTTCTTTCTTTCTTTCTTTCTTTAATATCACATCTTATCTTGCTTACTGCACTTTCTTATATCTAATATTTAATATTTGATCGTTTTTCTTTTTCTTTCTTTCTTTCTTTCTTTCTTTCTTTCTTTCTTTCTTTCTTTCTTTCTAAACATTATTATATATTCTTATCTTGCTTACCAAAGTTTTCTCATATCAGTTCATGTGAGTTAGCTAATTTTTAATCTTTTTGTTTTTGTTCTTTCTTTCCTGCATTCATTCATTCATGTCTTTCTTCCTAATCTTTGGCATTTGTTCTTAACATGTTTTCCACTCTTTACATATCTGATCATGAAGATTTCATGATTTTCCTCTTTTATATTTCTTTCTTTTTTTCTTCCTTTTCTTTCTTTCTTTTTATCATTCGTTCTTTCTTTCTTTCTTTCTTTCTTTCTTTCTAAACATTAACATCTTTACTTATCACGCGCATTCTATGGTTTCTTATATCTGATCCTGATAATTTCCTCATTTTTACTCTCGATCTTATTATTATTATTATTATTATGAATCATTTCACCCTAAGCAAGGCATTCCACTGCCACTATTGCGCAGGGGGTTACATAGGGGAAAGTGATAAGAAAGAGTGGTTAGGGGGTTACATAGGAGAAAGTGATGAGAAAGAGTGGTTAGATATAGGAAATATCAGAAGGATGGTGATAGACGGGTAAGGATACCGAGGATGAAGTTTGGGTAGCTGGAAGAGTGATTTTCATTTATTCACTCTTTTTTTCATTCATTTTCTGTCTTTTTTCGTAATCTTCAACATATCTACTTATCTTGCTACCCGATCTTTCTTATATCTGATCATAAAAATTTTTCTTTCTTTCTTTCTTTCTTTCTTTCTTTCTTTCCATTAATATTGCGTCTTATCTTGTCATCAAAATTTCCTCATTTTTATACTTTTTCTTTCTTTCTTTTTCTCTCTTTTTCATTCTTTTTTACATTCTTTCTTTCTTTCTTTTTTCTTTCTATGTAATCTATTTCTTCCTACCATGCATTCTACTCTTTCTTAAGTTTAATCATTAACATTTCTTCGTTTTTCTTTCTTTTTTTATTTTTATCAGGCATTCATTAATTCTTTCTTTCTTTTTTCCTTTCTTAATAAAAATAATTATCGATCTTTTCAGGTTTTCTGAAATCAGATCATGAAAGTGTTAATGATTTCACTCTTTCTTTTTTCTCTCTTAATTTTTCTTTCACTCATACTCTCTTTCATCCTTTTACTTTCTTTCTTCCCCCTTGCTTTCTTTCTTTTCTTTTTTATTTCTTTCCATTATACTATCTTTCGTTCTCTTTTACTTCATTCCTTTTTTATTGCTTTCTTTCTTTCTTTCTACTTTTCTTTTCTTTCTTTCTTCCTCTATTTCTTTTCTTTCTACTTTCTTTCATTCCCTTTCATTTTTTTATTTTCCCTCTCACTTTCTTTCTTTCCTATTACCCTCTTTCTTTTATATTCTAATTTATTTCGTGCATTTTACTTTTTCTTTCTTTCTTTCTTTCTTTCTTTCTTTTCTTCTTTCTTTCTTTCTTTCTTTAATTCAATCATTATTTCATTATTTATTTATTTGTAATCCTTGATTTTTCTTCTTTTTATATTTCCTCTTTTTCTCATATCTGATCATGAAATTTTATTCTTTCGTTCTTTCGTCCTTTCATTCTTTCTTTTTTTCATTCTTGCTTTTGTTCTTTCTTTCATTCTTTCTTTCATTCTTTCGTTCTTTCTTTCTTTCTTTCTTTCATTTTAAAAATTAATATCTTTTTTATCTTGCTTTCTACAATTTCTTATATCTGATAATGATAATTGATTCGTTTATAATCTTTCTTTCTTTCATTTATTCATTCTTTTTCGTTCTTTTATCCATTCATTCATTCATTCTTTTTTTAATATTTGATATTTGGTCATATGCGTTCTACTCATTCTTATATCTAATCATGAAAGATTCCAATTTTCCTTTCTTTCTTTTTTCTTTTTTCTTTCTGTTTTTATTTATTTCATATATTATCTCTTTTCGTCTTGCTTTCCACGAAAATTTTCTTTTTTTACCATTTTTATCATGCTTTCCTCTCTTTTATCAGATCATAAAAAGTTCCTTTCTTTTTTCTTTTCCTCTTTCTTTTTTCTTTCCCTCTTTCTTTTTCTTTCTTTCTTTCTTTCTTTCTTTCTAATTTTTGTTTCCGTCTTTCATTCATTTTTCTTTTAGAATAACAATGAATGCTGAGATCTTCAATTTTCTTTTATTCTTTGTTATTCAATTTCCTTTCTTCTAATTCTCGGCCTTTCTCTTTTTCTCTGTATTTCTCTCTTTTTTTCATTCCATACTTATAAGTTCGCACAGCTAAAATATAATTATAATGACTTCCTCAAAGCTTCTAAAAGAAAATAAGAAATAATATTCATAAAGACCTATTTATGTACACATGATCACAACACTTTAAGTTGATTGGTCGTCCAAGCCCGGAGAGCATTTCCCGTTCGTCTGTGGCTACGGAACCATGACAGCCGCAAAAGCAACCATTGATGTCCTTGCAAATGTCTAATCCATCTAGACGACAAACGATAATGGCAAATGTCGACATCGTTTGGGTCAGGACAAGGTAAATAATCACCTGTTTGATGTTTCGTACAAAATGTTTTACCGTATGTTTGTTACAGACAAAATCAACAACTTTTAAAGAAATTAGATATAAAAAAATATAATTCCTTCTTTCGTACTGAATAACTTTTCGTTTTTGCTTTGAAAATGAGATTTAAATATGTTTTCCTTTCTCTAAACCATTTTCTTTGCTCAAAGTAATTGGTATTTCTATTGTAACTTGTAAAAAACTAAGCCTCTTTTGACATTGGCAAAACCATATTCATCTCTGTGGTGGTGTGATGTATATTGTTTGTTTAATTTTAATTGTGGAGAGTTATGATTTAAGATCGAAAACGGTGTATGGCTGATATATATGTGAAGTAAATCAATGTAGTGAAGCCGACTGGAATTGAAAATCAGCCTTGCAATTTTCAATTTTCAAATTGCCAGTATTTATTAATGCACATCCAAGCTTACAGCATTTACTATTCCCAACCAGGTGCCGACCAGGCTCGGCGTTGCTTAACTTTGGTATTCGTACCGTTATTTTTTTTTTCTTAGAATATACGTTTAGAGAATTAAATCTGTAAGGATTAGAAATCGGATTTGAATGTTTTGGTTGATATTTATGTCAATAATTGTTGAGTGGTTTTCTGCATTTGCAAGAATTTACTTCGTCCAGAAAATTGGAAAATATTTTTCATCTGTATTTCAGTCAATACAAATTTACTTGGTTTGAAATTGGTAGATATCAGTTGTTTTTATTCAAGTTTGCAAGCATTGTGTATTGTACAGATATAGATGCGAAATTGTAGAGCCAAGTTTGAATTCTAGTCAAATCTGTTGCATTCAATTAGGAACAAATAACTTTGGAAAAGGAATGAATCCGTTTCTTCCCTATCAAACTTTATGAATTTAAGCACAGTACTAGATTGGCGACAAGGTCTCATCATTTTACAGTTGGAAAGGCTAGATAATAACCAAAAGTTCTAGGCTAAAAGTTTCTTCTGTCAAGTTTCTCGCTTCTCCAATAGTTTTTCCAGCTTCTTGCTTTTCAGACAACTTTCATCGTCAAAAATGTAAATGAAATGTCAATCGTTATTATATGTTTTTTTTTATTATTGTTCTTTTATCGTCCTCTTCCTTTAATAAATCATTTCACAAACCATTTGGGCTTTAGTGGCTTTCTTGTTTTTACTGGGGTAAAATTTGTAATATATATATATATATATATATTAGAAAAAGTGCGAGAAGCCGTGAACGCTTTGTTTAAAGTGTAGATTTATTGCTGCTACTATTATTAATATTACTTGATTTTTGCATGATATATTAAATGTCCATAAAAATCAAACCACGTGTAGTGACACAAATACTACGATGGACACTCAATATATCATACAAAATGCAAAAAATATTAGTAATAATAACAACAATAAATCTACACTTGAAACAAAACGCTCATGGCTTCTCGCACTTTTTCTTTTATATCAATTTCTCTCCTATTTCTGTTTTATATATATTTAGTATTAGTTACTATTTTAGAACATGTACACACTACAAACTACTACAAAACTCTACATTTGTTTCGACATTGAAAGAACAATCTCATCACGTAGTTATGAACGATGTTATTAAACATTTTATTGAAAAAAAAATAAAACAAAACACTGCTTTTTTATTTTTGGAAATGTTTTTGTAGGGGGTAAAACGATACTAAAAATGGGTGGAAAAGAAAGAAAAAAATAAGCGCAGAAATCAAAAAAGGAAAAAGAAAGAGGAAAGGGAAAGATACAGAGTAAATAGAAAGTAAAGGGGAAAATTAGTGAGAAAGTATTAAGAGGACAAAGCCAATGAAAATGGCTAAAAGAGAGAAATTTTAAATTTAGACAGGACTTGAATTATACACAGTACTGATATCGGTTACATGGTGTCCGGGCTCAAATCTTTTGGCATTTGAAACAAGAATTATACTTCTATAAAGGAAAAAGAAAGAAAGAAGAAAAAGATACAAAAGTAGTAGAAAGTGAAGAGGGAAACAACGAGGAAAAAGTGAGAAAACTTACGAAGACATAAAGGGAAAAAAAGACAACCTAAACAACTAATAAAAAAAGTTATATATTAAATCAGATACTTTAATCCAAGCGGAAAAAGCAGGAAGGTAAATTCCAAAAACCCGATCCTAATTAATATTAAAAATTTTTTTTAATATTAAAAATTTTTTTTAATATTAGACTGATTTTTCTCCAGTTTTTAAAATGATTTTTCTGTTGCTGAGGTGATGTGTTATCCCCGTGGGGATTTTCATATCGAAATGATCATCCAACATCATTGAATTCAACCTTTTTTAATTTATATATATATATATATATATATATATATATATCCGAGTGAATAAGGGACGAAGTAAAATTTACAACTTTCAAAACATTAATTTATAACAGTGCTCAATATACAATATAGAGCTGTAAATATTTATTATAAATTATATTTTAGAACATGTACAAATTTCTATCCACTCCAAAATGTACATTTGTTTTAACATTAAAATGACAATGTCTCTACAGGTGGTGTGAAAGAAAATAAAAATCTCTTTTCTCATATTTGGCGATTTGTGTGTGGGATGTAGGTGGGGTTAAGTACGAGGGAATAAGTCTTATAAATTGTCCGTTAGAGTTTTGCGTGAAAAGAAGGAATGGGTAGGGGATAGAGTTGATTAATGAACGTGTCGAAAATTTTTGTAGACAGATTTAACATTAAAGGATAAGGTATAGTCTTTTCTAGTTTAACGTCTGGGTTTTTTCTTAGGGTTTATTAAAAGGAGAAAATAAGGGAATATATATAGAGGGTGAGGAGGAGTAGGATTAGATACGGTGAAGTGGGTAATTGTAGTTACCATTTAGTGGACCTATCTTTATTATTTAATTGTACGACTATACAATATTTTTGTCCTTAAACTTAGTTTTTATGATTAAACTATTTTTGTATATTTTTTCAGATCGGTAGCTGAAAATAAATAATAATAAACAATAGACCATCTACTCAAACGTGAGTATCCATAAAATATAATGGTCAAACAAATAAATTATATATATATATATATATATATATATATATATATTGTCATCCGCAGACAGATCTGTTTCGCTGTATCACAGCTCGTCAGTGCGGTTAGAATCCGATTGCCATATGACCCAGGCGTCAGTCGGCGACTCTACCCCTGGGCCACGGGGCGTTCGGTGGAAGAAGGTAGTCTTTTTAGCGCATATCATATTACGCGCTCAATAGCTAGAGTGCTCCAATTCTTTTTACTGAATGAGCGATTCGTACATGCTGGATTGGTTACTGTTTTTCAAAGTCTACCTTTCTTCCAGAGTGCTCTATCAGGGTGTGAGCGCGTAAATATATATATATAATCTAAACAAAAATTAAATAAATTTTCCTTTTTTGTTATATTTAACGAATTGTGTTTTTAAAAAAGTGGCTGCCCAAATATATATATATATAATCTAAACAAAAATTAAATAAATTTTTTTTTGTTATATATTTAACGAATTGTGTTTTAAAAAAGTGGCTGCCCATATATATATATATATATATATATATATATATTATAAATTATTTGAACATGAACAATTTTTTTATATACATCCACTACAAATTGTACATTTTGTTTCGACATTAGACTTTCAATGACTCATCAGGTGATGTGGAAAGTAACGGAAGACCTCTTTTCATATATTTGGGAGTTGTTTGTGAGGTGTTGGCGAGGTTTATCGATAAGAGAATAATTCTTGTAAATTGTCCGTTAGAATTTTGAAGAAAGTGGGGTAAGTAACGGATATGTAAAACTTTAATTTCGATCACAGTTTGTGGTATGGAATTGGTAAAATTTGATGTAAGAGTGTTGATAAAGGTTTATCGTCTCTAAGGAGTCCTAACTTTGGCTTTTGTAGTTTTTAGCATGATTATAAGGTTAGTTCTTTAATGTGTTTGCAGTTTACTGTGGTTTCATGCCTCTGGTTTAATAGTATGTTGCTATTCATGTATTTAATGATTTCAAATTTTTCTTGAAGACAAAGGAAACATGGTTTCTTTCTTGATTTAGATGTTTTGGCTTGTTTGAGGATTTTCTATTTAACTTTATGTGTTTTATTTTTAGTTTTTAACTTCCAAAAATACTTAGAAAGTGATGCCATATTTTGTTTGTTCTTGTTATAGAAGGATGAGATGTGATTGTAAAAACACCTTTTAATATGTTCATTGTGTTTCCGATATAAATTTTAGCATCCTTAGGACCCTCCATGGATGAAATCGAACACATATATCTCAAGGATTTCGTTAATCACTTATTAGGTGTGGAGAATTGGTTTGGGTTTCTACAGTTACAGAGGTTATTATTATGGCGGGGCAGACTGGTATGAGTGTTAGAGTTATTCTTGTTGCATGCTTTTAATATTTTATTATGTAATTTACTTATTTTTTCTAAACTTTTGGAGCAACTATAGCTTAGATTTAATGTCTTCCTATTGAAAATTTTGCTTAAAGGGACTTTTTGGGGAAATGTTTTTCTATTAGTTTAAGAAATTAATGCCCCAGTTTAAAATTAACTGATTAAATGGAGGATTATGCCATAATGTTTTCCTGTTTCTATTTTTTCTTATTGAACTTTTGAATTTTTCCACAAAGTTCATTTTGGAGGATTGATAGACGCGGTCTTTAAGAATTTTATCGTAAATTGCTCTGTGTTTAACGAATATTTCTTTATTTGAAGAGTGTGTGTTAATGCGGCGTTCAGCTGATGATGGAATATGTTTGATAACGGATAGTGGGTGATTAAAGCTTGGGTTAATATAGATTGGGTTATCATTATTTTTATGTAAGGTTGGAAAGTGTTAGAGACTAAGTCTAATGTTATGTCTAGGAAGTTAACTTGTTTTATATTAGGGTTAATTACTACACTAAGACCAAAAGATTTAAAAATTTTATGAATTAATTTTCTAATTCTATCGACCTTACCTCAAGTAGAGCCCAAATAGAAAAAATAGAAACAGGGAAAGAATATGGTATAATCCTCCATTTAATCAGTTAGTTAATTTAAAACTGGGACATAAATTTCTTAAAGTCTCTTAAAATTTCTTAAAATTTTAAAAATCTTTCTTTTTTATTTCTTTCTTTCATTCATTTGTTCTTTCTTTCCTACTTTATTTCATTCTAAAAATTAATATCTCTTATTATCTTACTTTCTACGTTTTCTTATATCTGATAATGATAATTTGGTCGTTTATAATCTTTCTTCCTTTCTTTCTTTCTTTCTTTCTTTCTTTCATTTATTCATTCTTTTTCATTCTTCCATCCATTCATTCATTCTTTTTCTAATATTTGATATTTCATCTCATACTTTCATAAATAGAAGCATCGACGAAAACGAACCATCCCAAACAGAGTGCAATAGCGTGGGGTCGACGATGTTCTATGTTCCAATACAAGCGATGGTCTAAAAATGAATAAAATAATAATAATATGAAGAAGAAATATATATGTATATATGCGTGTGTGTGCATGTGTGTGTGTGCGTGTGTTTGCTTAAAAACAGAAATAAGGTTTGTTCCAACGAGAGCAATTGCTATCGAAGAAAAAGTGAGAGAAACCGTGAACGTTGTGTTTAAAGTGTAGATTTATTATTGTAATTATTAATATTATTTGCTTTTGTATGACATATCGAGTGTCCATATGGTATTTTTGTCGCTACATGTGTTTCGAGTCTAAAGTTGACTCTCTTCAGGCGAATAAATCTGTGACATCGCATATCGAGATCCGTTTGTTTTCTGATGGGCAAAATATCGTGTATAAATATATAAGTAAAATAGTGAGCAGTTCAGAAAGTTCCTATGCATACCTGTTTTTTTTGTTTTGTTTTTTTTGCTTACACTCGCACGTTAAATTTCTCCTGTCACCATGATTGACTATAATTTTTTTTCAATGATTTGCGAAATTTGATTTCGTCTTTATACTTCGAAATGGTTTTCAGTGATTTGATTCTATTCTACTCTACTGGTCATCTAGTTCTTTCTATTGTTTTGGGGATACTATTTGAATTTAGTGTGAGTGTGTGTGTGTGTGTGTGTGTGTGTGTGTGTGTGTTTTATTGCGTTTAAATTCCATGTGTCTGTGTGTGGTTCTTAGTAATAAATCTACACTAAAAAAACGGTGCTCTTTCCACAAGCCAAGGAAATTAATAAAAAGATAAATTAATTGTGTCAGAAGCAAAGAAAAAGTAACAAACATGTTTAATATTAATGATTCTTGGAATTTTCAGTATAATTTATGTTTTACACAAAATCATTTTCTCTGATGATGGTAGTCTTGAGCATGACGATAAAGTGCATCCGGCAGCAAGGCCTCTGATTGGGAGGTTGTGAGGAGCATAGAAAAAGATCTTAATTGCTGTTGTTCCCCGGTCCACCATGACCCTGAGTGGTAACACCTGTTAAGGCTCCAGCTATGGGCCAACAGTTAACCTCTAAACCGGGGTCAAATCACTATGAAATTACAAAAAAAAAAAAAATTTATAGACATATATACATAAAAATAATTTTTTATTAAAAATATACATTTTTGAAGGAAAAATAATACCAACAATACATTTTTAAGGAAAAAATATTAACATAATACATTTTTGAAAGAATAAATATGACCAGCAATATATTTTAATGCAAAACTACAAGACATATCCAGTTTTCTAAAATAAAAAAAATTTTTTAAAAATTTCACCAAAATCTGACGAAATCTACCGTCTCACTATAACAAACATTAAAAAATAATTTAAAACTCAACCTTTTTAATATTAAATAACCCACAGAGGTTGATTTGCCGTTAAACAAAACTCAAACTCAAACTCAAACACTGATGAAGGTGATCCATCGTCGAAACGTTAAAATAGAAGATTTCCCTGTAGCCTTATCTATAGATCGATCATTTGTTTGTCTTGTTTACTTAGTTCTCTAAATGGAAGGTCTGATAACCACTTTAAGGTAGAAGGCTATTGAATTAGATTGCTGCCCTTCAAAAAAAAATCTCCAATCTCTGATTAATTTTTTTTTAATCGTATCACCCCGAGCAAGGCGGTAACGCCACTGATGTGCAGGGGGCTACGTAATAGTGAAAAGATTGGAAAAGAGGAAGCCGGAAACCACATCCTAAACAGGGAACAAGGGATGAGCCTTTTAACCTGTTCAATAGAGGTGGGTGGTGCGTGAACCGGGCGATAGATAGATCTATCTACTCCAATTGAAAAAAAAAGTGAGAAGATTGGAAAAGAGAAAGCCGGAAATAGGGCAGGAATAAAATTTAAATGCCAAAACGATCTGCTCTCTTTTAACCACATTAGAGAAACATTCTTGCTTACCATCAGAATAGATAACGCTTGTCTCCTGGAGAGCAACGCAGTGTACTTCCTTGGCCTCATTCTCTCAAATGACCTCAAAAGAAATGAATACATTAACCCATAGCTGTATTTACTGCTAGTGTGTTTGGTTCACTTTTTTGAGCCAGGGAGATTTTCTCGTTGGAATCAATTAATTTATTAATCTACTATTAGTCCGCGCAATAAATATTCTTTCTATATATGCTCGGGCGATCTTGCTAGTCATATTTCGGTTCTCGACAAAATTCAAAAGAGGACCTTCAATATAATTAATCTCGGCTTAGCAGCCGGCCTTCAGTCACTTTCTAACAGATATACTGACTTTTCTCTGACTGTTCTACAAGTATTTTCATGGCAACTGCTCTATTAAGCTTTTTCCCCTGGTACCCCGGCCAAATGTATTTACTCATACTACTAGATTGGCATTACGGTCTCAGACTTTTATTGTCAAACTAGTTAAATGTAACTATCTCTTTTACTCTAACAGTTTCTTTTCTCGCACTTCCAATTTGCGGAACTCATTATTATTTGCTCGCTTCCCTGATAGCTACAATCTTCAAAAGTTTAAATGCAACGTCTATTGCTATCTATTATTTACTTGATCCCAATCCATCTGCTACCTTTACTTCGACATCCGCTGTACCTGTTTTTTTACACTGTACCCTCTGTGCACTCAAGCTTTTCTACCTGGCTTGGTGTGAAATGATTATAAAAAATAAAAAAGAAGAAAGAATTAGGATACAGGAAGTGAATATTATGACGATATATAGGATAGATTACAGTTGAAGGTGTTAAGATTGTGGTTGTTGGGGAAACATTCACTTGAGAATGTTATCCACAGAGTAACAGTTCAGGGGAAGAATCTGTCTGAGTAAACCTTTCTCCTTATCAATGAAACACGAAAGGAATGGGGGTGATTTTTCCACCGTATTCTGTGGAATGTAAATCGTTTGAACATTTGACATCTTGAAAACGATAAAATACTGAGGATCTAGCAACGTCTCGTCGGTAGAACTAGTGTTGTAATGTAGAAAATCGTTCATAACCCATAAGACCGCGCAATTTATTTTAAACTATGTCACGGCGGACTTAACAGGACTTGCCCAGATATGTAAACAATACTTCATTATTCGTCTGACTTAACTCTGAAAAAATTAAATACTAAAAGCAGAAAGTTATTTTCTGAGACGATAAAATGGATATTTCATTCTTACAGCATATTTGGGGAGAGCAGGGATATGTATAATTTTCATTTAAGGCCTAGGGCGAGCTTTAGACACACTAAGGGAATGACCACTTACCATTATTTAAGCACATTTGGTGCCTGCTCGTTGGGGATGAAACAATTATCTATCTACATATCTGATGATCTGTCTTTCCAGCTACGACTCTACACATATTTCTATCATACCAGGTCTGTTAAAAAAATATCGGGGCTATTGCTACGGTAAAGGAGCTAAACTACGCAAAGTGAAACCTCTAGGTATGTTGTGGGATAAAACAATTATCTCTCTACATATCTGATGATCTGTCTTTCCAGCTACGACTCTACACATATTTCTATCATACCAGGTCTGTTCAAAATATATCGGGGCTATTGCTACGGTAAAGGAGCTAAACTACGCAAAGTGAAACCTCTAGGTATGTTGTGGGATGAAACAATTATCTATCTACATATCTGATGATCTGTCTTTCCAGCTACGACTCTACACATATTTCTATCATACCAGGTCTGTTCAAAAAATATCGGGGCTATTGCTACGGTAAAGGAGCTAAACTACGCAAAGTGAAACCTCTAGGTATGTTGTGGGATAAAACAATTATCTATCTACATATCTGATGATCTGTCTTTCCAGCTACGACTCTACACATATTTCTATCATACCAGGTCTGTTCAAAATATATCGGGGCTATTGCTACGGTAAAGGAGCTAAACTACGCAAAGTGAAACCTCTAGGTATGTTGTGGGATAAAACAATTAAGAATTAAAATCAACCTTCTTCTTCACTTTTACAAAAATTAACAATGACATGTGAAATCCTGTTTTTTCTCAAATAGAAAAAGGACCGACCATGTACTTAAAGAAAAGGTCGAACCCAGATTTCGCAAGTAGGTGTTAAACTGATTTTTGACCAATGGGAGCGACTTGCAATACTTGAGGACTTCGCGAGTCAGTGCAAAAAATCTAATGACAATGAAAGGGTTCCGGTCAACGTCACACATGGAAACGGCATAGACAACAAGCTAAAATGTAACGGGAGAAGCTTCAAGCTGACCCGGACATTCGTCCTCTTTATCTTTCCTTCTCGAGTGCTGATTTCTTTTATTTCTTCTTCTACATCCAAAGAAATTCCTACTGAATACATACATACAAACGTACGTACGCATATACTCTTTCAACAATTACTACTACGAGCAATTTCTTCAACTGTTGATACCTTTAAGTTTAACATTAATTTCTACAAATTCTTGTTATTATTTCCATTAATAAATTGTTATTTTATCATGAAAAATGTATATTTTATTCTTACACTTTTCCCCACAATTCCGCACATTACTATCTGCTAGCAACCAAACTTCTGAAGATTCGAGTACAACATTCCCAGATTGAGCAACAACCATAATCCCCAGATCTAGATCTTTGCGACTTTTTCTTCTTCCAAAAATCAAATCCTTCTAGAAAAGATTTCAAGATGTCGAGGCAATTAAAGAGAATGCTGTTCGCCAAAAAGAAGCTTCTGGAATTCCGCCATCAATAGAAATAAAACTCTATAAAGTGTGTGGCTGCAGCAGTGAAACTAGTTCAGTCAATCAAGTGCCATACCAGATACACGCTTGGGCGATCATATCTCTTTCGAGATATGACTGACTAGGCAGAAGATTAACCCGCAGTAAGTTGCCATTGCGTTATGCGGTAAACTGGTTGCCAGCCAAGGCTATAGAACCCAGTCTGTCCTATGATTTTATCCATAACTGAAAGGAGGAGACGGATTAATATCTTTCCAAAAAGTATTTGTGCGTAAGTGAACGCAAGGAATTCAACTGGAATTCGAACTCAGCACCTCGATTTGTTGTTCCCAATCAATATTGCACCACAATTCACATCGTAGGAATCTCAAATTCCCAGTTCGTCCACATGTTTATTCGTGACACCATAACAAATTTTGTCCGATGTCATCTTGAAGATCGAAACACTTTACATGTAAACCTTTACTTTGAGATATAATTATACTTATATCTTTAACCGTTAACTGGAGGGAAGAGACAAATTAATACATGTCCAAAGGGTATTTGCGCGTAAGTTAATACAGGGAATCCAACTGGAATTCGAACTCGGCTCCCTGATTTCTTGTTCCGAGCCGATATCCACTGCACCACAACACACATCCCTACAAACTAGTTAAGAGGAGATTAAATACCGAATTTTATGTGTTGTAGTTTTCTTTTCGTAACATCAGTCCCGATACATTTTTTTAAATCAGGCCTTGTACATGCTAACTTTTTCCTTGTTTTAAAATTAGAATTAAGAGCAAATTCACCATGTGGAAACTATTTCCCTCTCATTATTTTCAACTTACATATTACACACACCCAATTCTCTTTTCATCTGGTGCCTGTGTCCGACACCAACACTCAGTGTTTTTATAAGCTGTGCGTGTCATATCGTTTGTAACGCTATAAATTATACAGATAATAAAAACAAATGCTCTTCCCAGATGCGAAAGGAAGTGAAAAAGTGGAGTTAAATATAAATTAATCTGGAGGAGACACAAATATGGCTGCTCATAAAATTGTGAAGAAAGTGATTCGCTGTTACTTGGGCCACAATAAAAATTTCAAAAGAAACAACAATATTTAATCCGGCTTGGGCTTAACGCATCACTCAATAAATCCCTGGTCTAACAGCTTTCAGGTAAAATTCGACTTTATTCATCAACATAGTCTATTTCTAGGATGATACATTGATTCCAACGCTTCTCTCACAGTTCGATGTGTTTTCTGTAGAATAATTTGTCTTTGGACACAAAATACGCCACAATTTCCGATATCACATCGTCATTTGAGATAAATCTCTTTCCCTGGTGCATTCTGTTGAGATCTGCAAACAGTCATTAGTCGCTCGAAGCCAGATCTGGAAATTAGGGCGGGCACAGAAGCAATTCCAAATGCAATTCATTTAGTTTTGCCATCGTTGCGATCGACTTGTGATACGGTGTGTTGTGTCGGTAAATCGTCATTTTTTCTTCTTTATTTGTTGCCATTTTTTGGTGATTACTTTCTTTAAGTGTATCAATAAAGCTATATATTGATGGTTCTTTCTTTCTCAAGGTAATCGAAGAAAAATACTTTGCGCATCCGAAAATACGGAGGTTAAAACATTGCCTGCTGATCTTTTATCTCTTTGAACGACTTTCATCTGTTGCTGTCCACTCAGCTGACTCCCAACTTGACGCCGAAGTGAAGTGGTGGATTTATGTTTCATACATTATCAAATATTTATGCAAAACTCTTTCTTGTTGATTTGAAACAGTTGCAAACAACGCTCTACATCGTCGACGAATTGTTGTTTTTGAGCGACTGTAAGCAAATGTCGCACCCACATTGAACACAGCTTTCTCGTTATCCACCTGAGGATCCTTGACAAAATCCAACGGAGGATATGTAATGTGATCGATGTCGATTTGGCAGCTCGGATACAGTCACTTTCTCACCGGCGCAATGTGGTTTCCCTGTGTCTCTTCTACAAATATTTTCATGGCTTCTGCTCAGATGAACTTAGCTCACTGGTACCTCCCATGAATTTATTCGAGCTACAAGATTAGCAACTAGGTCTCACCCTTTTACAGTAAAACCAATAAATTGTAAACGCATATACTACCCCACAGCTTCTTTTCTCGCACTTCCCGCCTGTGGAATTCTCTTCCGTTTACGTGCTTTCCCGACAGCTACAATCTTCAAGAATTCAAATGTAAAGTCAATAGCCATCTCCTATCTCACTAACTTGCATCCTCCGCTCTCTCTCCCTCTCTCTCTCTTTTGTCGTAATTCCTCTCTTGTTTTTTTCTTTCTCTCTTTTTATGTTACTATCTGTTTATGTCTCCTTTTCAGTTTGTATTTTCTCTCTCCCTATTTCTCTCTCTCTCTCTCTCTCTCTCTCTCTCTCTCTATCATGCTCCTTTCTTCGTCCACTTCACTCTCATCAGTATTCTCGTCCTTCTCTTACCCTCTTCCTGACACCTCCTGTAACCTGTCACTCTTTCTCATAACTTACCTCCTATATAAACTCCTGCTCAACTGTGGCAGTAAAATGCCTTGCTCAGGGCGATATGATTATAAAAAAGAAAAAAATGTTCATGCAAAATAGTGAATACACTGCCTTTTGATATTTTCAACTCCTCTGTTATCTTCCGCAACTTCAATTTACGATCGGCTAAATTAATTTGTGGATATGTCTTTTTTTGTATTTTCAGGGAGAAATGCCTATATTGGTCGACCTGAGTGTTCAATAGCATTTTTGTCTGTCCCACCGCGTTTAAAATCAGCTTACCACCTCTTAACCGTTGTTTCCGACGGAACAGAATCCGAATAACACTTATCAAACCATTGTTTTGCTTGAACAGTATTTTTCCCATCAGAAAGCAATGCTTTATCAACGCACGAAATTCAGATTTTTCCATTGTTTTGAAAATTTGCAACAGTATTTTTACCTAAATAACTAATAATCCGATTGGCTCCAAATTTTGTCACGTGCCGTTTGAAAGTTAGTACTTCATAAGAATGATATGGATGTTTTATTAGTAGCGCTATCTATATGTCAGACCCGAGACTTGTTGAGTGATATGTTACGGCCATATGACATTGAAACACCGGTCCACATACAATAAATAAAACCATTTTGCATGATCATTTGTCAATGAGAAAGCTGTATTCAAAGTGAGTGCCGCGTTTGCTCACAGTCGATCAAAAACAACAACACGTCGACGATTCAGAGAGTTGTTTCAACGCAACAAGGAGTTTTTGAATAAATCAGTGATAATGGCTGAAACATAGCTCCACCACTTCTTTCCGGTGTCAAATCGACAGTCAGCTGAGTGAACAGTAGCAGGTGAAAGCCGTTCAAAGCGACCAAAGACGTAAACATCAGCAGACGAGTGTCACAAGTCGATCGCAACGATGGCAAAGATACATCAATTGCACTTCGAATTGCCTATATCAGCACAAATCAATCAGTCAGTGCCATACGTGATATACGCTTAGGCAAACATATCTGGAAAGAAACAGATCTGACTGTGTAGGAAGTTTCCCACAGTAAATTGCCATTACTTTCTGCGGCAGACTTGTTGCCAACCAAGCCTATAGAAATCAATCTATCTTGCTATTTAACACATAACTGGAGGAAGAATAGACGGATTAATACCTTTCCGTAAGTGATTTTCAACGAATTTAACTAGAATTCGAACTCGCCTCTCCAATTGCTCGTTCCGAGCCGATATCCACTGCACCACAACGCACATCGTCAGTGCAAATATGTATACGTAAAATATACACGACTACGCAGAGGATATCAAAATTAAGAAAGGATTTTTTTATCACTGTATATCAGTGCAAATGAATATACCTGATGTTACATATATGGCTACGCAAAGGATATCAAAATGTAAATACATTAAAAAAAGATTTTCGAATAATTGATTAAATATCCAAAACATTTGCTAATATCCACGAATTTCTCTATTCTCGTGGATAAGATGAAGATTGGATATGGTTTTAGAGTATTATTTATAAAATAGAACGTTTTAACAAAAATCATGTGTAATGATAACGTCTAGTTTTCTTTTTAAGAATAACACTATGAATAAGAACAAAAAATAATGGAAGTATCTCTGCAGATCTCATCAGTTACATCTGGTGAGGTTTGTAAAGAAGAAGAAGAAGAAGGATAATGAAGAGGAAGTGAAGAAGACGACGGTGAAGAAGGCGAAGAAAAAGAACAAGAACAAAAGTTTCAAGAAGTAGGTGAAGACGAAGTCGAGGAGGTAAAGATGAAGACGGTGAAGAAGAAAAACACGAACTAGAACAAAAGGTTAAAAAAGAGGTTATGAAGAAGAAAAAGAAAAAGAAGATGAAGAATAATAACAATAAAGCAAAGAAGATGCCGATAAAGAAAGTGAAGAAAAAGACAATGAAAAAGGACGGTGAAGACGAAGAAGGTAAAAAGAAGGAGAAAAACAAAACGGGCAAAGAAAGGGAAGAAGAAGAAGAAGAAGGTGAAGAGGAGGAACGTGAATAAAAAGGTGAAAAAAATTCAATAGCAGGAGGAAGAGAAGAAAAAGAAGAAGGTAAAAACGTGGAAGAAGCTGAAGAAGAAGATGAAGATGAGTGTGCAGAAGAAGAAACTTCATTAAACTCATTTTTAAATATTTTTTGTAGACTGGCATTTGTAAGATTTTACCCAATGCACGTCTAATTTGAAGAATGAGTTAAAAAGAAATAGAGGAAGTGGAAGAAGAAAGGGAAAATAAAGGAGAAGGTGAAAAAGAAGAAGGTAAGAAGAAGAAGAAGAAGAAGAAGAAGAAGAAGAAGAAGAAGAAGAAGAAGAATGTTTGCCGTCATAAACACAAATAATAGAAGAGATATTTTCTTGGCATCAAATCGACAGCAGAAAGAAGCTTCAAACTGTAATCATCATTATTGGTTGTGTTGTTAATTGTGTCCGATCTAAATCCTCTTAGTCTGACGAAGCAAACATCATTTTACAAACATCAAACATATCAGCAATGTTTGCGGAGGCCGATCTCCAACCGAGAAAAGTGATGTCTTTTCAACGTTTTCTAAACATCATTTATTTCAGCAAAATACAATTAAATAATATCTCTCTCTCTCTCTCTCTCTCTCTCTCTTATTCTTTTTTTCACTCTCTTTGTCTCTTTCTGTCTGTCTTTCTGTCTCTCTCACTATTTCTTTTTTCTATATATATGTTGAGAGAGAGAGAAAGAGAGAGAGAGAGAGACAAACAGGTGCTGATAAGTTATCGGCTTAGCAGAATTTGCACACGCACACGCACATGCACAGTCACATATTACATAAATTTAGTAGCGTTAGTTTGAATCAACTATATACACTCGTTGTGCGCAAGTTATATATACATATATATATATATACCTGTATGTATATATGTGTATATATATATGTATATTATATATATGTGTTTGTACACACACACACACACACACACACACACACACACACAAATATATATATATATATATATATACACACATATAAGCATGGGAAAAAATAGTCTTAAACTAACAGAATTCGTCACTAATGCGAACCCATGCGAAATAAAATTCACTAAAACTGTCCAACTGCATTTTATCACCTCGTGTCCTTAAAATTCCGGTTTTTAACAACTTTTGTCTTCATGCTCCGTTTGATCAAAAGTCGTACTAATAAATACTAACAATAAATACTATTAGTCTTACTAAGATGGGGATGATTTTTTGAACGTTCCAGATTAATTTTATGATTACTTTAAAAAATGATTAAAACTGTTGCTTCATTCGATTTTTGTCAACCGTCCTCTAAATATTGGCAAAATGGAGAAAAGCAAAATAATTGATCAAAACCTCTGTAAACGTATTGTTGGCCTTCATACAACAGGATTTGATTACAGCAAGACAGTTAAACGTGCCATTAAGTTCAGTTGGTACGATAGTTCGTCACTGGAAGTTGTGTCATTCGTCCAGGAAAAAGCTCTGATAGTCCTAGAGTATGATATGACATGTTTTCGAGTACTCCAAGAAAAAAAATCTTAAACGAAAACACGTTCTTGCTAGACTGGATTTTGCAAAGGAGCATCATATCAAACCTGCAGCATTTTGTGAAAATTTTCTTTGATCAGACAAAACGAGGATTGAAATTTTTGGCAGAAATGCTGTGTCAAAGGTTTGAAGAAAGAAAGCTACTCAATATTCGCCGAAGACTACTATCTCTACAGTAAAATTTGGAGGTGAATCAATCATGATGTAGGGTTATTTTTTGTGACCATGGTGTAGGGAACATTGAAATGATAGAAAATAGGTTAATGGAATATGTTATAGGGATATCTGCATGACCTAAAAAGAGTTTTCTGTGAAAAATGGAAAAATGTTAGCCAGAATATTAGCCAAAAATTGGTAGGGGATAACTATAAACGCCTCAAAGAATTGCATGAACTAAAGGAATTGTGTCTTGAAGAATGGAAAAATATTAGCCAAGGATCATGCAAGAAATTCGTAAACGCCTCAAAACTGTAATTAGCAACAACGGTTGCACTACAAAATATTAACAGATTATTTAATAAATGCAATGTAAACTTTTCCGTTATTAAATATTGTTTTTTCTTTGTCGGATATTTTTATTGATTATTATTTTTCAAATCTGACTGTTTAACTAAAGGCTTAAACATATGTATTATTAGCAGTAAAGTTTTATCTGTGTTAGAAATACCTAAAGAAACATTTTTATAATGTATTGTAAACTTTTCCGTTATTAAATATTGTTTTTTCTTCGTGGGATATTTTTATTGATTATTTATTAAAATCTTGTTATTTGACTAAAGACTTACACATATGCTTTCATTATTAGCAATAAAAGTTTCATTAACCTGTGTTAGAAATACGTAAGAGAACATTTTTTATACTGTGTTGAAAATTTGGTGTGGCACTGGATATTACAGAAAAAGTTAGTTACTAATCTTAACATCTATATTAGTCTAAATCCAAGATATGACAAGAAAAAAAAACATTTAAAATTGACAAGAAGTCATATTTCACAGATATTAAAAGAAATGAAGTAGAAAGTTTGGTCCGCTTATTACCTGAAGGGACATGACATTTTTAGAGTACATTATGCTATGCAAATATCCCTGTCTTACTGTTTAAAGATTAGTTAACGAGTTGTTGTGTGAAGGCGTTTGTTATTATGTTTCCAAGAGTTTGAAAGCTTGAGACAGACTTTTTTCCGGTTAGAAGGCTGACTTTCTACCATAATTGACTACTCCAGTCCAAAGCAAACAGAATAGCTATAGTAATTCTATAATAAACCTGCTAAACAATTCTTCGTACCAGCAAAAACAACATCGTCTATACCACGTTTTTTTTTCTCAACCTAATTGCAAATTGTAAAAATGCTGACATCGTTCAAGGTTCACCGATGTCACATCCGTTCACAAATTATTGACTTGGCCCGATTCCTCATTATAGAAACGCCAGCTAAGTAGAAGTTAAAGAACGACAACAAACAACGGATTTGTTATTTTCTGCTGGGTTTAAACGGAAAACAAAAAAAAAGAAAAAAAAAAGGAAAAATAGCCATTACTGAGTGCTTGGGGTATAAGAACATCACGAGACGGCATTAGTCAGTAAGTAAAAGAGAAAAAAAGAAGTAAAATAAATGAGAAAAGGAAACGCCATTTTGCAATGGGGGTCGTTGAGATAAGTTAGAAGTTTGGAATAACTTAAGTATATATATATATATATATATATATATATATATATAACTTAAGTTATGTATATGCATATATATAACTTAAGTTATGTATATGCATATATATATATACATGTGTATGTGTATACACATACATACATACATACATACATACATACATACATACATGTATGGGCGCGCTTTATCTATATAAATATATATAACTTAGGCATACAAAAGGCGAACATACGTATATATATATATATATATATATATATATATATATATATATATATATATAAATAAACTAGGTGAAGAGAACCAGCAGTTTTACAATTCTGAGTTCTCCGGCATTTACTTTTTTTATAAAAGGGCTCAATACAGCAGATATTGTAGAGCATAGTATGTTTACATTTCCGCGTAGCAATGTAAACTATATTAATTTTAGATTTAAAAGATCATGTATCTATATCGTGCGATCAGGGTCAGTTGGGCACCGACCGTGAGAAAAAGAGCTCTGTGGTGCAATTTATTCTGCCAGAAATTTAGAAAAGGCATGCTGCATTACTTGGAATTCGCGTCGAAAGCTCTAATACAGTAGCGCTTGGGTGTCAATCTGAAGACAGCGGGGTGGATTGGAAAAGTGTCTAAGGTTGATTACGAAAGTATTTGGAGAGATCACAAATGATGGCAAAGTTGATGTTCAAACAAGGCCTCAGTATCAACTTAAAGGATTACGTCAAGTAATTTGAGATGTTAGTGCTGCTGCTGGGTCCAGAGGCTGGCTGCTGGAAGACGCTATATCTGCAAACAAAATTCTTCACCATGCCACGAATACAAGGAGAAACAATTCATGACTCTCAGTCAATTTATGCGACTGCTTTACCTCTTACATCTGCCCTTCTAACTCCCCTTCATGGTTCTGTATGAGGCACAGTTTAGCAAGAAGCTAGTAAACGTCTTGTAACACCAAAGATAATTGAAGGTCAATTATTTGAGAGTATTCACCAACTTAAAGAAGAAGACCGCTTAGAAGAGTTGAAGAAGATTCCAAAGTCGGCTCGAGACCGTGATGGAATCCAATAAGTATTTTATTGAATAAATTTACTCTTTAGTATTAAAATAAGATTTTGCGTAATTTAGAGGACTATTTGTACATCGCACTTTGCATGACTTATCCAAGAAAACACACGACTTTATATATATATATATATATACGCTGAATACTAAAATTTTGGGGGTTATATTTTGAGAAGTTATGGGATATATTTTCGAGCAGCTCACCTTTAGTTTTCCTAGCTTTACTGCTTTTGATTATATATATATATATATATATATATATATATATACTGTTTAATTACTGAGTCTTTGGTCATAATAAAATTAGACCAGTGCACATTTGTATAATTAGTGTTCAATAAAATTATATTGTAGAACTTTTGAATATTTTCCATTTGTAAACGAATTATTACGACACCTAGGTTTCTACCATCAATGGTGTAAAAACCTGGGTCATGTAATAACTCGTTTCCAAATGAAATATATATATATATATATATATATATATATATATATTTCCAGTTAATGAATACAGGCTATACTTATTTCTTTAGAGAGCGGTTTCTTAAACACAGATAATTAAAAAATAAACACACTTTTTATAATGTCGATAAAGATGAAAGAGGAGGAAAACACACACAAAAACATAATTTTTAGAAGAAAAATAAAACAATATAAACAGAAAAAGATTTTGGTGTTGTTGTTATTATTCGCGTTATTTGCAGCAATAATATATAATAGATGTTAGGGTTGCGTAATATTTGTCGGTAGTGAAACAATATACGATGCACAGATGACGCAGTGCTGATAGCAGACGTGAAAAAGAAATGCAGGGCCTCCTAGAGAAGTAGGGAGAAAAGGCGAAAAGAAAAGACTGAGCATAAACTTTACGAAAACTGAATGTATGGTCATCAGCGAAAAGAAAACAACAAAATGCCAACTATACGCCAAAGAAACTAAAATAAAACAAGTACAGGAATTTAATTACCTGGGAAACAATCTGACAGAGAATTTAATTACCTGGGAAACAATCTGACAGAGAATAGAATGTGAGACACTGAGATCCGAAGACGCATTTGCAGCGCCAACGATGCATTTTAAAATCTAATTAGAGAATTGAGAAACTAGAAAATGGACTGCTATGTCATATCTGTTCTGCACGGTAGTGAATGTTGGACGATCTCTTCAAGGATGAAGGAGAGGCTCAAAGCAGCAGAAATGTGGTTCAACAGAAAAATCCTGAGGATACCATGGACCGAGCATGAGGTGTTGGAGAGGATCCAAAAGAGAAAAAACTCATACTTAACACCAGGAAGAGGCAGCTGAGGATCCTGGGACACGTAATGAGGAAAGAGGGTCTAGAGAATTTAATACTCCCAGGGCGGATAGGATAAAAGCGAGGCAAGGGAAAGCAGCAAACAAATGAGCAAATGGATTGAGAAGTGGAGTTTGGAATAGTTATCAACAGGAAAGATATTAAAAGCGACAAAAGACATGGGTAAGTGGAAATCCATGATCCCCTACGTTCGTCCTGAAGGGACACAGCACATGAAGAAAAAGTGAAAAGCCAAACATTAGTGCTCCATATTCAAATTCTGACAATGTCCTTTTTCTCATTTCTCATTATTAGCATTCGAGAAGGCGGGAATAACTCTTCCTAACACTATAGGAGAAATAGCAGTTTAGACAGAACTCTCTTATTTGTTGATTGTAGAAGATATAAGAAAACACTGGAGTGAAATTTTCGTAAATAAATCAAGTAGACTGGGTTTGCTTGAGTTAATTGGGAACTACGCTCAGAGAACCACAGTACTTTTTAGAATGCATACTTATCTTATACTGATCTGTCCTTTTGGCAGGTGGTGATCATTACCTATCAGATGCGTCTCTCTCCTCGGGCAGAGTGCGGCTTATTTATTTCTCTTTCTGGCATGGGAAAAGAAAAAATAAATACTGTGAGGTGTCCAGTTCCAAGGAAAAGATGCCTGAAACTGAATCATCACATTGCATTAGAGGGTTAGATTGTTACCGGCCACCGAGGCCAGCGTAACCGACGGTTCCGGAGATGGGAGGCAATTTTTGGCTCTGATTCGAGCGTACGTGGTCGGGTTCCCCATACTAAACTCAACCTTGTGTCACATCTCGTCTCAGAGAGGGAGACAAGGTAAATATACTTTTGGAAAGCACCTTTCTCTAGAGCAAAGTTTAAAAACCCAAAGAAACAAAGTCGGTACGAAGGTGTTTAGAAAGTGAATTTCAGAATATTACCAGTATGACAAAGGCACAGACATCGCGAATCCGCTGTAGCCAGCATTTGTCGAGGAAGGGTCCAAATTGCTTCACTCGGAAATTGGCAGTAAATCTGTACAATTAACAGATCAGCGGACTTCCGGATTTTAGCCGCTGACCGAACCAATCAATACGGATTCATAATCCGGCCAAATCAGCGAATAGTTCTTGATTTGCGCTTGAGTTTGCCAAAAAGTTCTCATCGATTAACAATAAATTGCGTTACAATTGTTAATGTGTCAACGATTAAAAAAGAAAACCAAATGTATGAAATAGACTTCAAAGAGTTGGCAGGTGTTAATATACGAGGTCAACTGCTTTATGGAAGGAGCAATATTCTCGACATTTCATTTTCTATTCCACATTAAAAATGAAGGAAAGACTTAAAGCAACCGAAGTCTGGATTTACAGAAAGATGCTGAGTATTGTACATAGCGACACGGAAATTTCTATGTTTCGAGATAGATTCTCTTCATCACGTAATGTTGGAATGCCTAATGAAGAGAATCTATCTCGAAACTTAAAGATTTCCGTGTCGCAATGGGCAATTAATTCATAATTATATGATTATATATTAAGCTCTATAATATTTATTATATTGAGTACTGTTTATAATAAAATAAATGCCGGTGTACTCAAAATAGTAAAACCTTCGGTCCTCTTCAACTATATATATATATTTATATATGTATATAAATTACACTATAGAACATATTCTAATAACAATCTACCACAAAGTGTACATTTTGTTTCGACATTGAAAGGACAATATCACCGGGGGGAAAATATTTCTGAGGGGAGATGAAAATTCGCTTCCTTATATTTGTAAACTTCTGTAAAGTGGGTAGAGAAAATGACAAATCAGAATGGGGAATCATAAAGAGGTATTAGGGAATTAAAAATAATAAATAATTAAAAAAAGTGGGAAAACGAGATAGAAAGAGAAAGAACTAAAATCCATATGATGAAAGGCTCAAAGAATTGAGCCATGTTTACCAAAAAAAACAGATACTTAACATCAGGAAAGATATAGCGGAAGTAATGAGGAAGAAGGGCTTGGAGAATATGATACTCGCAGTGAGGTTAGAGAGGAAAGCGAGACAGGGAAATGCACCGCGTGACATAGTTAATGTGTTTGGGAAAATGGATGGCAGAGCAGAGTTTGGGAGAGTTAACAACAGAAAGCGTGTTAAGAGCTACATTGGATAAGGAGATGTGGAATATCATGATAGTCTACGTCATGAAGGGACACGGCACATAGAAAAAGAAGTTTCACATGAGTAAACTGATACACGTGTTTGACGATATAAAAACGCACATCACAGAGAGTTGTTTCACTGTTGAAAAAAAATCTATTTATCGATCTATCTACCCAAGTCTCTTCATTATTTATCCATTTCAGCCTGTTCATTATCTATCTACCCAAGTCTCTTCATTATTTATCCATTTCAGCCTGTTCATTATCTATCTACTCAAGTCTCTTCATTATTTATCCATTTCAGCCTGTTCATTATCTATCTACCCAAGTCTCTTCATTATTTATCCATTTCAGCCTGTTCATTATCTATCTACCCAAGTCTCTTCATTATTTATCCATTTCAGCCTGTTCATTATCTATCTACCCAAGTCTCTTCATTATTTATCCATTTCAGCCTGTTCATTATCTATCTACCCAAGTCTCTTCATTATTTATCCATTTCAGCCTGTTCATTATCTATCTACCCAAGTCTCTTCATTATTTATCCATTTCAGCCTGTTCATTATCTATCTATCTAGCGATGTCAAAGATAGTATAACATCAAAAATGCTGACAGTGAGATACTGAGAGAAAAGGCATTTAAGGAAAGCAGTTTTTGCAATAAAATATTCGATATCAGAGGGTGAGAGCATTAACAGAATTAATATATATAAAAGTTCGTTACTTTGGATGTGCATTGTGGTGCAGTGGATATCGACTCGGAACGACATATCGGGGTGCCGCGTTCGAATTTCAGTTGAATTCCTTGGCTGGCAACCAGTCTACCGCAGAAAGCAATGGCAACTTACTGCGAAATAATCTTCTACCCAGTCAGTCATGTCTCTTCCGAGACATGATACCCCAAGCATGTATCACATATGGCACTTAAATTACTTATCTGACTGATGTTGCCTTAAGCATCGTGACCCGTGAGTTTTGTAGACAGAACTGTCTGTCGACCCTTTAATGGGGGTTAGCAATTGACTGGTTATTTGTTTCGATTTTTCTTATCATTGGTGTAAGATGTTTTCAGTATTGTTTGTGTCTTTAGCGTGTGGTGATCCGTCCGTCTACGTGGATGTGCTTACGCGTATGGAATTGTAATCTTTTGTTTTCTTGTTTTTGTTTTTCCACTTTACACTCGCCCCTTACATTTTTTCTCTTTTTCTTTCTTTGTCGCTGTCATTTCGATAATTGCCATTTGTGGCTAATTATTATGTTTTCTAGACATGCCACCGTTTTTAATTGTTGATTTTTAAACGTTCTAATTAATTTTGCTAGGTGGATAGGGAAGTTCTACTTCGCTTTTTATATAAGTGATTGGTATTAATGATTTTATAAGAAATAAAAGCGTATTAGAAATATATATAAGACTAAATATTTTACTACTTAAATAATAAATGCTTATATATATATATATATATATATATATATATATATAATTTATTTCTGAGATGAGTCATTTTCAATAATCTTGGAATTATTTTGAACTTTGGTGCTCATCTTGGTGCATATAGGTGTTATAATAGACACAATGTTTCGACCAAGTGTCCTCTGGTCATCATCAGGTGTCCATAGATTGGCTGATGTGGATTATCTCGTTGATTATTGTGAAATATCCTGTGAAGTCAATTATTGTTTTTACATGTTGGAATTTGGTGCTCCCACTACCAAGTCCATTATATATATATATATATATATATATATATATATATATATATATATGTGTGTGTGTGTGTGTGTGTGTGTGTGTGTGTGTGTGTAAAAATATACTCAGTTTTAATTCGAGATTACGGACAGTATGGTTAAACAAAATAAAGACAAGAGGAAAACTGTATTTTAAATCGCCCACGCATTTCGTCCGTGATGGACTTTTTCAAGGCAGAAAGACGAAATGAGCTTTATTCTAAATTACGTATCTATAAACAAAATTAGTGTTGGTATCACTAATTGTATTACTAATTTGTATTATTAAATCAGAGGCAGGAAACTGAAGTAAATTGCAAACATATTAAAGAACTAACCTTAAAATCATGCTAAAATTGCAATATCTAAAATTCGGATCTCCAGTAACGATAAAACTTTTATAGTATTAATCTTAGTACCACGATATTCACTTTTAACTGTATGATCTCTCTCCTTATGTTATTATTATATCTACTTTTATTTTTATTTCATATTAAAAATTGTGACCCAATTAAGGTTTATCTTTAAAAAAAAATTAGGTTGAAATTCTACTTTAACATAAAAAAAAATTTCATTTAATTTTAATTTTAAGTTATATTTAAATAATTTTTTCTTTATATTTTTTTATAATTTGCTTGTTTTAGGGAAGTTTTTATCAATTATTTTGAAGAATTTTCCCTATTTTTGTTTGTTATTGTATTAGGGGTGGGATTGAACCTAATTGTTTCTTTTTTTTAATTGTTTCGTTTTTGTATGCTAGCTTGTTTTAATATTTATTGTCTCTTAGGATTGATTCACATGTTTTGTTCTTGTTTTCATTTAATATTTTTAGGAGACTGGAATTTGTGGAAATTCTTTTATATAAAGACATGAATATTTCTTTTAAGGTAAAATATAGATATGTTTTTTTCTCTAGTATTACTGACAAAAAATATTTGGTAATGCAGGTTTTAGTTCTAAGGTGCTCGATATCGGGGTAGAGAGAGAGAGAGAGAGAGAGAGAGAGAGAGAGAGAGAGAGAGAGAGGGAGGGAGCGTTGATTTGATTAATGCAAGGACGTTTGTCAGTTAACAGAGCAGGTACATGCTGACCTTGAAGAATCAAGAGGACCCCGTTATGGTATCGTCACTTGTCATGGCTAATTTCGATTTGCCTGAAAAACAAAGCCCTGACGCGTAACAATACCACACAAAGGTTCTCACGAAACTTTGAGTCGTCATGAGTATACTCACCTAAATGACAAACATTGCATTAATCATATATATATATATATATATATATATTTGTTTAAATACTTAATTTTTAGTCATAATAAAATTAGACATTTGTATTTAAATGTGTTCAATGCAATTTTTATTGTAAATTTTTTTAAATATTTTTTATTTGCAACCGAGTTATTACGCGACCCAGGTTTCTACCATGAGTGGTGTCTTCAGGCGAATGAAAATAATAAGCCCTTTGCAAATATATATATGAAGTAGTTTCCTTGGTATTTTGTAAGGTTAATTCCACAGGGGACTGGAATCCGATGAGAACTCAATGTTAGAATTTAACAGAGTATTGTAATGAAAATAAGTGAGATGATTTTAATTTTGATTAGATATTGTAATTTTATTATTATTGTTAGTATTATTATTATTATTATTGTTATTATTGTTAATAAGTTTTATGAAATAGTATTATTGGTATCGTTAAGAATAATAATTAGCACTGATTTCCGGTGTTTTTTTTTACGTTAGAATTAATATAAAAGTTGACAATTCAATTCTTCTAGTGAAAATACGGCCTGTAAATTTACAGTCATGTATTTGAGAATGGTCAACTAAAAGTTCAGTCCAAAGTCATCTCATCGATTGTGATAAAAATACAACCTCCCGTAATAACTAACACTGTAAATCTAACCCTCTCCCCAGGGTTTTTTTCCTGTCCTCTCATGATTCTTTTGTATGGATAAATCTAACCTGTTTATTGTTGTGAAGAATATCGTCTGAAGAGCGGTCTGTAAGAACTCTGCGAAAGAAACTATTACCAATGGATTTATAAAAGCATCTAAGTTATTTTTATTCAACACACACACTCACACACACACACACACACACACACACACATATATATATATATATATATATATATATATATATAGAGAGAGAGAGAGAGAGAGAGAGAGAGAGACCCACGTTATACAAGATGACTTAAGGAAAATTCTGGTCGAAAACACAAAAATAATCTATATCAATCAGATTACCAGAAACATCTCGCTGTGAGATAGTCCTTGTATATAAAATATCTCACACCCGCTATCAACATCTTATTCAACAATGTTAATCGGATGTTGAAGGCTTTCTTTTACAATAAAAAGAAGTTCGCTTGCATTTCATCAACGATCTAGCAGGCGAATACTCAAAATAAATGTGCCTCATAGTCTTCATAAAAACTAATATTAAACAGTCAAAACATGAAGAGAAATTATTAACACTCTAAATCAACTTCTCTCCTTAAAAATGGCTAAATAAGTTGCCGAAACTGCTTGGGACGATAGAAAATACTGACAATTTTTTCAGTCCCTTATTTCTACCAAACGGAAAAAAATGTAAGATTGCTGGAAAAACTGAATTAAAATTAATTAAATTTTTATTGTCTGTCATATTCAAGGAAATATATTATAAAAAAAGGTTGTTTTCTGATAACCATTTTCATTACATACGGCCGATAAGGGTGATTTAATCAATCTTTTATGGAGTTTTTCAAGTATCGTAATCCGTTTTTTAAAATTTAAAGAATATAAAAAATGTCCATGGTTTATTGTCCCTAGCGCTTTCAGTCAGTTCTTTAGCCATTCTAATGGATGTTGTATTCGATATCCGTGAGTTTTACTACATAGTGATTTTTGCTGTGTGAAGATTCTTGTGTGTTTTGAGCAGACACGCGTGCCATGCGTGGTTGAGTTGACGTGAGGATCGCTTCTATTTTTATAAAACACTTAACGCATATCTCTACTATTGAACACTACTGAGTCAGATTGATAGCAGCGGAGTGATTTTTAATCACTAGGGATTCTCTAATAGTAAGATGTTGACGGTTATGTGGATCCAAAAAATATTTTTGTTATCAACTTAAATTTTCATTATCAATTCTCGTAAATTATGCTATTTTATTCGACAAGTAAGACGTTTTCTTAATGAGACACTACTATGTTCGATATAGGTCATTGATTTTGTCATGGAAGCATCATCGACAAAATGAACTCTTCCAAACATTACTTATACCTCCCCTCACAAGAGATGAGGAGGAGTAGCCTCAAAGCGGCCCGAAATCAGCCGAGAGTCGGTCTACGAAGTCTGTTACCTTAACAACCATTACAAGTCCCAGTTCTAAGGCCGATGGTCGTATCATAGTATTCCACACTAACTCGTATTATCGTTCCTACTGACCAAGTTCCAAGTATAGTATTCTTTCCGTATTTAATATATATTCGTATTTTCCTATTTCGTTGTTTTTGCGTTGTTCTTACTGGACCCTTAACCGGGTCCACGACAGATTTGTGCTAAAAAGACAGCCATTTTCTGGGCACTGGAATCCATGCACTATAGTGGTTATCGCTAGTTCTGAGTTAGCCGGCTTATTTTGGTTAGTAACAAGGGTAGTGATGTTCCATTTTTTGTAATATATCAATATATCATAAACGGTTTTCAGGGTTTATAGCAGAAATGAGGCGTTTAATAATTTTCCTCATGACAAATCCGTCCTGCTTATAATTATTGTGCATCTGGTTGCAATAAAATATGTTGATGTTTTTTAGTTATAATTTTATTACTGGTGCCGTGTATTTTATGCGAGAATAATGTTATTTGTCTGTCAATGATGTAGCTTGGAAAATTATTGTTGACTAGTATTAGTTTATGTGTTTCTGTTCGGTTAGAAATATTCTTTAGAAAGAAAAAAAATGGTGCGTAATATTTAAGAATTTTGTCATCACTGCTATTTAATATATTTCCGAGCACTGTCTATAATAGTTTAGGAAGCAAGAGTTCGTATTGGTGGGTTATCTATGCAGGTAAGTAGTAAATACATTGGATTGTAATTCTACCTAGACGTCTAGGAATGGGGTTTCGCTATGACCATAAGTTTATGTGTAAATGTTAGATTTGAGTTTTTTTTTGTTTTTTTTTCAAAAGTTGATTTTGGGTTTGTGATTTTATCTATATTATTTTATCAAAAGCGAAAATGACATCCACGTACCTTGTGTAGTTTTTTGAATTGTGGGTAGTTTTAAATACATTGTTTCCGACATCAGATATGCAAAAATAGCGAAAGCGGGACCTGTAGCTAACACCATTAATTTGGATATATATATATATGCTGTAGCTAACACCATTAATTTGGATATATATATATATGCTTTCTCAAATCATCTATATATATATATGTGTGTGTGTGTGTGTGTGTGTGTGTGTGTGTGTGTGTGTGTGTGCGCGATTTGGGATCAAATATGGATTCTCTTATTTAAAGCTTCATTAGAAATTGAGTATGGAGAAAAAGAAATTATTTTTTTTAATTTCTCTGCTGTTTTTGTTCTTCATATTTCATGACAGATAAATTGTAAATTAGTGAAAACGTTTAGTCTATGTACGTTTCGTATTTGTTACTTATCCTAACACATACACACAGACACACAGGCATATGCACACTCAAAATATACATACATGCTATATATATATATATATATATATATATATATAGAGAGAGAGAGAGAGAGAGAGAGAGAGAGCTACTCTGGCATTTACGCATCGCTCATTCAGTGAAATGAATTAAAGCGCTCTAGCTATTGGGCGCGTATAATGATATGCGCTTAAATGTCTGCCTACTTCCACCGAATGCCCATAGTCCAGGGGTAGAGTCGCCGACTGACGCCATTTCGGGCGGGTTTCAGTCGTGGGTAAAAAAGCAATCGGAGTCTAACCGTACTGATGAGCTGTGATACGGCGAAACAGATCTGTCTGCGAATGACAATATATATATATTCATAAGTAAGTAGGCGCAGTACACCAGAAGAGTGAAGAAACCATAATAATTCTTTTACTAAACTAAGTCGACATGACTGCTCACTTAAGTGAAAATCGCCTCCATTTTAACTTTATTAACGCTCTATGTTGCTACCGAGTACTTTATTTTTAAGAAAACCGCTCATCAAAAATGCCTCCCTATCAGTAAACTCCTGGAAAATCAGTAATTTTGACCCTTAGAAACATCATAATTCAATAGTATATATATAGGTCTGTGAATTAACTTGGCTATAATTCGAATAAACAGTTATTAGCTGAATTACGATCAGTAACTCTTACTGTGTAATGCTCGATTAAGGTTTTTGATATTATAAACTGAATGTAATGTATTAATAAGAGAGTTTATTTAATATAAAATAAAAATTGTACAATATAAAAACCTTTCTATAATTATGTTCCGAACCTTTGATGTACCTGAAAATATTCTTAACAGAGGATGTGTAGCTACCTTTGATGACACTTTCCTTTCTTTGTGATAAATTAATTCGAGATTTGAATGGTTTAGCAATATATTGTGACAACTATTGTTATTAAGATGGTCTCGCAAATAGATACACTTGCATAGTAAATTCGATCCTTTGAATGGTTTAGCAATATATTGCGACAGCTATTGTTATTAAGATGGTCTCGCAAATAGATACACTTGCATAGTAAATTCGATCCTTTGAATGATTTAGCAATATATTGCGACAGCTATTGTTATTAAGATGGTCTCGCAAATAGATACACTTGCATAGTATGTTCGATCCTTTGAATGGTTTAGCAATATATTGCGACAACTATTGTTATTAAGATGGTCTCGCAAATAGATACACTTGCATAGTAAATTCGATCCTTTGAATGGTTTAGCAATATATTGCGACAGCTACTGTTATTAAGATGGTCTCGCAAATAGATACACTTGCATAGTAAGTTCGATCCTTTACTGAACCAATCATGAAGTGACAAAAGAATTAAAAAATATTTTCTAAATAAATAATAAAGAAAATAACATGAAACACTCGAAATGTACCAAATTAATATAAAATCATGAAGTAATAGTTATTTCTTCTGTGCTTGCTCATAACGATTATGAAATATAAAAGAGTTTTGTTTTTAATCAGATAAACTTAGACAAGCAAAAAAGCTATAATGTCACGAGAAAAAAATTGAAATTAAAATCCAATTTAAACGAATTGACCTCTCTGACATTTTGTTTACTTCGTGTCGTATTTTGTCTGATTGCATTTTACTTTGGTCTGAAAAGAAAATATAATTTAAACATCAAACAGATTTAATCAGAGTGTTCGTCAATTATTCATACTACAGAGAGAATCGAACAAAATTGTATTTAAGTTGGTGAAAGAAACGATGTTAAATCTTTGTCGGTTCAATGGCGGAAAACTATACTTCTTACCTCCTACACATTATCCGAAAATCGACGTTCGTTCTTATTAAGAGGAAGAAAATAAACTTTAAAAAAAAGATTAAAAGAATGAAATTTTTAAAAAATTGGATTATTACAAAATAAAATGACATCAACAAACGCAGTGCCTTAAACGGAGATGACCCGATGTTAAGTGAATTAAACTAAGTGTAAAGGGAGAGAGATAGTACGGAGAAAGAAAAAAAAAGAAAGACAGAAAGAAAGTTGTATGAGAGTAAGAGGGAAATGGACTAGAGAATGGGAGAAAATCAAGAGGGGGTAGTAGAAAAGAGAGAGGCTGAGAGAGAGATATGATTGAGAGGAAAATAGTAAGTGGTGCCTTGGTAGAAAGAAGGATAAAGGAGATGGTAGAGAAAAAAATGGATGTGCGTTGTGGTGCATTGGATATCGGCTCGGAACGAGAAATCGGGGAGCCGAGTTCGAATTCCAGTTGAATTCATTGCATTAACTGACGCAAAAATACCCTTGGAAAAGGTATTAATCTATTCCTTCAAGTTATGGGTTAAATAACAGGACACTTTGGGTTCTATAGCCTTGGTCGGCAACCAGCCTACTGCAGAAAGCAATGGCAACCTACTGCGGGATAATATTCTGCCCAGTCAGTCATGTCTCTTTCGAGACATGATCGCCCAAGCTTGTATCACGTATAGCACTTAACTGACTGAGAGAAAAAATAGATGGTAAAATGACGATAAAAACAGAGAGTAGAAGGAGTGAGATAAACAATACAAGTAAGAGAGTAGAAGAGAGAGAGAAAAAATAGGGAGAGCGAAAGAGACAGATATAGAAAATGATGTGGGTGATAAAAGAGAGAACGAGATAATTTGAAAAACACTGAGAGAACGAGAAAGAGAGAGAGAGAGAGAGAGAGAGATAGGGCTAGAGAAAAGAGAAAATTAGAGCAAGAGAAGGTGAGTATTACCGGAAATGTATATAGAGAGTAAGTGAGGTATAAAGCAAAAAATGAAATAGAGGAAGAAAGTAAGGAAAATAAGAAAGTAAAAAAGAAGAAAGAGAAAGAGAGATGGAAGAGGTAAAATAAGCAGAAAGAGAAAGTGATGGAGTGGTAAGGAGAGAGAAAAAATGTACGACTGAGAAAAAATGAGAAACACACATAATGAGAGAGGAAGAGGAGAGTAAAAATAAAACAAAGAAGAAGAGGAGTGGTGAGAAATATACGATTGAGAGAAAGTGAGAAATACACAGTTGGAGAGGGAGAGGAGAGAAAATATAAGAGGAAAAGGAAATAGAAGGAGTGGTGAAGAGAGAGAAAGATATACGATTGAACGTGAGAAATACACAGTGTAGGAGAGGGAGAGGAGAGTAAAAATAAAACGAAGAAGGAAAAAGAAGGAGTGGTAAGGAGAGAGAAAGATATAAGATTGAAAGAAAGTAAGAAATACACAGTGGGAGAGGAGAGTAAAAATAAATGAAAAGAGGAGAAATAGTAAGAAGAGAGAAAGATATACGATTAAGAGAAAGTGAGAAAAATAGAATGAGAGAAGGAGGGGAGAGTAAAAATGAGAGGAAGATGGAATGAGAAGGAGTGGTAAGGAGAAAGAGAAAATATTGGAGTGAGAGAAAGTGAAAATTATATAGAGTGGAGAGAGTGAGAAGTGTAAAAATAAGAGGAAAAGAAAAGGAGGAGTGGTATGGAGGGAGAAAGATATACGATTAATAGAAGGTGGGAGAGAGAGAGAGGAAAATAAAAATAAAAGAAAAAGAGAAAGAGGGGTAAGGAGAGAGAAATATATTACGAAAGTGAGAAATATACAGATTGGGAGAGAGAGAGGCGAGTAAAAATAAAAGGAAGAAGGAATGAGAAAGAGTGGTAAAGAGAGAAAAAGATATACGATTAAGAGAAAGTGAGAAATATACAGAGTGGAAGAGCAAGAGGTGAGTGGAAATGAGAGGAATCGGGAAAGACAAAGGAATGGACGAAGAGAAACAGAGGAGAGAAGAAAAGAGCCAAGGAAAAGAGAGAGGACAGCGGTCGAGAGGAAGATAAAGAGAATGATAGTGAAAGGTGAAGATTGAAGGAATCTGGAAAAGAGGTATCGCGACAGACACACATAGAGTGAGAAAGAGAGTAAAAATAAAAGGGTAACGAGAGAGGAAAAAATGTTGAGATATGGAGAGTAAACGAGAGAAATATGGTGTGTTTCTATACCGCCAGAGGGCTTACCTCTTCTTTAATAAGATTTCTCGAATATTCAGGCCGGTAAAAGAAAATAAATAAATACACTGTTTAGTAGATAAATGAAGTCTCTTCTCAGATATGGGATGTGTATCTCCGAAAAAATAATAATATAACACATCACTCAATAAATCCTGTGTCCAACTAATAAAACAGCAACTTTTAGGCAAAATTCAACTTTATTTATCAACATAGTCTCCTTCTAGGTTGATTCACTGATTACAGTGCTTCTGTAATATTTCGATGCCTTTTTTGTAGAACAATTTGTCTTTGGCCTCAAAATACGCCTCATTTTCCGATATCACTTCTTCATTGGAGCCAAATCTTTTTCCATGAAGCATTATTTTGAGCCGGTAGTCGCTGGGAGCCAGATCTGGAGAACAGGGTGGATATGGAAGTAATTCGAAGTGCGCTTCATGTAGTTTTGCAATCGTTGCGATCGACTTGTGACTCAGTGGGTTATTTTGGTGAAAAATCGCTTTTTTCTCTTTCATTTGTGACCGTTTTTTGGCGATTTCTTCCTTCGAATGCAACAATAATGCAATATGATTATCGGTATTGGTGGTTCTTCCATTATCAAGGTAGTCAATAAACAAAATACCTTGCGCATCCGAGAATACGGAGGCCAAAACCTTGACTGCAGATATTTGCGTCTTTGATCGCTTAGAACGGCTTTCACCTGCTGGTGTCTACTAAGCCGATTTGACTATAGTGTGAAGTGGTGGATCCATGTTTCATCCATTAACATATACTTATGCAAAAACTTATTCTTGTTGCATTGAAACAGTTGCAACAACGCTCTGAATCGTCGACGCGTTGTTGTTTTTGATCGACTGTGAGCAAACGTGGCACCCACTTTGAACACAGAATTCTTATTGACAAATATTCATGCCAAATGATGAATACACTGCCTTCTAATATGACAAACTCCTTTGCTATCTCAAGCAACTTCAATTTATGATCGGCCAAAACGTATCTGTTGATTTTTTTTTTTGTTGTTTTACGGGACAACTGCCGATTTTGGGCGACTTAAGCGTATAGCGTCATTTTTTTTTTACATCCTCGTTTAACCAACTCTTAACCGATTTAGCATACCAACTCTTAACCGATTTTTCCGACTGAGCAGAGTCCGAATAACACGTAACAAGCCATTGCTTTGCTTGAACAGCATTTTTCTCATCATCGCTTTATCAACACAGGAAATTTAGTTTTATGTGATTGTTTTGAAAGTTTGCAACAGTAGCTTCACTTAAATAAATGTAATTTGTAAAAAAAAAATAATCCGATTAGGCCCAAATTTTGTCACGTGCGATTTGAAGGATAGTACTTTATAAAAATTATATAGAATTTTTATTAGTGGCGCAGTCTGTATGCCAGGCCCAGGACTTATTCAGTGATGTGCTATCCCGGCCAGAGGCAAGTGGATATGTCTAGCCAAAGTGATGAGCTGTGATACAGCGAAACGGGCTTGTATGTGGATGACTAATATATTATACTCTCATTACGACTGAGCTCTCTGGAGAAGAAAATTTTAAAAGCAGTTTCCCTTTCGGCTATATGCGTGACTCTTCAGAAATGAATTGAGTTATCTCGGTGACTGGCGTCTGGATACACTGCTTATATACAAGACGTTAAAATTTACCTTTTCTGATGACATGCGCCTACTCCGACTGACACCAAAGCGGTCGAGTTTCAATCCCGACCAGAGGCAAGTGGATATGTCTAGCCACACTGATGAGCTGTGATACAACGAAACGGGCTTGTATGTGGATGACTAAAATATATATATATATATATATATATATATATATATATATATATATATGCGATTTTCAGTAGCGCCCGTGAGGTAAGAGCTTTGAGAGAATTCATCTTTTTTCACGAACAAAACAACACAAAATAATTTCCATTACAGTCAAACCATAAGGATAAAATGACAAGAGCGGAAACATAACACCCTTCACAATGGCCACAGATATGCCTGAAATCGCTTGGAAAATTAATTACAGAATAATTTTCATTCTTTATCTCCAGCAAAATGTAAACGTGATAGAATGATAGAAAAATCATATGAAAAATAAATAAAATCTTCCTTGTCGGTCGTTTTTAATGGCTAATAGAATAGCCGAAAGGGCTAGGAAATACAAAACATTCGTACAGTTTTTACACGGTTAATGTTCAGAAAAGAATATACTTATACGAACACAAGGAAGTTTTATTACAGTAGCTGGTCATTTTAATGAATCTTGTATCTTGCTGATCAAAATAAAAATTATAATATTTCTCGAACATTCAGGCTGGTAGAAGAATGTAAATAAATATACTATTTGATTTGATGAACAGAATGCCTACACAAGTAACAATATCCTCTATAAATAAAGATTAAATTTAAATATATAAAATAAATATATATATATATATATATATATATATATATATATATATATATATGAATAGAATAAGTAAAAAAATGTGTATTTAATATAACATGTTTCCCTTATGACAAGCTTCTACAGAGATTTATTAAGACTTAAGATTTAAAAATCCGAGAGACAGTATTTTTGAATGAGGTATCTCAGATGTTTAAATCATTCGTCCTTAATAAATCTCTGAAGAAGCTTCTTATAAGTGAAACAAGTTAGATTAAAGACATTTATATCCTATTTGTTCTTTACTTATTCTATTGATCTTGTCGGATTCCGATCCATATATTCAACTCATATATATATATATATATATATATATATATATATATATATATATATACAATTTATCCATTGCACCCTGTCTATATATATATATATATATATATATATATATATGAGGAATGGTAAACTTTGAAAAAACAGTAGCTATTCGCGCATGTACGCATCGTTCATTCAGTAATGAATTTAAACACTCTCGGCTACTAAATTGTGTTCACATTGTATATAACACGCTAAAGTCCGCGTTCATTTATCGAGCGGTCATAATTTAGAGGTAGAATCGCCAAGTTCAATTCGGTCGGGTTACTATCCTGGCTAGAAGCAATCGGATGTCTAACCGTACTGATGAGCTGTGATACAGAAAAACAGATCTGTCTACGGGTGACTATAAATTAATTTCGCGTATGAAAGCTGTTTTTTTTTTTTGTTTCACGACTGCACTCTCTAGCTGAGTCAGTTTGGCACCGTCTGTAGTAAAAAGAGCACTATGACGCAATTCACTCAGCCAGGTATTTATAAATGACAAATTTTGCACCGGAGCTCTTATGCGAATGTATCATAGGACAGCGAAGCGAATTCAAAAAGAGTTGGAAAATACAAGAATTTCTTAAATGAGGGCCTGAAAGTCACCATCGCACTCTGTATATTGTCTCCTAGAAATATCCTGGTTGATTATTTATTTACGAATATCTCTCTCTCTCTCACACTCTCTCTCTCTCTCTATATATATATATATAATTTAACTATATATAAACATATATTGTTAAATAAAACAGGCAATGAATGTCTATTATATTTAATCATGAGTCATTCTAAACAACGTATTTTGGCTTTCCTTTCAGGTGAATTCCAACATTTGCTGTTTCTAAGCTTTCGGCTTACACGAACCATCTTCAGAGAGGTTACAGTGACGTTAACATTAAAACTTCTACCATCAAACATGATATTATATTGTATTGAAATAAACATTGCTATGCGATGATAACAGTCACCGAATAGCAGACGCAATTCGTAAATTTATAATGCGGTTCTATAATATTACACATCGTGAAAGACCGAAATATTAACAAAACCATATGTCTGAGCTATGGGCCCTCGGTAGAAGGAGGCAGATTTTTAGCGTGTATATTATCATTTTACATGCCCATTAGCTGAGAGTGTTCTAATACATTGCTGAATGAACGATGCGTATATGCTAGAGTATCAACTGTTTTTAAAAGTGTACCATTCTTCCAGTGTGCTCAATATATATATATATATATGTATATATATATATATATATATATATATATAACGAGAGAGAAAAAGAATGAGAGGGAGAGTTACTGGAAAAGAGATTACAATAAGGTAGAAATAAACTTTGTAATTAGAAATAATGCTGGTAATCAAGAAAGAACATATCGATCGATCCATTTAATCTACATACATACATTGGACAAGTAAGTAAAACATATAATTAAATGTCACATGATAGAAAGAATAGAAAAAACTACTGAAGAAGGAATCCCTGAAAAATAATGGATAATTTGCGAATGAAAAAGAAAAATAATATCTTATCGAAGAAAAAGAAAAAAAATGGTATGAATACATGTACATATAAATAAAAAATTGTAGAATTAATAAATACATATAAAAGAAAAACAATAATACGTTTGTAAAGTGGAATAATTTGTTTTCAAATATAGAATAGTAATAAGTTTCCCAAGAAAGAAAAGCTGTTTGATTTAAAGAACACTAGAAAGGAAAACACAGACACGAAAGAAGAGAACGAAAATGACATGCATAAAAAATGTTTTAAGCTTTAAATGGAAATCGAGAGTAGTAATGTAAGAACGATTTTCGTAAAAAATTAGATAATTTAATTAAAATTTACTGATAGCAGAAATAATAGAAAATAAAACATATAAGAGTTGGGAGAGAGTAAGATAGATAGATAGATAGATAGATAGATAGAGAGAGAGAGAGAGAGAGAGAGAGAGAGAAGGAGAAAAAAGAGAATAAAAAATGGAGATAAAAATGCAAGAACGAAATCAAAAAAGGATAACAAAAGAATAATTTTAATCAAATCCTCCAAAAAACACGTAAAATAAAAGAAAATTTCTATTACAAGGACGATAATAAATGAAAGGAAATAGTTTTGTTTTCATTAAACTGAATCAAATATTTTACAACAAAAAGATTATGAATTTGTTAGTCTCATTCTGCTCGAGTGAGTTCGCGATTTTATCTCTCTCTCTTTCTTTCTTTCTTTCTTTCTTTTTCTTTCTCAATCTTTCTTTCTCTCTACACATCGGTTCATCTTCCAAATTCCTGACCAACTCTTGAAGTATATTCTATCCGAAGGAAATTTAATTAATCAAATAAAGAAATGACAAATTGGTCAGTTGGAACAAAGATCGTATAATGAATAATTAAATAAATAAATAAAATAAACACAAATTAAAAAAAAATATATCAAAAGCAAAAATTCCACAGGAAAGATCTATTTTAAAATGACACATTAAAAAAATGAGAGATGGAGTAGTAAAAAGCAGTGAAGTTCATATTAAATAGCATTTGCAATTTAACATGCGTTCTAAAAATGTCGGTTAATAGAATTGGTGATTGACAAAAGATTGGATAAAAAGAAGAAAAAAGAAAGGAAAACAAAGGAAAGTTAAAGAAAGCACAACAAAGTCTCTAAAACATATCCATTTTATTATTTGTAAAATTTTCATATCAATAGATATTTAAAAATGAAGCAGAAATTATTAATTTATTAATAGTTTTATTCCATCTGAATATTTTCGAAAACAATCACATGACTTTTGATTATTATCATCATTATTTATTTATTATCACAAGCTGATCTTGTGCTGTAATGGAACAATCAAGATCGGGTCATGACAAAAAAGCCCTGGTATTTCCTCAGTTATCTAAATCAACAAAACCTTTCAACAAAATATGGTCTGATATGATATGATATGATATATATATATATATATATATATATATATATATATATATAAAGGGTGTCCATAAAGTCCGTGTACACGTTAAGAATTTTATAACTTTATTTGTATTTGTAATAGAAATAATCTGTAAAAAATGTTATAAAGTTTAATGTACCTAGTTTTAAGTATAGTTATTAAATAATTCTTTACCACAAGATTTGCAACAATTTTCGTTCAGAAAAAATATTACTGCAAAATCGTATTACCATTTGTATTGCTAATGATGGAGGACATGTGGAAACTTAAATAAAATTTCAATAAAATCTTAAAGCATATAGATTTATTTCTTTTTAATCCTTTTAAAAAATGATTTCTATTGCAAATACAAATAAAGTTATTAATATTTTAAGTGCAAACGAACTTTATAGACACTATATATATATTTATACATATATATATATATAGTCATCCGCAGACAGATCTGTTTCGCTGTATCACAGCTCATCAGTACGGTTAGACTCCGATAATTTTCTGCAACGAAAGCAGGACCGCCACTGGTGTGCAGAAGGTTACAGTGAAAGATTAAAGATGGATGTGAATCAAGGAGGTAGATGATGGCAATTGATGTTGCATTTAAACTTTTGGAGATTATTGCTGTCAGGGAAGCAAGCAAAATATATATATATATATATATATATATATATATATATATATATATCATACGCATCGCTCATTCAATAATGAATTGGATCACTCTGGCTATTGGGCATGTATAATGATAATATACACGCTAAAAAGTCTGCCTTCTTCTATCGAGCGCCCATAGCCCAGAGGTAGAAACGCCGACTGATGCCAATTCGGTCGGGTTTCAATCCTGGGTTAAAAGCAATCGGAGTCTAACCGTACTGATGAACTGTGATACTGCGAAACAGATCTATCTGTGGATGACTATATATATCCTAGTGAATAAAGAACGAAGAAAGTGTACCATCATTATTAACTACATGATGAGACATTGTTTTTTCGATTTCGAAACAAAATGTACACTTTTGAATTAAAATATAAATTGTACATGTTTTACGCTATAACTTATTTACATATATTTACGAACGAAGAAACTATTAGCAACGTTCAAAACGTTAATCTAAAACAGTGCTCAATATAGAAATGGAGCTATGCATATTTTTAATAAATTATAGTTTAGAGCATGTACAAATTATACTTTACTACAAAAGTGTACATTTTGTTTCGACATCGAAAGAACAATGTTTCATCAGGTAGTTGATAATGATGACAATAAGCGTAATTTTTGAAAAAGAAAATTCAAAAATCTCACTTCACCTTTACTTTTTGAAAATTTTTGTACGAGGTAAACAGGATAGAAAAGGTGAGAAAACAAAAAAGGGGTAATCGAAAAAAGAAAAAAATGAAAAAGGGGAAAAGAAAAAGGAAAGAGAGATACAAAGGAAATAAAGAGTGGGAGACAGAAATTAAAAGGAACACAGAAAAAAATAAAAATAAAAAAGTGGACGCGGGAGAAATGAAAAGCAAAGAGGAAAAAGTACAGAAAAAAATGAGATAAGAGGAGAGAGCCGATGAAAACAAATCAGAGAGAAATAAACCCTAATTTAAGTAAGAGGTAAAATATAGATAGATACACATATGGGTCACGCGACGTCTGGGCTTAAAGAGAAGAAATGAGAGAATGCGCTGAGGGAGGGAAGTGTGGGGAAATTACAATATATGTTTATATAACAGACAATGAATTTCTATTATGACATCCACCATCAAAGATGATATTAATGTTGACATAAAACATTGCTGTGCGACGATAACAGTCACTGAATAGCAGACGCAGTTCGTAAATTCGTAATGCAGTTCTGTAACATCACACCGCGAGAGAGACCGAAATGTTAACAGAACCATATGTCTAAATGCAATATATTGTGTTGTGACCAGATTGAAATGTGATTTTTTTAAGCGTTGCTTTGATTTAATGTAGATGACCTGCAATATCTGAATGTAATTTTTACTGTGTGTATGTGTGAGTATTATTGTGTTAACGAATAAAATCTGTTCAATATTGCCCAGATGGCTTCGTTTTACTCGAAAATGTTCTTTAATTGAAATATGATCAGAAAGGTGAAACGTAAGTGCTTGGTTGTAGTAGTACTAGAGATACAATCTCTGAACGGGTATGGTAATTGATACACTACATTGGTTTTGTGGAGAATATTTAGTTGTGTGGTTGTAGGGTTATCAGGGACTATGAGGTCACAATATTTTAACATATATATAGCTGAAGAAATGTGAGAGGAAGTGAATGTTTTGTTTAATATGTAAATTTATTGTTATTATAATTATTATTACTATTATTATTACTATTATTATTGCTTTCGTATAATGCATTAAGTGTCCGTAATGATATTTGTGTCGCTACACGTGTTTCGAGTCCAAAGTTGATTATCTTCAGGTAAATAAATTTGTGACTTTACATATCGAGTCCAGATCCGTTTTGTAAAATCTCAATTATGTAAAGTCACAAATTTATTCGCCTGAAGAGAGTCAAATTTGAACACGAAATACGGTTTCTCACACTCTTACACCTATACCTATTTCTGTTTACAATATGTATATATATATATTTGTGTGTATATATATATATATATATATATATTTGTGTGTATATATATATATATATATATATATATATATATATATAATATATATATATATATATATTTGTTTGTATATATATATACATATATATATATATATATATATATATATATATATATATATATATATATATATATATATATATATACACAAAAATCTAAAGCGAGCCAAAACCTACCGCGGTTTCACACGACGGATCGTCAGTGCTCGCTTTAGATTTTTGTGTGTCTTTGCTCTACTTTTGTATATTTTCTTTTGTACTTTGTATCGAGCACTTTTTCTTGTGGTTAGTTCCGTTTGGGTTTTTTTTCTTTGCTGCGGAGTATTGAATGTTTTGTTCTTGTTCCGCGGGTTTCTTTTTTTTTCTCCCCATTTATCCGACGCCTTAGTGCACCGGATTGTAACGGAATTAGGTTCTGTTTGTTAGTGGTTTTTTTTGAAGGTTTATTTTAGTATAAATTTACAGCCTACATACTTACAGAATCTATTTAGTTATTATATATATATATATATATATATATATATATATATATATATATATATATAATTTCACGCCAGGGGAGGCAGGCCCACTATAAGTGTGCAGGAGGTTACTGTGAAAAAAAAAGAAAAAAGGTACAACGAATGTCGAAGAAAGAATAAGAGAAGAATGGCAATCAAACAGATAAAAAATGGCAATCGACTTTGCACTTAATTTTTTTTTAGATTATAGTTATCAGGGTAGCAATCAAAGGGAAGTGAGGTCCACAAATGAGAAGTGCAAGAAAACAAACAGTTACAGTAGAAGTGGCGGTTACATTTAATTATTTCTACGGGGTAACGTGTTGGAACCTTCATATCAATCTAGTAGCACGCGTAAATGTGGTTGTGAAACGAAAAAAGGCTCGTCAGATTAGTAGTTATGTAAAGACCCAGAGAAAAGGCAGCAAGAAATCACATCACATTGGTGAAAAAAATGACTGAAGGCGAGTTGCTAAGTCAGGATCGATTATATTACAGATGCTCCTATGGATTTTGTCGAGAACCTCAAGATGAAGAACAAGAGCAACCAACTAGATATGACGACAGTATTCAATGCACAGACGAATACTAGATTTATAAATGTGCAAAATGGATTCTGACCTAAGAATTCCTGCTTCAGGTGGCATCTCGGTTCGAGTCCCGGTCCAAATATTGCCCAGCCATTTTTGAATTTTCCATGGATGCTGACAGCAACAGGAACAGATTTTTTATTATGACACCAGAGAGCTTCCATCTGATTTTTAAAATCCTGATAAGTTTGCCAATTCTTTTAAAAGGAATTTACCACAAGAACGGCATTAACGCTAACAAGGTTTAAGGTGTCAACAAATTAAAAAACATGAGCTGGATGAATAGAAAGGGAATCAAGAAAAGAGTTGAAAAAATTAACATTGGATTTAAATTTTTTAAGAACAAAGCTGGAAATAAAGGAACCGGAAGACCAGCAAAAGTGCGAGAAAATATACTGTTAACATAGAACTTACATTTACATCCAGCCAATTCTGTGAATTGATGAGGCCTTTTACAAATTCAGTACAACGCTCAAATTCTTAAAATCTAGATACCATAGTGAAGAATTCATTCGATGTGTGTTTTAACGTAAATAGAATACTGAATTAATGTCATGATTTTATTATTTATTATTATTTATTATTTTATATAACTTTCTTGTTAATATTCCAAATTAAGAATTTTACACTAAACACATTCTTTAGTGGGTTTCTATCACTTCCCGCCTGTGGAATTCCCTTCCGTTTACTTGCTTTCCCGACAGCTACAATCTCCAAGATATATATAAATAAAACTTACACTCTAGCTACTAAGGGTAAATCTGTCTAGAATTCAAAGACACTCATTAATCAAACATACTCACTACCCACATACTATCTACCCATACCTTTACCACCCTCCTCAAAATTCAAAAGGTCAATCAGCAGTACTTGTTCCCTTACCACCAACCCCCACCCAATCAACATTACATACACAAGTGACTAAGCATAAGAATAGAAATTTCAAATTAAACATTTAATAGAAAAAACGGTTTCCAAACTAAGATCTAATTAATAATTGAAAATTAAAAATTTAATAGGAAGAATATATTTCCTAAACCCAAAGTTAAGATTAAATATACACATTTACATTAATTATAAAGACTCTACTTAAATACTAAAATATTCTAGTCACAAGATAATAAAACTTACATTATAACGACTAAGGTTAAATCTGTCTAGAAATCAAAGAACTCTCATTAATCAACCACTTTAATATCAATCTCTCCAAAATTCCAACGGTCAGAGACTTGCTTCCCTACCACTAACCCCCACCAATACCCAAACACAACTGACCAAATATAAGAAGAGGCATTCCATTCTTTTACATACAGCCTGATGAGACATTGAAGTTTCAATGTCGAAACAAATGTACCTTTGTTGTGGATATATATAGAAAAATTATATCAGTCAGTTAGTTAAGTGCCATACGTGATACACGCTTGGGCGATCATGTTTCGAAAGAGACATGACTGACTGGACAGAAGATTATCCCGCAGTAGGTTGCCATTGCTTTCTGCGGTAGACTGGTTGCCAACCAAGGCTATAGAACCCAATCTGTCCTGCTATTTAACCCATAACTGGAAGGAAGAGACGGATTAATACCTTTCCCAAGGGTATTTGCGCGTAAGTGAATACAATGGATTCAACTGGAATTACGAACTCGGATCCCCGGCTTCTCCGTTCCAAGCCGATATCCACTGTACCACAACGCACATCCAAAAAATTATATACATGTTCTAAAATATAATTTATAATTTATAAGAAAGATGCAAAATAATATCAAAAGTTACCACAGGAAATTCTTTTCTTTAAAACTGTATTTATTTGAGCAGTTAAACTTAAAAACGAAATAAATTGGGATTTTTATCGCGATATACGTGTCACCGGAAACATGTGTCTTTTAAATAAAACCCGAGTTTTAACAATAAGAAAAAAAATACAATACGCTTAATAATAGATATTTTAAGTTCAGTATACTTTTATTCTTAAGAAATTAAATGAAAACTTAAAAATTAATAAGAAATAAAAACACTATGATATTTAGTTTAATATACAAATAACTATTTACGTATGCCGTTTCATTTATTGTTATTTTTATTGGTATTCACCTGTTGAAATTACCTCTCCCTAAGGGATTGTTTTTACTTCGTTTACTCCTTATGCTTTAAATTATCACGAATATCTCTTGTATTTTAATGTCTTATTTTAATGAAAAATTCAACTTTTATAATTATTCTGATTTGTTTATATTTTGAAGTTAATATTTATTTATTAAAAAGCCTGTTTACGAGCTAATCTCGGCAGTAACTCTACTTTAAATTAAGTAAACATTACTTTTAATTTAATGTCTTTATTTCAAATTTTATCAAATTTATTTTTAAAATATTTGTGGAATTTCATTTCTGATAGTACATATATTTATTTTTTAGATATTTCAGGATCGTAAATAAAAGGATCAGAGATGCGAATTAGGGTTTACGGGCACTTTTAAGCTTGGACGTGTTGATAAAAGTGCTATAAAACGTAAAAGGGAAAGTGAGAGGTTAAGAAAAAATTTAGTTTCATCACCAACAGCTTCAACATCAAATGTTCAGGCTAATGTTTCTTCCCCCTCCTACTTATCCTCCAGAGGAAGAATATTTGCAGCCAAAGAGACATCCAAAAGGCCCTTATAATTTCAAAGTTATGCTTTCAAGTTAGTTAGGTGGGGATATATTTTCTAATCTTTGAGCTAGCTTTGTCAATGCCTTGCTCTTGGATTTGAAGGCTATAGGCCTTCTTATACCAAATATTAATATGAAAAATTTTATAGATAAATGCAAAGGTGATAGGGCAAAGTCTAAAGTGAAAACAACTGCCCAACAAAAACATGATAAAAGTGTGGAAAACCTTATATGTATGGCAGTTGATGGGAGAACGAATACGGACACATTGCTGTATCAGGAAATTGTAGAGGAAAATGGACAGAAAACTATGAAAAACTAAGGAACCAGAACGCCATTTAAATTTTACAAAGGAGGCACGACATGAAAGTCAATATCTGATACATAGAGTTCTCCCTAATAGTGGTGCAACAGGTGTTGTTCATGCAGAGCAAGTAGTGGATGTTTTGCATGAATTCAACAGTGAGAACACTATCAAGGCTATCATTGTTGACAACACTAATGCCAACACAGGTTGTGAATGGTTGCAATTTTAGAAAAACAAATCTTCATGCAATTGCTTGCTATTTGCACCTTTCAGAGCTCTTTTCAAAAATAGATGGTTGCACAAAAGGCCCTACAGCATTCAGTGTTCCTCTGGGGAAATTATGCTCAAATGATTTACCAGAAATATCTTTTTCCACTATTAGCAGTCCTCTGCATTCAATTTTGAAAATTGATGAAATACATGATCTTAGTTTTGACCAAAGACTCCTGTATTAATACACAGTGGATATTTCTAGAAGTAAGGTTGACTCTAGATATGCGTCCTGGAAAATTGGTCCTTTAAACCAGGCAAGGTGGTTAACTTTGGCCATCAGGCTTATGCGTTTGTTGAGTCGTGGCACATACTCACAAAAGCTCACAACAAAACTCCACAGTTTAATAAGTTTTATTGTAAATGTGTATGCCACTTGTTGGTTTCAAATTAAAAGAAATAATAAGTTCCACAATCAGCAAGTGCACATTTTTAATATGATCCAGAAGATCAAGAAGCAGCCTCATGAAATCCAACAGATCACTTTCAGAAATATACAAGGAAGTACATTTTGTTTACTGTCTGAAAACCTATACTCCACGGTCAAATCTGATGAAGTTGAAATATGAGAAGAAGCTTTAAAAAGAGTTTTGGCTATTAGGCAAGTAAATATTTATTTATATATCAATGACTCAATTATTTATTGCAATTTATAGAATCATTTTAAAGATTTTATCTAATTTCACCAGAAGACTGGAAGTTTTTAAATGAATCAATAAATAAATTTTAATATTCTTTCAACAGTGGGGAGTGAACCAAGAAAAGGTTAAAAAAAATACCAACCATTCATTTTAATGCCACACACTGGACACAATTGATAGATTTATCATTGTGGCATTTTTGAACCACCAATGCCGGAATATTTTTCTGAATCTGAACTTCAAGAATCATTGTTAAATAGGACCAAGCTTGACTTGCCAAATTTGCCCTTACATTCCCAAGGCATGAAATGGGCAGTCAAGTTAACAACAGAAGCTTTGCAAACTGTATACAGTTTTGAAGCAAGGCATCAAAATATTACAGCCAAAGTTATGAGTCAGAGACTGAGACCAGCATTTTTGTATAAGGGCTCTTATATGGAGCAATTTGACTCTATATATTAAGCACTATTAAAAGAGTGTTTGTTTTTCCGTATGTGTTTGTTTGTTATATTTTCACTTATAACAGAAAAAATCATTTAAGGTATTCAAATATCAGTGCTTAATTCGTAATGTTTTTTAAAGCAGATACTGAAAATGTGGGGAGGGGCAGATTTTCAATTTGAAGATTAGTCATCATTTCTTTAATTAATATCATTTTTATAAAATAAAATGACATTCCCTGATTTAAATACTAAAATTATTAGGTTTTCTCACTAATATTCAAGCCAAATCTTGCGAAAACAAGGAATTTTCAGTATACTTTTGTCTGCGATCTTTGATGCCAAACGCTCAAAAAACCGTTGAAGTATTTGATCTAATATTTTGTATATATTTTGAACTTAATAGGTCCATACACAACTTTCGGTAAGTAAGATTTTTTAATATTTTAAAAAAGTGCAAGATCAACCTACCCTAATATATATATATATATATATATATATATATATATACACATATACAGTATATATATATATATATATATATATATATACTGTATATGTGTATATATATATATATATATATATATATATATATATATATACAGTATAAAAATTAACAGTACGGTTAAATAAAAAAGACAATAGAAAAACTATATTTTTCTCTCCGAGGCGTTTCGTCCTGTGAAGGGTTTTATCAAGGCAAACGGATGAAATTTATTTTATTTTAGAAAAAACGGTCAATGTATTTATAAGTTTATTTTTTTTCCAATCTCACCTTTCCTTATAGAAACAATACTTTCCCAGGCCAGCATCCATAACAAAAATACCAATAACTCCAAAAGAAAACGGTTAATTCCCAGCATTTTCTCATAACATATGAATACTCCACATGAAATAATTCTTTTTAAATATGAACAATAACGTTTTTAAATGTTTAATAATTTCTGCTAAACTTATGAATAATTTATGACCATTTTTCTAGTTATTAACAAGTTTTTGTTTAGAGATACGTTATTTAAAATAAAATTCTATGCATCTCTTTGTCTTAATAAAATCCGTCACGGGTCAAAACGAGTAGATGATAAAAATATAGATTTGTTCTTGTCTTCTTTATCTAATATATATATATATATATATATATATATATATATATATATATATATAGTCATCCGCAGACAGATCTGTTACCAACTATAAATACACGGCTGAACATATTGCATCCACAACCATTACGAAATACATTCTTAAAGAATCTAAATTATATTTAGCTAGCGGAGACAATAGGTATATGAAACAAAAACATTTCCATATCAACACAAAATAATATCATCATACATGCTTTCTGGTGGATATAGCCGACTGACTAATGAGTATCAGACTACACACACGTGAAAACATTAGAACCTATACTTATGCACAATTCCCAATATACATTATTATCCGATGCTCGCAGAGACAAATTAGAAATTGTACAAACTTACATACATATAGAATTTTCTATAATTATAAAGCATGTGGTACATGACTGACCAATGAACATCAAACCACACCAGTAGATTATAACAGTATTTCTGTTTTTGCCTGTTTTTTCTCAATTTTTGACGAAGCTTTTATAAATTGGAAACATGTTAAATTTTTATCTCATATATATATATATATATATATATATATATGTAGGGTGTGATGTATGAATTGTCGGCTAAATAATGTAAAAATGAAAAAACACAAACATCTCATTTTAACAGATATATGTAACAAATTTACAGAAAAAATATCTTTAAATACTAAGGTTATTTTTATTCAGTAAAATTGCCATCGGCTTCAACTATAGCTGCCAGAAGAATCCCCTGCATATCTACTGGACGGTCTCTTTATTTTAGTTGGTGAATCCTTGCTTTCAGTTCAGCTTTGGTGTTACTGACTTAACTACGCTCCATCAAGAGGTTTGTAGTCTGGGGAGGTAAGTCGGATGAAAGGGATGATGTGGTCACATAAATTGTTTGACATACATGACTGGATTCTTCTGGTTATATGGCATAGTAAAATCTCTTGTTGCTAGACATACAATCTTTCAGCAACCATCCTTTTGACATAGGACAACATTTCCCTTTCTAAGCACCACTTCACTCTGCATACTTAAGCTCTGTTACCAAAACAATAATCCCACCATTTTTTATCAGACCTCTTATTTTTTTATATCATTAATAGTTCTTTTTCTCGCTTCTGGAATTCCCTTCTAGACATCTTTAAACTTCAAAACTTTAAATGCAATGTAATTCATGATCTTCCTCCTGGTTACTCTTCTTTTGTTCTCGCTCTTAGTAATGTATCTGTTGCCTAATTCTTCCACACCCGTTAACCCCTTGTTTCTTCGTGGTTTTACTAATTTCCTTGGGGTAAACTCGATCAAAACAGAAGTTAAGAAATTACAAAGTTTAATTTCGTGTGACACAAGAATGCCATTTTGAGAGTTCTAGGCCAAGAAAGACGTGATAGTAATTGCTTTTTGAGATATGCGTGCTAGCAGTCGGACTATGCTAGACTTAACTCATGAGAATAGCTCGGAATAACGATAAGATTCCTCTTCTCAAAAGATAAATAACGCTGCAAGTAATTTTTTTAAAGGAAGGAGACGGACCAAATATACTTAATAATGTTTTAGCGGATAAAAAATCGCACAGAAAAATTCTTGATACGTTTGTCATTCATGTTCTGTCGAATAAAAAAAAAAAGAAAAAAAACTGGAAAGAAAATCTTTGTTATTCTCACTCAGCGTCCGAATGTCGAATTAACTGTCACTGATCAAAATAAGGCTCGTGGCCACACACCATCCACTTATCATCTTTTTTATTTTTATTTTTTTCTGAATTGTTGTGACTGGTGTCTTGCGTGCGTGCTAGTAAGCTGTCAGTATATTTCTTTTTCCGGCTGTCACTCATCGGAGTTGAATTGTCGTGTGATTTGGGGTAATTTGACAAAAAAGTTTTGGATCTAACGATGTAGTTTGGGTGCTTACATTGCGACAGTTTCTTTTTATATATATATATACATTTTCAAATACGTTGTGCAAAATTTTCGACATATATTGATAAGGCAAAAAGTACGGGGGGGTGTTTGGCAACAAAGTAAGCAAATTGATCAAAGAACGCATGCCGTCTTATATATATATATATCGTTGTTTGGTTGTACACACAAACGCACGCGTGTGGGCATGTAAATATTGACATATAAATATGAACAGAGTGAGATAGATAAATATATAGATAGATATGAAGATATATATATATATATATATATATATATATATATATATATATATATATGTATATAAACACATTGATTAACAGTTAATCGTGAATACAGACAAATAGATACATAGATTGATAGATAGATATTAAAATGACTGAGATAGATAGAAAAATAGAAAGATAGATAAATGTGAACACACTCAGATACAAAGACAGAAACCTAAAGTTGGTGTAAAAATGCATCTGACTCTAATGATGTAAAAATCTTTCATTTGAAACAATTTTGCAAAATGTAATCTCTTGTTAATGCTATTAATTGTATAGTGAATATTAAGTACATATCTTGAACATGTAAATATAATATCGAATTTCTTTTAAATATTCAGCTAGTATATATATATATATATATATATATATATATATATGTATAAGTGTGCGTGTGTGTGCGCATATATGTATGAGTGTGTGTATGTGTGTTTGTGTGTGTAAAATATTCAGATAGTGTATATATTTAAAAGACGAATATGAATAAAGAGAAAACGAAAACACGTTTACCTTGATAAAGTCCCTTAGAGGACGAAACTCCTGGGCTAAGATAAATTTTCCTTTTTTCTTTATTTTCACACACACACACACACACACACACACACACACACACACACACACATATATATATATATATATATATATATATATACATAGGCACCAATGTCTCTATTATGCAATTTTTGATAAAAATGACAAACAAGTTGATATGGTTAACTATTTTATGTAATTTTCCATATATGTATTTTTTATAATTGTTTTCTTTTCAGAGCTTAAATGATAAAACAGTTTGTCCGAATATTCTGTTTATCCAAACGCATTCAGCTTAGTTAAAAGTAAAATAAAATTTATTATTGTGACTATCTAAAAGTTTAGCCGAATGCTCTTGAATAATATAAAACATTCGGATAATTTTTATATAATTCATGTTCTGCAAAGTACATATGAAAAATATATAAAAAATATAACCCTCGCCCCTTGTCTGTCATTTTTAACAGAAATTGTATACACACACACACACACACACACACACACACACACACACACACACACACACACAGATTAACGAAACTTGGTTATAAACAACCAACAATTTGAAATAATTTGTTTGAACATTATTTTTATCGATACTCGTATTTAAGTAGATATTCTGTTTTTAATTAAACAGTATTATATATTTATATCTACTGGCGTGATTATTTCGTTAATCTTCGTTAATTTCCGTAACGTGTTGACATTACGATACATTTCAGAGCAGATATGGTTATTGCGATAATTCGAAAACTGTGTTATATAGGCTTGATCAAAACCCCGTTTATACTAATGGTCATTCGTGGTCGAGAGGTCTAAGACGTGCCAGATCACTTGGTAGCTTTCCCTATGCAGATAGGTGTCGCAAGTTAGAATCCTGCCGAATGACACACATTTTCCTAATAAACATTTGTCGTAAATAATCAGACCAGTAGACATAAATATATAATATTGTTTAATTAAAAATAGAATATCTGCTTATATATATATATATATATATATATATATATATATATATATATATATATTGTGAGGAAGTGAAGGATAAGGTAGATTAAAACCAGCTGTTCATGCATTTACTTTTAATGGGTGCGCTAGACTCTGCGTGATCTTCTGATCTCATTGGTTTATTTGCTCTATATAATCTTACCATACACTATGACATTAACATACATGACATAGGCTTATATACTAATGGTCATTCGTGGTCGAGAGGTCTAAGACGTGCCAGATCACATGGTAGCTTTCCCTATGCAGATAGGTGTCGCAAGTTAGAATCCTGCCGAATGACACACATTTTCCTAATAAACATTTGTCGTAAATAATCAGACCAGTAGACATAAATATATAATATTGTTTAATTAAAAATAGAATATCTGCTTAAATATATATATATATATATATATATATATATATATATATATTTTGAGGAAGTGAAGGATAAGGTAGATTAAAACCAGCTGTTCATGCATTTACTTTTAATGGGTGCGCTAGACTCTGCGTGATCTTCTGATCTCATTGGTTTATTTGCTCTATATAATCTTACCATACACTATGACATTAACATACATGACATAGACTTATATAGAGATGATGGACTTATGATAGTACGAAATTCCTCGCCTTTTAAAACAAGCAAATGTAAAAAAATAATATATACACAATTCAAAAGTTTATACCTAAAAGTAATAAACAACATTAATTTAAAATTAGTAAATTGCATTGACGTAACACTGGTCTTAGCAAACGATATTTAAGAACCATACATAAAATCTAATGAATATCCATTATACATTCCCCCAAAGTCTAAACACCATCCAAATATAACCAAACATGTACCCTCCTTCATAGAACATAGAATTTGTAATAACTCTTCTAGTGAAAATGCATTTTACGAGCATAGAGATTTTTATAATAATGCCTTGATAACAAGAACATAAAGAAATAAGACTATAACAAAAAAAAAAGTAGAAATAGAAAAATTACTTGGTATACACCCTCTTTTAACCAAATGGTTAGCACCAAGTTAGGGCTGAAGTTTGTCAATTTAATTGAGAAACATTTCCCTAATTATGACCCTCCAAGTAAAATGTTTAATAATAACTCCCTTCAATTAGGCTACACTTGTAGAAATAATCTAGAAAAAAGTAACAGAATTTAACAATAATTACTCAAATAATGAAAATAACAATGATAAAAATCTATGCACTTGTCGAAATCCTATCAATTGTCTACATAAAAATAGGTGATTAACAAATTCTACTATGCACTAATGTACTTTTACATCAGATGACAACCCAACTATTAAAAAAGTTTACATTGGATCTATTAAGAACACTTCTGAGCAACATTAGTATTTGCATTTAACTTCCTTAAAAAATAACACGTACCGAAAACAAACATCCCTTTCTGTAAATTTTGAAAGTTAAAATAAACAAGCAAAACCCCCAAAGTGAAACAAAAAATTCTGGAAAAACAAGAATCTGTAAGTCGTTTTATGACATCGGCCAAAATGAAAATGCCTGAATGAAAAGCTGCAGATTTTAAGTTTCCCTAGAAATGAATTAATACTGAATTATATAAATTAATTGACAGTTTTATGAAAATATCGAAAATAGTTATCTCTCAAATTAATTACTTACACTTGTTTATTTATAACCTATACCCCAATATAACTTAAAAATTAAAAATTATAAAAATACATTAGTATACCATAATTATTTAATTCTATTTCTAACATAAACATTCCAGTCCATTTAACTCATGACATAATACAAAATCAAAGTAAAAAAATCAAAAAAGTAATCTAAAAAAAATTAATGTCTACCCATTTAAATAATGTATAGTCTCAGTATGTATCTTATTAAAAAGTGTCATGTTATGACATCAGCCTAGTGTGTTTTCTTTTGCGACACAAATATTCAACTTCATAGTTAAATCTATTTATCATTTTTGATTGAACAATATTGACACACTTACAAGCATGTTCTCTAACTAAGACTCCCTTGTTTTCTAAATAGCCATAAATCCAACTCATATTTTCTAAATAAATAATTTTCATCATTTTCTTAAAAATGTCAGCTGAAGAAGAACCGTAGTGTTCTGGAACATTAAAATTTTTGTGCAGTAATATAATTTTTATTTTTTAATCGTTTCACCCCAAGTAAGGCATTCCACTGCCACTGTTGTGCATGGGGCTACATAAGGGAAGGTAAAGAGGAGTGGTTAGATGAAGGAAACGTCAGAAGGAAGATGATAGATGGGTAAGGACACCGATGATTAGGTTTGGGCAGATGGGAAGAGTGTTGGAAAGAATGGGAGCGAGTTATTGTGTTAGGAGGTGTCTGTTGACCTTACATTTAAACTCCAGGAGATTGTAGCCGTCGGGGAAGGAAAGTGAAAGGGAATTCCACAGTCGGGAAGTACGAGAAAAGAAACTGTTGGAGTAGAAGTTGCTGTTGCATTTTATCGGTTTCACTGTAAAAGGGTGGGATCTAGTTGCTCATCTAGTTTCTCGTGCAGATTCGTATCTAAGAAACAGCAATGATCTAAGTTCATTGGAGCAGAAGCCGTGAAAGTATTTATAAAAGAGACACAGGGAGGCCACGTCGCGCCGGTGAGAGAGAGAGACTGCAGTTGGTATCGATCACATTACAGACCCTCCGCTGTACCTTGTCGAGAAGCCCGAGGAGAATAACAGGGGCACCCGACCAGATATGGCAGCAGTATTCAATGCACGGGCGGCTGGTAGATTTATATATGTGCAGGATAGATTCAGACGGAAAAAAACTTCCGGGCCCTGCACAGAGAACCGACTTTCATAGCAGCGGATTTAGCAATGGATTCGATACAGTCATTCTATTTGAGGTCCGCTGTAAGTGTGAGACCAAGGAGGCGTAGTGTTTTACTCTCTGGGAGGCAAGCCTGGTCCATGCTAATGGAAGGTAGGTACGATTGTCCATGATGATTAATTGATAGTAGCTTCGTTTTAGAAGCATTAAAATTTACGAGCCATTTCTTACCCCAGTCCACTACGGATTGGAGGTCATTTTCAAGCTCGGCTGCAAGGTTAGCTTTGTCGCCTACACCAGATCTTTGGTCAAGGCAAGAGTAAACTGTGGTGTCATCGGCGTACATATCTACTTGGGATCTTATGGCATCAGGGAGATCATTAATGTATATCAGAAAGAGCGTAGGACCTAGGATAGAGCCTTGAGGGAAACCTGCGTTCGTATGGTAGTTCTGGGAGGCATGTCCGTTTAATACCACCTTCATTGTGCGGTTAGAGAGGAATGACTGGATTAGTTCAAACAAATGTCCAGTTATACCATAGCTCCGCAGTTTGCATAGAAGGCCAGCATGCCAAACTCTGTCGAACGCTTTAGAGATATCCAAAGCAAAGGTTCGGGTTTCGCCATTCCTGTCGAGTGCCTGATATATGTATTCGGTGATGGTCGTTAGCATGTCAGCAGTAGACCTGGTGAAGCGGAAACCATACTGCTTGTCCGAGAGGAGCCTGTGTGCTGTGAGATGCTGAACCACCTCGGCGTTGATAATGGCTTCGAACACTTTGCCAAAGATCGGAAGAAGGCTGATAGGGCGGTAATTTGCGGGGTCCGAGGGTTCTTCAGTGTTTTTAAATATAGGAACTACAGAGGAAGATTTCCAACAGGCAGGAAAGCAGGAAGCAGATAGGCAGATGTTGTAGAGCTTAGAAAGGACAGAGGAAAGTTCGGGGGCACATTTCTTTAAGACTATGATTGGGATTCCGTCCCCTTCGCTCGCTTTGTGAGGGTCAAGTTTTGAGATTATCTTAGAGACAAACGAGGGTGTGATATAGACGTCATTCAGTTGAGCCTCAGTTCTAGGTGGGAAGTCGGGTGTAGAAACTCCAGACGAGTCCAGTCTAGAATTATTCGAGAATCTGCGGGCAAAGCATTCAGCCTCGTCCGCTGGGGAGGTGAGGACCTCAAATTTGTTTATTAGTGGGGGTATTGTGGACTTGCACTTGTTAAGTACTCTTTTACAGAGTCGCCAGTAGTCTTTGGTGCCGAACTTAGAGGATGCTATGCGTTGTTTCATTCTGGCAGCAAACAACATCTTAGCTTCGTTAAGTATCTTTTTACACATATGACGAGCTGAAGCGAAAAGGCGTCTGTTTTGGTCCGACGCATAGCTACGATAGAGTCGGAAGAAATGATTCCGATGGCGGCCGAGCAAGCGGGCGAGAACAATGGAGACGAATGAGATTTAAGCTGAAATTTCCTGGCAGGGATGAAAGCATCTATGCCAGCCTTAACCCAGGAGGAGACCTCGGATGCACATTCTTCGATGGGAAGACTAAAAACGGTGTTCCATGGGACGTCACAGAGGAAGTCTCGGAATGAATCCCAGTCTGCTCTTTGGTAGCAGTAGGATATTCTACTTGTCTGGGTTTCTTGGGTTACACTTAGTCCTAATTTCTGTACTTTATGACTATATATAACCATACTAATATATACTGACTAAAAATAGTAATGTAAACATACAAAAATACCTATAAATGGCTCATACAACCATAAATGAAAACGTTATAATTTGTTGTAATTTTAAAACAGTGTATTCAAAAATTGCCTGCCACGTAAGTGTTAAAAAAAAAAACACACCGTTACGTGAGCGTTCTTAAAAAAAACGGTAAACGTTAACATCTGTTATTACAAATCGCCTGAAGAGACCACTCATGGTAGAAACCTAGATCGCGTAATAACTCGTTTACAAATATATATATATATATATATATATATATATATATATATATATATTGAAACACAGAAATAATTAACACCCGAAGGAAAATAATTAAGATTCCACACCGTGACAAAAAAAGGTTAATTCTGTGAGTGATTTTTGCATTTTGTAACAGGCGACACATCCCTGTTGGAGTTTTCCAACTCATTTAGAATTTTGTGCATAAACGACCTGGTAAAAACATTGTGCATTCTCAATATCACTGTGCTTTGCGTGTATCGTAACTATCGCAGTATGTTGTTTCATCTCATGTGTTAACTGATATTCCGCATTTGATACCGTGAAAAGATAAAAGGACATTAATTGATTAAAAGAATCACATGTTCTCAAATATCTTACCCACCCTGCATGTACGAATAAGAAATATTGGCATTTAGCTACCCAATGCCTGTTTCATCATCATCGTCGTCATCTTTTTCTTCATCAACATCATCAGGGCTGTTTTGACAACAGAGCAACTTTATAAAATATTTCATAAAAGTCCTCTGAAATCGTCCCCGTGTTTTTGAAAAGTCATAAAATTGCTACACGTCTTCGAGGATCTGCATGGAATGATGGAAGTGTGTTTATAGTTCGTCTGAAGTCTTTTTACAATGATTATACTATGGTTTTTCGATGTATTTTGCATTTATTATTTTCATTCTATGCAATTTAACATTTTTACATTCAATCTCATCGAGTTCATATACTTTCGAATTCTTTCGAACTTTAAAACTGTTATTCCAATGTCTCCAGTTCTAATCCTTTCATTTGGTATTAATGACAAAACAATTTCAATAATATTCACTTTTGCAAAATAATTAATTTGATCGGTCCAGCTTCAATACTTAGTTAATAATAGCTACTTTTCTTCACGAGCCTTTAAACATTAAATAACCCGATGTTAAAATTTTCATAACAATTCAGCGGCATGTAAAATTTTTAAATAAAGAACTCACGCGCGCGCACACACGCACACACACAACCCCCCACCCCACACACACACACATATATATATATATATATATATATATATATATATATAGAGAGAGAGAGAGAGAGAGAGAGAGAGAGAGATGGTGGTTCAATCACAGGTCTACATTCAAAATAAAAAACTTAAAAACCTGTACAAAATTGGCTAGCCACGTGTGGAAAAATCAAAATATGGAAAATACCCAAACATAACGTAGAATATAGTAAAAACAGCCAAGCCTTAAAACGGTGACAAAATATGTAGACTGTGCCAATAAGAAAAATTAGAGATTTTGCAATTTCCAAACAAAAGCGAACTGTTGAATGAAAGAACGGAAATTATGACTAAGTGTAATCATACTAAAAATGCCTCTTAGGTTCATACAACCATGGATGAAAACGCCATAATTACTTGTAATCCAAAAAATTGCGCGCTCAAAAATTCCCTGCGACGTGAGCGTAAAAAAAAATCAACGTTATGTGAGCGTTCTTAAAGAAAACGGAAAATCAGTTTATTTGCAAATCGCTAAAGACACCACTCATGGTAGAAACCTAGGTCGCGTAATAACTCGTTTACAAATGGAATATATGCATATATTTATATATATATATATATATATATATATATATATATATATAGTCGACATGTAATCTGTGAAGAAGGCTTTTAACAAACATGTTATTTTTTATCCTATAATATCAAAGCTAATAATTGTAATAGTCAAGGAATCGGCTTCACTTCTTCACAATTAATTTTCGCCCGAACTATATGGTTCGGATCACTCTCATTAAAAAGATCTTGTGCCACATTTTGTCTCAAGTGGATAGGAAGCTGAATATCTATTTTTCTTATTAGATACATTGAATAGAAAATATATTAAAACCAGAATACAAATTATGAATACCCACAAGCAAACGATGCAAAATTTTACTCTATTTAATGAGTAAAAACCGTGTAAAACTTTGTAAAAGGTTACAGAGAGGGTACTCATTGAATACATGTTTTTAGATCATAATAAACAATAATAAAAATTAAAGAAAAGTGTATCTAACTAGTGCAAATTATTTGTAAAATTTTTTTGAATGAATTTGTCTTTGGCCTCAAAATACGCCACGATTTTCGATTTCACTTCTTCATTGAGGCTAATCTCTTTCCTTAGAGCATTCTTCTGAGGTTTGCAATCAGCTAGTAGTCACTTTGGGCCAGATGCGGAGAATAAAGTTGACGCGGAAATAATTCGAAGTGCAATTCATGTTATTTTGTCATCGTTGCGATCAACTTGTGACACGGTGCATTGTCTTAATGGAAGATCACATTTTTCTTCAGCATTTGTGGCCGATTTGAGCGATTTCTTCCTTCAAACTCACCAATACAGCTATATAATATTTTCTATTGCTGATTCTTTCTTTCTCAAGGTAATCGATGAACAAATTACCTTGCGCATCCCAAAATACAAAGTCCAAAACCTTTCCTGCTAATGTTTGCGTCTTTGATCGCTTTGGACGGCTTTCACTTGCTTCTGTCTACTCAGCTGACTGCCGATTTGACTACGTAGGGAGGTGGTGGATCCATGTTTCATTTCACTGTCACATATTTACGCAAAAACTCTTTCTTGTTACGTTGAAACATTTGCAAACAACGTTCTGTATCGTCGACGCGTTGTTGTTTTTGATCGACTGTGAGCAAACGCCAACTCACTTTGAACACAGCTTTCTAATTGACAAATGTTCATGCAAAATGGTGAATTCACTCTCTTCTGACATGTTCAAGTCTTCTGCTATCGCACGAAATTTCAGTTTACAACCGCGTTTAAAGTCAGTATACCACCACTTAACCTTTGTTTCCAATAAAGCAGGGTCCAAATAACACTTATCGAGCCATTGCTTTGCTTGAACAGTATGATTCGATTAGAAAGCAATGCCTTATCAACACAAAAAATCAGATTTTTCCATTTTATTTTAAATTTGCAACAGTAGCTTAACTTAAATAACTAATTAGTAAACTAATAATCCAATTAAGCCCAAATTTTATCTCGTGCCATTTAAAAATTAGTACTTTAAAAAAATCGTATGAATTTGTTATTAGGCGTGCCATTTATATGTCTGGCCAGGGACTTATTGAGTGATCTAATATATATATATATATATATATATATATATATATATAAATTAAAAAAGGATTAATTCAATGATGTTGGATGATCATTTCGATATGAAAATCCCCACGGGGGATAACACATCACCTCAGCAACAGAAAAATCCTTTCAGAAACTGGAGAAAAATCAGTCTAATTTTCCTTTTTAAATAGATTTGCAAAGAAATTAAAAAAGAAATTAAAAAGAAAAAGAAATAGAAAAAAAGAAAAAGATAAAACAAAATAAAATCAAATAAACAAGAAAAGAAAAAATTGACATCGTCTGGGTTTGCAAAAAAAGGAAAGAGAATTGTAACGGACGGCCGTGTTGAATTGATGTAAGGTTAAGCAACACGGAAAAAAAGTGGGAGATAAGAGAGATAAAGGAAGGAAGGGAGGGAAAAAGAAAAGAAATTTTTTTTTATATATTACAGACGCTGGACATAATCAAAAACCTAACTTCCCAAAAACGTTGAAGTATTAGAAAAAGGCCTTTATTTAAAAAGGATACTCCTTTGGATTCTTCTATACTCACACTGCATGCTGATATATATATATATATATATCAGCATGCAGTGTGAGTATAGAAGAATCCAAAGGAGTATCCTGTAAGTACTGTGGTAGGATAACTCTCTAAGAGAGCTCTAAGCATATATGCATATAAATATAAGAAAAATTAAGACAGACACATTATTTCATCGTGAATCGGAAGTTTGGGCCTACTTCAGCCGAACCATCGTCAGCTTCTGTCTTTATTTTACAAAAGATTTTACACGAATTTATATATATATATATATATATATATATATATGTGTGTGTGTGTGTGTGTGTGTGTGTGTGTGTGTGTGTGTGTGTGTGTGTTAGAAAATCAAACACATGTCTTAGAAAGTCTGTCATGGCACATACGTAGACATAAACTGACACAGAAATAAATACAATCCTCGAAGTTAGAAATATAGGTATAGAATTTTATAAAAAGAAGAAATAATCGAATGTTGAAGCAAATAAAAATCATTAGAATGAAAAAAAATCTATGAATAAAAAGAGCAACACAGGCACGGTATGAATAAGCAAAATAATTCTAATAACGAAAAAGAAGGGGAGAAAAACAGAATGACGAAAAAGTTTTGAATCTTGTAAAATACAACAGTCCAGTACAAAATGTCAATCATGATGACGTATACCTGAAGATTATTTTCTTTTTTCGACTTTGTGCAACCCATCACTTCTGGTGTCTTTTTTAATTTTTAATGGGGCCGCCTCCATGCCGCATGAGATCGGATCGACTCTCTACCCAGTAAACAACTAAATTTGCTTGATTTTTATATGTTGACAGTTGTAAGGACTGGAACAGATTTTGAAAAGCAATTTTCACCCTGCGTTTGTGACAGAAAGAAAATAGGATAGAAAAGAAATGCAAATGATTGAAAAGGGTTCTTCTAAAATGAAAAAAAACATCACTAAGTGAAATGTAAGTAATGAAAAACTAGAAAAAAAATCTGAATAAATACTTCGCAAAAATCAGAACTGGGAAAATATCAGTGTAAACTTTAAAAAAATATATAATGGAAAACAATGCTATGACATTGAAATAAGTTGCAAGACAAAAAATACAACAATATTTTTATTCATAAAAAGAGAAAAATGATTTTAGCAATAGAAAACTGAAAAAGAAAATACATAAACCGGCTGGGAAGGTAGAACGAGTCCTGAACGTATCAATATATTTATATACCTAGATATCTACGTTGTTATTCGTTGATATAATGCGCGCCCTGTCTTCGATTTTTAGCCTGTAAGGTTGAAAGAGAAAAAAAAAACATACGGAAATCATTTTATATCTAGCTATTGACATTAGAAATATATGTATCTTATTTACAAATGAAAATTTCTAATTTAGTCAGAAGCTAAAAAGAAATATAAAAAAAGATGTTTCAATTTTCACTGAGATGTCCTACCAGAGGAATTCACTACTGATGGGGAACAGTTATTCGTCTTGCACGCATATACACATACATATATATATACGTATCGATGTTTTAACATTTTAATGAAAGGATGGAGTCACTTTTTTAAGCTATATCGCCATTGATTGAAGTATGAATACATGTTCTCTTGAAATGGTGAATGCGCATCGGAAGGCTTCTTTTAAGATAGGATACACATTCTAAACAGTCCAAATAATAATATCAACGTGTATTTATAAAACGTAAATTCCTTATTTATATTTAGGTCACTGCAAGTTAGAGAATATAAAATAAAACAGGTAAAAAAATTCAAATACTTGCGAAATGTTTTGACAGAGGATGGAAAATGCGACACGGAGATCCAAAGACGCATTGGCATGGCCAAAGACGCATTTCAGAAGCTAGGCAGAATACTGAGAGCCAGGAAAATCTCATTAGAGACAAAGAGTGCTGGATTGCTACGTGAAATCTGTGCATCTGTATGGAAGTGAATGTTGGACAATCTTAGCAAAGATAAAGGAGAAGCTTGAGGCAACAGAAATGTGGTTTTACAGAGGGATGCTGAGGATACCATGGACAGAGCACATGTGCAACGATGAGTTGTTGGAAAGGATGAAAAGGAAAACAAAACTCATTCTAATTATCAGGAAGAAACAAATGAGGTTCCTGAGACACGTAATGGGGAAGGAGGGCTTGGAGAACTTGATACTCACAAGTCGGATAAATGGAAGAAGAGACAGAGGAAAGCAGTGCGTGACGTACTTGTTAGGTCTGAGGAAATGGTTGACGGAGCGGGGCTCGAAAGAGAGACCAAGAGAAAAATTACCGAGAGCGACAAGAAACAGAGACAAGTGGAAGTCCATGATCGCCTACGTCCTGAAGGGACACGGCTCATGAAGAAGAAGATTTGTTGGTATCTTCAAATATTTTTGAATAAGGTCACAGGCACGAAGCAAAAAATAGAGCGGGAGAAGTATTTGTCTGCAGGTGGTAGAAGTGAAGAAAAAACACTTACAATATGAGTGAAGACACTGTCATGCAGCCCCCCCCCCCCACAAAAAAAACACAAAACAAAACAAAAACAGATCAACAAACATGACAGCTAAGTTTCTTTTTCTCTTTCAATTACCAAATTGTTCGTGTGTCCTGCAGTTTGAGATAAAAAAATTTCTTTTCTATAACCTAGTAAATGCGAGGTAGAAAAGTTCTCAGCCTAATACGCTACTCCAAAATCATTTTGGAAGTGGGTCGACCCAATAACATTCCCACTTACCTTGGAATAATTATATATATACATACACACACATTTCTTATGTAAGTAACTGTCATATATATATAAGAAAAATTCAGGTAAACACGTTATTTCGTGGTAAATCGAAAGTATAGGTCTATTTCAGGCGAACCATCATCAGCTTCCGTCTTTATTGTACCGAAGATTTTACACGAATGAAATACACACAAAAAAACGGAATAAATATAAAGATAGCTCCCTTAAAGTGAGCGATCATTATTTTTTTTCTTCAGACCACAGTTCAATCTGATTTCTTTTAAGCACATACGTATATCTACCAGGCCCTATACGTGATTATTATGTTAGTGTACTAGGAATTTATGCTTCACTTCTCTGTAACCATTACACTTGATTTCAAAAAACAGAAATTACATCTTGTTTATGGATAAAATCAATATCAGGAAAGTGTCATACGTGATACAGGCTTCTGCGAGTATGTATCGGAAAATGATTTTCCCGGATTAGGCTGCTACTACCTTCTACGGTATACTGGTTTTCAACCAAGGTTATAGAACCCAATCTGTCTTGCTATTTAACCCATAGCTGGAGAGAGATGAGACGAAATAATATTTTTACGGAGGGTATCTGCGCGAAACTGAATGCAAATAATTCAACTGGAAATCGAACTCGGCTCTCTAATTTCCCGTGAGTATCTGATTTTCCAAGCCTCAATCTTCATCATTATATGTCCCAGGAACTTCAGCTGGCTTTTCCTGACATTAACTATAAGGTTCTTTTTCGTTTTCATCCTCTCCAAAACTTCATCATTCCTACATGCTCCAAATATGGTTTCCACAACAGCATTCTATAGAACCACATTTTGGTTGCTTCAGGTCTCTTCTTCATCTTTTCCAGCATTAACTGCGATAGTAGGGTTAGGGTTAGGGTTAGGGTTAGATATATAAACTACAGGTGAGGGATGAGCAACCACAAATAGGCTTGAAGGGATGAATTAGCCGGGATATCAGGTTCATGTGACCGTAAAAATAGTAGCAGACAAACGAACGTGCGCAGAGAGGCACACATATTTAGCCAGTAAGAATTCTTCCGAAAAGTCTATCTATCTATCTATCTATCTATCTATCTATCTATCTATCAAACCTACATATATATCTATATCTGAACAAATATATAAATGAGTGTATATGTGTCTGCTTGTCTCAAAACTCAATCATTTTTTATTTTTATTATATATATAGATATGTGTGTGTGTGCGTGCGCACGAGTGTGTGGGATATCTATCTATCTATCTATCTATCTATCTATCTCTCTCTCTCTCTCTCTCTCTCTCTCTCTATATATATATATATATATATATATATATATACAGTGACAAGCATAAGTATTGGATACATGTTATTTTTTGTTATAACTCTAGTTTATGTTCGCCATTTTACCTGATATTTAGTAAGTAATATCTCGTAAAATTGTTTTAGTTGTATGTGGAATGAAAATTAAAAACTCATGGTTGAATCAATTTTTTTTTTTATCAAAGTTCAAAATTATTCTATGCAAAAGTATTGGAGACATGACACTTTTTTTCAAATTTCCAATCAAAACTTTGTATTTTAAAAGACTTTATATATTCAAATTTTCGATAGTATTTGAATGTTATCTCTGACCAATCAGAGAAGCACACACTTTCATACAAGATAGTGCTTCTAATCATTTGACTCTTTGATGTGAATTCTGTAATTTAAGGAATTAAAAATGGCAAAAACTGAAGAATTATCCAGGGATATGCGAGGTAGAAACATTGAACGTCACAAAGGAGGACAAGGTTACCGAAGAAATGAATCTAGCACTAAGTACAGTAGGAAATATCATCAGAAAGTATAAGAAGTATAGCGACGGTACAGCAAACCTTCCAAGAAATGGAAGACCGAGAAAATTAAATGAGAAAACTACAAGGTGGATCAGCAGAAATGTGCAAAAAAAAGCCCTTCATTACAAATTCTGAAATTAAAACTGATCTTGAGGGTACTGGAATTAATGTAAGTAAGGATACCATTAGCAAAGCTCTATAGCGTACAGGTTTTCATTCAAGATCACCAAGAAAAGTACCTTTACTGAAAACCAAACATGCCAAAGCCCGATTAAAATTTGTCAAAACTTACGAAAAAACAAAACAAAAAAAAAAAAACAAGCAAATTTAGGAAAAGGTAATCTGGTCTGATGAAACGAAAGTTGAACTATTCGGAAGGAATACAGCGACAAGTGTTTAGCGAAAAAATGGCACTGCCTTTAATAAGCACAATACCATACTTACAGTTAATTTTGTGGGTGGTTCCATTATGATATGGGGATGTTTTTCATCAAAGGGCAATGGTGAGTTACAAATCATCCATGGTAGAATGAATGGTAGCATGTACAGGGAGATTCTATAGAAGAACCTTCAGAAATCTGAAACTTCTTTAGGACATGGTCAGAATTTCGTGCTTCAGGACGACAATGATCCCAAACATACCGCAAAACTTACAAAGGAATGTTTTGAATATAATGGTATTAGTTCTCTCAATTGGCCAAGTCAGTCTCCTGACTTGAATCCAATTGAGAATTTGTGGAATACTTTGAAGGTTAAAGTTCATTAGCGGAATCCACAAATTATCAAGTAATTAGAGTAATTATGCAAGGAAGAATGAGGTAAAGAAACAGTGGATCTGTGTGCAAAACTTGTGGCCAATTATAGAAAGCGACTGGAAGCAGTGAAACAAAACAGAGGCTATGCAACAAAATATTAAATTGATGTATCCAATACTTTTGCATAGGGTCATTTTGAACTTTGATAAAAAAAAAATGGATTCAACCATGAGTTTTTAATTTTCCTTCCACATCCAACTAAAATAAGTTTACGAAATATTACTTACCAAATATCAGGCAAAATGGCAAACATAAACTAGAGGTATAACAGAAAATAACATTTCTTATGCGTGTCACTATATATATATATATATATATATATATATATATATATATCGGAGTCTGACCGTACTGATGAGCTGTGATACAGCGAAACAGATCTCTCTGCGGATGACAATATATATATATATATATATATATATATATATATATATATATATATATATATAGCTCCTTTCCGCTATCTTTCGATTTAAATAAGTAAATAAGTTCGACAAAGAAAAATTACAGAATAATTTTCTCAGTAAAAAATGCGTGGAATTTTGGAACATCTGACCGAAAATTTTTTTTCAAAAAGTCTTCGCGATTTTTTTTTTGACTCTGCAATTGTCACAAATCCAGTTAGGGACTAAATAATATGATTGTATCTGGAATAACCAATTAAAAATATGCAACATTCTGTAGAATAAAAGGAACGATTTTTTTCAATCCAGTACATGTTTCCAATTCAACTGAAATTCAATTGGGGTTCAAATTCCGATTGAATTATTTGCATTAATCCGTCTCTTCCCTTCAGTTATGGGTTAAATAACAGGACAGATTTGATTCTATAGCCTTGGATGACGACTAATATACCGCAGAAATCAATAGTAACTTACTACGAGATAATTTTCTTCCCAGTCTGTCACGTTTCTTTCGAAATATGATCACCTAAGCGTGTATCATGTTTGGCACTTAAGTGACTGACATGTTTCAGCTTAAAATATGCCACAAATGGTTGATAAACCGTAAAATAAAATACTCAATCATTTTTTCAGAAAAAAAAAACATAACAATCTCATGCAGAAAATAGCTGGAGCAGATGATATCATTCTTACTCCGGGTAATATGGTAAATTTCCTGGAAGATATATATATATATATATATATATATATATATATCAGTACAATCCGCTCTGCCATATTTAATGTTATCTGATTGAAAGAGGCGAACATTTGGAAAGTGCCTGAAAAACCATACCACGAGTTAATTGAAGCGTTTTGAGTGAAATTCGGAAGACAGGGCTCTTTGAGAGACATCGATGGTTGTGCTAATACGAAGTCACAAGTCATCGAGACAGAGCGTTTGTGCGTCCTGGCCCTATTCAGACTGTTGTTTACGTTGGATAACGCTATCTCTCCAAGAAACTGTAACTAAGGTCCGCCCAACATAATTGGAGCATAAACCACAGGTGTGCTCTTTGTGTGTTGAAAAATTTAAATATGCCTGTGCAGGTGTTTGCAAAAGGAATTAGCTATCCAGGCATCCTTGTGTACGAGTAACCAGCCATACACCTTGAGATCACTGGTGGGTAAATTAAGTAAATTTTAATGAGAAAATAGATCTTATATAAATGTAACTTACTCTTTATATAATGCTCAGATAGTGGGATTTACAAATCCGTGAACTGTTCCACTGGGTCAAATTGACATGAGTGTAGGTCAAGAACCTTTATTCCAAATATTATATTGATAAATAAACTAGGAGAATTAATTTTAAATTTCTCTGATTTTATTTTGCTACGTATTGGTGTCAATATCACTGGACAAAATATTTTGCTACGTATTGGTGTCAATATCACTGGACAAAATATTTTGCTACGTATTGGTGTCAATATCACTGGACAAAATATTTTGCTACGTATTGGTGTCAATATCACTGGACAAAAATTGATTTTTTCGTGAACTAAAATAAATGGATTATTCCAAATATTTATATTTTTTCAGAGTTTGAAAAACCAAGAGGTATCTTCAAAATTTTTCAAAACCTAATTTGCACATTTCTGCAGAAAAATATGTGAAAAACAGTCATTTTATTTTTTTTTAAAAAAAATATATATAGTCATTTTATTTAAATATATATATATATATAAAGAATTTGTCAATTTAACGAAAAATTTTCTTTGAACGCCATTATATTTTCTCACTCATCAGAGCTAGTTTGTCGTTAGGTGCCGTTTTGCGTTGTTTATATAGAGAATAGCATGATTTTGTGAAAGTTGTCTTGTTTGCGATTGTTTGATTTTTTCTGTTTGCTTACTTCTTTCTCCTTTTATTGTGCGGAGGCTTAGCTTATTTTTTTGTTTTTATTGCTCATTGTTTTCATTTTTGGAAAAATAAACCGTCGCGCGCAAAACAGGCCACGTTAAGAAAAATGTCAAACCAATAAAACAAAACCAATAAAACAATAAAACAAAAAAGCTCAACTCAAAATATTAAGCAAACACCGGGACCTAACAGCAAACCGGCCATGATGAGTGAAAGCTTCATAACTGTGTTCTCAAGAAATTACGAAGTTAAAGTAAAAAACTTTTTGAGCTTATCAACGCTCTATTTCCACCTCGATATGCAGTACTTTACGGTAAACCACCTTCTTGCCAAAATACATTTGATCAGTAAAACTAGTGAAAAACAAGAAAATTTGCCCTAAACATTATCAGAGCTCAACGATCTATCTATCTATCTATCTATCTATCTATCTATCTATCTATCTATTTATCTAGAGAAGTAGATAGATAACAAACAGACTTAGATAGATAGATAGATAGATAGATAGATAGATAGATAGCTAAAGAAAAAGACTGAAATAGATAGATAGATAGATAGATAGATAGATAGATAGATAGATAGATAGATATGATCAGGCTGAAATAGATAGATAGATAGATAGATAGATAGATAGATAGATAGATAAAGAAAAAGACTGAAATAGACACATAGATAGATAGATAGATAGATAGAAATAGACTGAGATAGATAGATAGATAGATAGATAAGAAAAATCTGAAAGAGATAGATAGGTAGATAAGTAAAAAACTGAAATAGATAGATAAATAAGAAAAAGATTGAAATAGATAGATAAGAAAAATACTAAAGTAGATAGATAGATAGATAGATAGATAGATAGATAGATAGATAGAAAGAAAGAAAAAAGAGTGGAATAGACAGATAAATGCTTAAAAATTGAAATAGATAAAAGTCTGAAATAGACAGATATATAAATTCATAGATAGATAGATAATTAGTTAAAATGCATAGCTAGTTAGATAGATCATGTATATATTACCCATGGAAAAAATATACGAAAAACGCACTATAAATTATAATCTGGACCAAGATTTTACTTTGTGAAATGGAATCAATAATACAATTATAACTTAATTCTGTCACTAAATTTAATATTAAATTGTCAAACACTGTTTCCAACAAATTAGCAACTACAGACATCTTGTAAATGAGTATATAATATTAAGAGGACATTGCAATATATTAATTAAAATTTATTTTATCAAATTTCGACACTCTGATATTGTGTTGTCTAAAGAACATGTAAAAGAAATCTATATAATGCTATATCCTTACAGAACAAAGGCTCTTCACAGATTCTTTCCTTCATATCATCTTTGAATCTTCATGATGACATAAGAATTTTTTCCTAATCATAGACTGGCTTCACTCAGAGCGCTATACTATTCGACCCACAGCTGAGGGAGTATAAATATGGAATAATACCATTTTCAAGGACAAAATTTGGACAAGGCTCGCCAATTAAAATTTATGCGAGGGTTAGATTTTTAACTGCATTTCCAATAAAATATTCTGTTGTAATCTCAAGTAGCATTCAGTATGAAGAGCATACAATGTAATAAAAAACGGGGATAGAAGGAAGGAAAGACTATTCAGCAATTAATCGCTATTGATAATACTTTATTTAAAAAACGCGAGTAGTTGTACGAATAATACTTGTCGTGTCTTGAAACAGAGCTGAAGTAAGAATAAAAAATGTGACATGTCAAAAACTAATAACTGACAATGATTCATTAACGAAATTCATAATGATCTTGAAGAAGACAAAAATAGAAGAAAATGGTTGATTCGAGGATGGTGGTGGTTAGAGTAAAGAAGTGTAAATAAAATAATTGGGTATTGCACGCTAGGCAAGTTAAAAAAGATAGAGTAAGAAAGATAAGTGAGAAACAAAAAGAAAGAAAGAAAGAAAGAAAGCAAAAGAGTGAGAGAGAGAGAGCGAGATGAGTGAAATGAAAAAAAAAAGAAAAAGGAAATATAAAAAGTAAGAAAAATACAAGCTTAATTTATGCAAAACAGGGAAATGTGATAGATAGATAGATAGATAGATAGATAGATAGATAGATAGATAGATAGGAATAGACTGAGATTAGATGAGATAGATAGATAGATAGATAGATAGATAGATAGATAGATAGATAGATAGGAATAGACTGAGATAGATAGATAGATAGATAGATAGATAGATAGATAGATAGGAATAGACTAGATAGATAGATAGATAGATAGATAGATAGATAGATAGATAGGAATAGACTGATTAGATAGATAGATAGATAGATAGATAGATATTTAGATAGATAGATAGAAATAGACTGAGATAGATAGATAGATAGATAGATAGATAGATAGATAGATAGATAGATAGATAGATAGACTAGATAGATAGATAGATAGATAGATAGATAGATAGATAGATAGATAGATAGATGAGATAGAATATACTGAGATTAGATAGATAGATAGATAGATAGATAGATAGATAGATAGAGATAGATAGGAGATAGATAGATAGATAGATAGATAGATAGATAGATAGATAGATAGATAATGAACAGACTGAGATAATGAACACTTTGGGATAGTATATATATATATATAGTAGATGGTTAAATAGATTATTATACAAATAGATAGTAATGATCGGAATAATATATAATGAACAGTCTCAGACTTATAGACTGAAAATGACAAACTCAGACGTATAGATAAGTAATGAATTAAATGCTAGATAGATAATAATGAATAGACAGAGATAGACAGATTGAATAAAACAATGAAGAGACTGATATATATAATGCTGAGACCTAATACCCTCAGCATACAATTTAAAATAGAACGCAAAAAATTTTACAAGTGTTGCCATAGGTTTCTACTCTGGTTGTGGATATTTCTCTCGCAGGGTCAAATGCCCGTCAAAGAAAATAACCAACAGAGATGAACAAAAAGAAAAAAAAGGCAGGTTTATAATTTAAAACAACAACGATACAGGGAAGCATGTTTGTGTGGATGTATGTGTGTGCATTGGAAACAATTAGTCAATCATTTAATTGCCATTCGTGATTGACGGTTTTAGATCAATGACTGACTAGGCAGAATACTTTACAGCAGTAGGTTGCCATTTTTTCGACAGTAGACTGGTCGCCAAGCAAGGCTGCAGAAGCCAATCTATCCTGCTATTTAATCCTTTTATCATATCAATCAATTAATTACCATACGTGACTGACTAGGCAAAAGATTTTTGCGTAGCTGTTTGCCATTTCTTTCTGCGGTAGACTAGTTGCGATTCAACGCTATAGAACCCAATCTGTTCTGCTATTTAACCCAAAGTTGGAGGGAAAAGAGAGGGATTAATAACTTTCAGAAGAGTATTTGCGCGTAAGTGAATGTAAAGAATTCAACTGGAATTCGAACTCGGCTCTTCGATTTCTCATTCCCTTGCTTCACACGCACATCGACATGCATATAATATGAGAATAAAAATCACCCAACTTTTGCCCGTATTCTAAAATCAAAATATACACTTTTTCTTTTACATTTCTCTCTCTCTTCTTTTGTTTTAGTTCAGTTCTTTATTTTTCTTTGCAGAGTTGCAAGCAATATTAACAGCAGAAAAGTTTTCTTTCAGTCGTAACGATCTAGTGTTGAACTGACCGATACGTTTACTCTTTTCCTTAACTGGAAGAATAACACATGCCCTTACGGTCGTTAATTAACACATTTTTTAGTTCACTGTTGCTTTTTGGTTTGTGACTATTTAGTGAATCAAATAAATATCTGTATGTGACATGAGAATAATGTTGGTGTGTTGAATGATATAAGGAGGCATAGTGGAGTAATGGATAGTGACTCGGATTAAGGAATCTGAGAATTCGTGTTCGAGTTCGAGTTTGAGTCGGATTCAATTCATTCACTTACGAGCTAATATCCTTAAGAAAGGTATGAATCCAGCTCTTCTCTCCCAAGCTATGGGTAAATAGCAGGAGAGTCGTGGGTAGCAGAAGAATGAAAAACTATGAATTCAAACCAGCCTGGAGATAATTTTATGCCCAGTCAGTCATGCATCTTTTGAGACATGATTGCCCAAACGTGTATCACCTATGGCACATAACTGACTTACTGATTAATTCAAGTAACAAAGAAATTGATGCAGCATTATTACAAGTAGATTGTTTTAAAATAATATCATTTCAGGGAGACTAGCCTGCGATAATAATCTGCCATGCCTAAGAATCTTCGAAAACTTTTATATTTCAGGAATCGAAAATCTCATAATATCTTGGATCATAGAATCTATTAGATATACTCTCTGGTGTACTAAAACATGTCTTAAGTATGTTATTTCCAACTGACAAAAGTCACCTTTTATAAGATTAATAGTAAAATTCGTTTATCTAGGCCTTTCAAAATTTTTCGCAATGTCAAAGGTGATCTTCCTAAGTATCGCTATACATGACGGTCGATATATGCGTCAACATCTTGCATATTGTCTAAACGTTTAGATGACGTGATGTGGTCGCACATGACCTGGCAATACATTGCTAAGTAGGAAATTAACATAGATAGATAGATAGATAGATAGATAGATAGATAGATATGAAAAACAATATCATTATAAAAAATAACTACATAAATGGAATAAAAAAGAAAATAATAAATAATAAATCCACTCCAAAATATAATGTAAATGACTCGTCTTGTCTACGACATTGATCGTTAATCTTGATAGATAGATAGATAGATAGATAGATAGATAGATAGATAGATAGATAGATAGATAAGCAAAAACAATATCTTTGGATATGAGAAAAAATATCGACATAAAGCCAAAAGTTAAAATAATATTAAACCTTCAACAAAATATAAGCCGTCAATGGTCCGTCTTCTCTACGGTATTTTTCCTTAATCATTTTTCAAGAGAAATCTGCTCGAGTTGAAAAAAAGGGAAAAAAAGCCAACTTTAAAACATGGAACAGTTACAGAAAATGCAATCTCATTTCAAAAACTGAAAAATGATGTTTGAAATCTTCTAATGGATTTGCTTTTCAGATGCTATCACCATTCATGGCTGGAGGATAAATTTGAAAAGTTTAGCTTGATTTATAAAACTTCTCTGGCAAAGGAAAAAAAAAAGTTGAAAATTTAAAAAAAAAAAGAAAAAAAGAAAAGAAAACAAGTGACCCGATTGCTATTTCCGCTGAATAAAGGCGAATAAACGAAAACAAAGTGCGAAAATTTTTGTAAAACTTATAATCAAGAAAAATGGCACCCAAAAAGAAAAGGCCATTTTCAAGTGATTAGAATTGAAAGAGTTGAGTATTTATTGTTTCAATATAAGTAAAAATATTACTTGAATATATCATTAAGAAAATGATGGAAAATATAAACGATTTCATTTTAGCTATTTCGCTGCAAGTATTTCTAGAAAAAATACAGTTAGCCATTGTATATTCTCGGATGTATCGAATAATTCTGACCGATTAGTTATTTAGTTTTTTTTATTGCTTTGTTTTTTATTTGTTTTTTTGTTTTTTTTTCATTTACGAGTATCATTCGAGTGGTTCGTTTTTGACTCTCTGGTTATGAAATTTTGTTTAGGTTCGTCGGTGTTCGAGGAACGAGATTCAGAGAAAATTAGAAATCCTACCAGGAATCAGTATTGGCAGCGAAAATCTTAACATAAACTTTGCCGATGAGATAGTGTTGATAGCAGTCACAGAACAGAAGCTACATGAACTCCTACGGAAAGCGAGAAAAAAAAGGACAAAAATTCAATTAAAAATAGAATGAATGTTTCGTTGTCAGCAAAAAGAAGAGCACAAGATGCGAACTACGAATTCAAGAGACTAAAATCAAGCAAGCATAGAAATAATAAAATTTAGTGACACCAAAATAATACAAATATAAAACATTAAAATCTATAAATAGTTTTAAGAGAGGCGAAAACAATTGAAATAGTGAAAAAAAGATAAGCAATGTATTAACAAATTAGATAATGTTAAAAGAAAGAGCAGACTTATGAAGTGTTTTATAATATTGGTCTTATTTTGGAAGCAAATACTGGACAATAACCTCCCAGATAAAGATGAATATTGAAACAACAGAAATGTAGTGATACATAAGGATGCTGAGAATATTGCGGACTGAACATGGAAAAAATGGAAAAAACAAAATTTCCACCGGAAGAGTTTACTGAAATAAATTTTATATGTATACATTTTATATATATATAAAGTTTTATTTGAGTGTACTGTCATCTTGTTTACTTGGAGCAACTCACCTGTTTATAAATTGAAAATACGTTCAGTAAATACACAAAAGGGGCCTAACACAAAGATCTATCTTCTCACCGGATATTATTCAACCACACCACTGAGGTAATCCTCAGTGAATTTGAAGTCCTACAAAGATTTTTTATTGACAGCCACATTCTTAATAAAATTAAATATGTAGAAAACAAGGTGTTGATACAGAAAGGAAATGACATGAGATTCTACAGAAGATAGCAAAGGAAAGCGAAATTAAAGGACTAATGTTCAAGTGTAAGAAGAGAAAATGTATGTTTGTTAGCAAAAGAAAGAGCCCAAGATGCTATCTATTAATTTGAGAGACTAAAATCAAGCAAGTACAGAGATTTAAATAACTCGGAAGTGTATTAACAGAGGACATTTAATTGAAATAGCGAAAGATACCTTCCAAAAAAAACAGGAACATTTTGTACTGAAATGTTACGTAATATCAGTCCTCCTATATGGTAATGAATGCTGGACGATCTCCTTCTGATGAAGAATCTTGAGGAAACAGAAATGTGGTTCTACAGAAGTATGCTGGGATTGCTATCGACTGTAAATGTGAGTAAGAACAAAGTTTAAAACAAAATGTAAATAAAAATGGCATTTATGATTAACATAACAAAGAAGTAATTGACATTTCTAGGGCAAAGTTTGAGGAATGATGGGTTAGAAAACTTTAAATTCACACGTCATATAAAAATCAAGAGAAACAGACAAAAGCAGCGCATATCCTACCTAACTAGTTTGTGTATGTGTTTGGCAGAACAGAGAGAGAGAGAGAGAGAGAGAGAGAGAGAGAGAGAGAGAGAGAGAGAGAACAAACACTCTTTTCTAAGAGGGACAAAAGACAGGAAGTAGTATAGACCCATGATCGCTCACGATGCCCCTTTTTCAACGTTGATACTACATAGATACCAAATCAAGTAACGTGACTGTTGAATCATTAAGAATAATTGCGCTCAAATGGATATTACTTTCTTTCCTACAGATTTGTTAGTCTCCTTCCTCACGCTCAATAAAATGTAGTATGTGAGGCGTTTTTAGCATTCGTCATTCTGACAAAAAATTTGTTTATGAGTTTCAATTTTTTTATATTCTAAAAAAATATCTCAATGTTTAACCTTCGTGCATACGAAAAAAAAAGGACGGTTTTACATAGGACACTGCTATTACGGTATAAACTTTTGACTTCCTCCGCAATATTGTTTCAAAAAATTCAAAAACTAGATAAATACAATGATAAAGCAGTTAGGTACACTAAGATTCGAAGACGCAATGGCATGGCCAAAACGCTTTTCAAAAGCGAACCAGAGTACTGAGAGACAGAAAAATCTCTTTTGATAAAAAAAGAGTGCTTGACTGCTATGTGATATCTGTTCTTCTGTATGGCAGCGAATGTTAGGCGATCTCTTCAAAGATGAAGTAAAGGCTTGACGCACCAGAAATGTGGTTCTAAAGAAGAATACCATAGACCGAGCATGTGAGCAATGACGAGGTGTTGGAACGTCGTTGTCGTTGTTATCGACGGACTTTATTATTATAACAGCAGTAATTCAGTCTAATCTCTCCCGGGGAATAAAGGAGTTTGCGTAAGACTAGCACCCTTACCTGTAACAACACGTTGCAAAAGCACAACGGCAGCAGACAAAGGCATTTATCTGAATGATGTGATGGAGAGGAGTTGTAAATGGACTGTGCTCCACTGGGAGCGATGGGGTTAGGTTATTTTGGCCTGATCTGGTATTTTTAAAAGTGGAATATAGCATGAAGAGTCAACTACAGAGAACCGACCATTTCTCTAACATCTTTACTGACTGGAACATATGAATGAGCTGTATATGCTCTCAGGTTGCCCGAAGACTGTCACCCAAAGAAGTCGCTATAGAAGGAACTATCTGAAGACCAGCACTAACCTGGAGTACAGACAAACGTTTCAATGAACACGTGAAAGTAATGCTAAAGCAGTGCGGTATTAATCCTGTGTAACTGGTGTTAGAGCAATCAATCGCAACAGGTGGAGGACACTATACTGTCGGGACATTGAAAGATTTGAAACTAAACAAACACAGGACTAGAAATTTCGCTAGATAGACTAAACTATCGCCCGGTTCACACTCCACCCACGTCTATTGAACAGGTGTAGAGGCCCATCCTTTGTTCCCTGTTTAGGATGTGGTTTCCGGCTTTCTCTTTTCCAATCTTTTCCTTATTACGTAGCCCCCTGCACATCAGTGGCGTTACCGCCTTGCTCGGGGTGATATGATTAAAAAAAAAACAAAAAAAAAACAGCGTTATGATCACCTAGCGAGTGGCCCACTGCTATCAGGTGTCGTCATTCAGGTGTCATCATTATCATCATCCGCATGACGGAGTGTAGTCGTAGGACCAGCACATGAAGGGTTTTATCCATATATCTTGGTTAAAAGCTGGAGAGGTGTTCGTTCTTATGTAGCGAGTACAAATGGTAGAATTCTAAATAATTCAGCTCAATCTACAGCCGATGTCCTTCAACTTTGAACACTGATCATGGACACGGACTCGTAGCTGTTGATTTTGTCAGGGAAACACTGCGCCCTGACCATTAACTTCACTTTAACATGACTATCATCACCGAATTGGTTGCACACATAGATCTACTACAATGAGCTAAATTACTTTTCTTAACAAGAAGGTTCATCCACCATTTGAAAACTTTTATTTTGATTACTTCTGAGTGTTTAGATATCATCCTCACCAGAAAAGCCTGGTGAAGGAATCAGTTTAGACGGAGAAGACCCAACAGTGTATCAAATAGTACTGGGTTAAATGATACCAGTAGTACTCGTAGAATGATCTCATAAAATCAAAATAAAGCATTGAGTCTGAGTTTTGCTTAACGGCATGTCAACAACTGTGAGTTATTTAATGACAAAAAAAAGGTGGGGTTCTAAGGTAGTTTTAAATATTCGGTTATAGTGATATTTTAAGGAAAATTTGTTTTGTTTTTTCTTTTTTATTTTAGATAACTGAAAAGGTCTTCCAGTTTTGTATTCAAAAATTGTTTGCTGAGAATAATATTTTCCTTCAAAAATGCGTATTTTTATGCTTTCATAGTGTTTTGACACCAGTTTGGGGGTTAACTAACTGACCATAGCTGGGACCCTAACAGGTACTACCACTCCGGGTCTGGATGGACCTTAGAACAACAGCAGTTAAGAGGTGGCTCCATGCTCCTCACAACCTCCCAATCAGAGGTCTTGCTGCTAGATGCAGTTTATCGTCATGCCCAGGACAAAAAAACATGACCGAAAACAATGATAATAGGGAAAAGTGTGTTGACAAATTGAAGAACCTTGATATTAAATAACATTATCTGTGTAGAATCAATGAGGAAACGTTAAGAAAAAAGAAAAAGAAAAGAAGCATTTATTAATCATTTCCTCCAAAGGAAGGCAATAAAGCCACAAAGACACAAGGCGTTACTGAGTTTGAATGTCTATGAGAAAAAGATAATAATAAGTAGATAGAACCATAAACGAACAGATATTAGGAGATATAAAATAACAATTGACACTACATTTTAATTTTTGAAGATCAAAGTTAAATGGTAACCAAGAAACCGGAAGAGAGTTCACAAACGGGAAGTGTGAGAAAAGAAACTCTCAAAAGAGAAGTTATTGTAAGTTCTAATCATTTCAACTGCAAAATGGTCAGATCTTGCCTCTAATCTAGTATTACGCATAAGTTCATAAAGTCTAGATACCATAGATGAAATTCCATCTGATTAATTACCATGAAAATATTTATATAACAGCCACAGTGAAGCTACGTTATGGAGGTGAGAAAGTGAAATTAAGGTGCTACGTTATGGAGGTGAGAAAGTGAAATTAAGGTGCTACGTTATGGAGGTGAGAAAGTGAAATTAAGGTGCTACGTTATGGAGGTGAGAAAGTGAAATTAAGGTGCTACGTTATGGAGGTGAGAAAGTGAAATTAAGGTGCCACGTTAGACCGAATAACATAGCAGATCTATCTTTATAACTTATTGAGAATCTCAAAATACATTCTAAATACATCTTTTTTCTCACCCTCTCTTTCTCTCTTTTATTCTCATTCAAATATAATGATTAACTTTGATAAATTAATAATGGAATTATGCTAAATATACGAGACAACTACGGTCGGAGAAACAAAAATAGAATAAGTAAAGACATTTTAATATCTGAGAAGTGTTCAGTCAGAGGATGGAAAGTGCGACATTGAAATCTGATGACGCAATGGTGTGGATGATGACGCATTCCAAAAAGCTAACCAATGTAATGAGAGACAGAAAAAGCTGATTGGAAACAAAGTAAAGAGTGCTGAAGTAATATGTGATATCGGTACTTCTGTATAACAGTGAATGTTAGATGATCACCTAAAGGATGAAGGAGAGGCTTGAGAACGCAGAAATAGATTCTATAGAAGGATACTGAGGATACTATGAACTGAACACGAATGAGCAACGATGAGCTGTTGGAGAGCATGCAAACAAGAAGAAAACTCATACACAAGAAAAAGATAACTGAGATTCCTTTGAAAGGTAATGAGGAAGGAGATCCTGGAGAATTTAATACTCACAGGACGAATAGAAAGAAAAAGAGACAGGGGAAAGCAGGTCGAGATATATTTGGTAGGTTTGAGAAATGGGTGGCAGAAAGAGGTTTGGAAGAGATACCAAGAGAAAATTTACTGAGCGCGACAAGAGACAAGGCCAAATGGAAGTCCATGATCGCCTACGTTCTGAAGGAACACGGCTCATGAAGAAGAAGAATCTGGGACAAAAATGTTTTTTTATAGAGGTAGTGGTTCACAGATATAATCACCGTTTGGTGACGGTCAGAATAAAAAATCATATGCTGTCGGGAATTGGGCTGCTCGACGTGGTGTAATGGTTAGTTTTGCTAGATCAACTAGGACTGAAACTGAATAGTGAGTTTGATTCTCACTGGGTGTCCGACCTGGATACCCATCATCATCATCATTATCATTCTCATGACAGTGTGTAGTGGTGAAGCCAGCACCTGAACAGTTTCGTTCACATATCTTGATTAAAAGCCGAGAGGTGTTCGTTTCAACGTAGCGAGTCTTGGACAAGTACACCTAGCGTCTTCCTGAATTTTTCAGATCAAACCAGAGCTGTTGTCCCCAAAAATTGAAGGCGCATCATAGATTTTGATTTAATCGGCGGAACACTGCATCATGGCCATTAACTTCATATCCCAACTTTAGGTATTTGTGCACATCTAATCTACTTTTAAAACAGCGTCACGAATTAGAAATATCTTCTGAAATTAGCCCTAGAACACTAACCATCAATTAAAGTTACACCACTATTAACAATGAGTAATCATACCCGGTTTTGAAAATATTAAAAAAAAATATGAAATACAAATCTTTATTTGAAATATTTTACTTGCAGACTCCCAAAATTTCGTACTTCGAATTAAAATTAATAGGAACTGAAAAACATATTATTTAGGTAAGAAAATCATGTACTAAAAACGGTAATTATAAATAGGAAAATTTGAGCTGGGTACTATATAGACATAGTGTTCCAGGGTTAAGCAGTTTTCAAAATGCTTTATTATTTGACTGCTATTTACATTTTCTATCTAATGAGAATTGATAGTCAACAGAAAATGCCAATTACAGATCGTGGATATTAAATTTAAGCAGGTACAAAAATTTAAATAACTGGGAAGTTTTCTAACAGTGCATGGAAAGTGCGACACTGAAATCTGGATGCATATTAGGATGGCTAAAGATGAATTCCAAAAGCTAACAACAGAAATGGTGTTGTACAGAAGGATGCTGAGGATACCATGGTCTGAACATGTGAGCAACGACAACGGTTTTGGAGAGAATGGAAACAAAAAAGGAAGCTTACACTTTACATCAGAAAAAGACAGTGGAAGTAGGCTTGGAGAATCTGATACGTACAGGGTGGATATAGAGAAAATGAAACATGAAAACAGCGCATGACATACTTAATGGGCTTAAGCAAAAATGGGACATGACAAAGTGAAGGGGCAGGATCGCCTACGTCCTAAAGGGACCCAAAACATAAAAAGGGAATACATGTATGTGTTTGCTCTGGAGCAGAAGTTTTCATTATCAAGTCAAATATTGACACCGAAGTCTGATATGGTCGTCTATATAGGAAAGGGAAAAAGGAGAGAGTGTTTGTTATTAGTTCAATTCTTTGTTCTTAGTTTTAATGAGAAACCCATGATAACAAAAGCTTTTGCGTCCTCTGTATATGCTTTTTTGTTGTTGTTATTTGAGAGATTACAAAGCTCTGAATAAAAACAAATGATTTTTATGGGCGATATATTTCTCCGCAAACAGATATTGAACGACAAAAGACAACAACAAGCAAGACTTAAGTAGCACACACACACACACACACACACACACACACACACACACACATATATATATATATATATATATATATATATATATATATATATATATATATAGTTGCCGTAGATTAGGCAAAAAATTGTCCGCGTGTTCATCTCAAAGATCAGAAGAGAGTTTTCCTGAAGAGGACACTTTTTAGAGTAGTTGTAAAGTATTGTGAAGAAAAGGACAATTTGTTTCATAGCGTAGCTGCTGCTGCTGCTTGATATACCTAGATCTGGAGCTGGAGCTGGTGGTACTGATAACTGGAGCTAAAGCTGCTGATGGCTGGAGCATCGACGCTGATGGCTAGAACTAAAACAGCTGATGACTTGAGCTGGTACAGCTTATGGCTGGAGCTGGAACAGTTGAAGACTGCTTCATTGACACTGATGTCTGGAACTAGAGCAGCTGATGAATGGGGCTGGTGCCAGCGATTGCTGAAGCTGCTGCTGATGACGGCTAGAGATAGAGTTGCTGAAGAGGGGGTTGGCTGAAGACGTGAACCCTCTGTGGTTGCTGCTGAAGGAGATACTACACTTTAATAATAGGCATCATGTTCGCTGATGGCCTGTTTTTGAGGATTTTTTATTGATGTTCTTAGCTGCACAACAGTCACTGGTCTTAGAAGGGGAGTCTCCATGGGGTTTCTTTGCGTTTTTTATTATGAGACTACCGACCGGATACAACATGGTAATATCCCTAAAATATTTACTCATTTTTCTGCAATTTATCTTCTTCATATTCGAAGCTCTTTCTCTGCACATCTTATAATAAACAATTGTTAGAAAATAATTTAGAATTTTTGAAGCCACTAAGAAAATTTAATTTGCAACTCTCCCTTCACCCCCTCTCTCTCTCTCTCTCACTTCCCCCCATACACAACCAAGAATAAGAAAAAAGGAAACCTTTGTTCTTAAGAGCTATAATACGGACTACTTATACCGGAAAGCATTTCAAATATTAAATTAAACGGAGTATTATTAAAAAAAAAATAACATTAATTTTCCTTGAACCAAGGCAGAATCGTCATAGGTGCAGACGAGTTTGAGTTTGAGTTTGTGAGTTTGTGTTTTGTTTTAACGGCATAGATTATTTAATGCCAAAAAGATGGGGCTTTAAGGTATTTTATTTAATGTTCGGTTATATTGAGAAGGTTGTTTTAGTCAAATTTTAATTTAAAGTTTTTTGTTTTTATTCTTTTTTATTTTAGAAAACTAAAAATGTTTTCTAGATTTGCATTCAAAAATGTTTTGCTGAGAATATTTTTTTCCTTCAAAAATATATTATGGTAATAATTACTTCTTCAAAAATGTATTGTCGGTAATATTTTTCCTTTAAAAATATATTTTTCTGTAAAAGTTAATTTTTATGCATATATTTCTATAAAAGTGTATTTTATACTTTCATAATGCTTTGAACCCAGTTTGGAGGTTAAGTATTTGCCCATAGATGGGACCCTAACAGGTACTACCACTCCGGGTCATAGTGGACCTGAGAACACCATCAATTAAGTGATGGTTCCATGCTTCTCACAACCTTTCAATCAGATGCAGTTTACCGCCATGCCCAGGACCAGGTTACAATGAGAGAAAATTTGGTTATATTTGATGCCGAAAAAAAAAGGAACAATAGACGGATGGGATTTAGGAAGTTGGATGGGCTATAGAGAGCTAGACGATGGCAATTGGCGTTGCATTTAAGCTTTAGGAGATTGTCGATATCAGGTAAGCAAGTATACTGAAGGGTGTTCCACAGACGGGATGTTCGAAAAAAGAAACTACCAGCGTAGAAGTAGCGGTTACATTTGACTATTTCAAAGGTAAAAATGTTGGACCTAAATGCCAATCTAGTAGCATGGGGAAGATCATGTGGTAGGGCCCCAGGGAAAGAAGTTTATGTTTGTAGAAACGACAGAGGGAACCACACCTCGTCGGTGGGAAAGTGACTAAAGTTAAGCTGCTAAACCAAGATCGATTACGTTGGGTTTTGGATTTTGGGATCGATTTTATCACACATCACTTCAAGAAAAAACCGATGAATTTATACTTACTGTAATCAACACAGAGGAAGGAGGACTTCGAGAATCTGACCATCACAGGACAGATAGAGGGCAAGATAGACAGGGGAAAGCAATGCATAACATAATGGGCTTGAGCAAATGAATGGCAGAGCAGGGTTAAGGAGGTGTTACAAGCCCATGATCGCCTATGTCCTGAAGGTACATGGCACATAGAAGAAGAAGAAGAAGAAGAAGAAGAAGAAGAAGAAGAAGAAGAAGAAGAAGAAGAAGAAGAAATTTATGAGAATATATTCATGTTTGAAAATCGGTGCCTCTTCTTTTATGTGATGAAAATGACATTTTGTCGTGTATCAAAGCTGCTACTGCTTTTGCTGGTTGGAGCGGGAGCTGGAGCTTGTGCCACTGATGGCTGTAGCTAAAGCTGCTGATGGCTGGAGCTGCTGACGACGGCTAGAGATTGAGCTACTGATCACGAGAATGGCTGGAGACGGGGACCCTCTGTGGTTGCTGATACAGATGCTTCCTGTGTCACTTAAGGACGTTGACGATCATGGTTCACCTCATTTTCCTGTCCTTCGGAGCACTTAGATTTTGTTTTTATTCCACTTCTCCCAAACCGTGTCCGGATATTGATTTAGTCACGCTCGCTGTCACTGTTGCCTTTAATCTGTCTTGGGAGTAGTAAATTTACCAAGTTATTTTTCTCATAATAGAAATTTCAACTTTCTTTTTCTCGTATTAAATATAATTCTTCTTTTTGTTTTTGTTTTCTCTGAAATTTCTTCGTTGCCAACATGTTCAGACCTTGGTATTACCAGCAGCCTCCTGTAGAAGTACATTTCTGTTGCTTCAATTATCTTACCTCTACGAGGAGGATATCTAACATTCACTGCCATATAGGAGAGCCAATATTACGTAACAGTTCTATACTATTTTCTATATATCTAACAACGTTTTTTCTGTTTTTTAATTTTCCGCTTAGCTTCCGAAATGTATTTTTGCCTATTCCAGTGTGTCTTCGGATTTCAGTATCGTACATTTGTCTTCTTTTGAAAATCTTTCAAGATATTTACATATTTGTACTTGTTAGATTTTGGTATCTCTAATTTATAATTTACATGTAGGCTCATCCACAACAGACGACGCAAAAATGTTCAGTTATAATGGAATGAATATCTCATTAGAAAATTACATTTGTGTCTTAGTGGTATTATCGCCTTTCTTGGATAAAATGATTAAAAAGCAAATAGGTAAACTACTGAGTTGCATGTCCAAAAAAATAAATTGACTGTCATGATTCGGTCACAAATCTGAAGTATCTGAAGTAAAATCAGATACAACCAAAGCTTTGTCCATGTAATTGATGGGTTGTCACTATTTATAGAGATAAAAGAAGATAAGAAATATATATTAACCCGAGATATTTTCCTCTATTTTTATATATAACTAATAAATGGTTAACAAAATAAAGAAAATTTACTACTGTAGACGCAGCGGAAAAATGAAAGAAAAATTTAAATGTTTAGCTATTAGTAAATATGTGTGTCTATTTGTTTGCATGTGTTTGTATATGTGTCTATGTGTGAGTATATATGTAGGGATGTGTGTGTACGTGTGTTGATGTGGGTACGTGTGTGTTCATTGGTCGGCTGGAATAAAGGCTCATGTCGACGCTGCTACATCTTGGAACAAAAGAATGAAAAAAGAGGAAGGCATCTTTTTCATTTTATATGACTTATACAGCACCACACAACGGGTGTCTTGGAAGACGAAGTGATATTAATCCCTGCAGTAATCTCAATAATTTCTCTCTGAAGTCCGAATAAATTAGGACTATTCTAAATAGAAACCAAATATTAAAAAAAAGCTTTCTCTATATTTCTGAGATGAAGTAATGTAATTCCATTGTTCTAACTCTTGTCACTACATTATTGCAATATTAACGATATTTTGGCTGTTTTACTCTCGAACCTTCTTCGGGTGATTAAAATTTTGAACTGATTTAATATCTACTGAACCCTGAAAGGTTGTTCCCTGTGCCATGTGTTCTCAAGAAATTATGTTCCAGCGGATAAAAGTGAATTGACACAAAACGTTGTGAGTTTAATACCTGGCTACAGAAGTGGTGAACAAAACTTAGATAGTTGAGTCAAAGGGGGATAACTAAGATATCTGGAAGTATCATGACTCACAGAACAAGAAGATGCCACCCCAGTGATAAAAATGAAAGGTTCTGTTCGAAATTCTAATCCTCTTATGAAGGTGGGAGCATACAAAAACCGAAACGTCGTGAATATGGAAACAAACATGAAAATCACAGTCCGAACAATGTAATTAATGTAAATAAGGTAAATGAGATTATGACTAAGTGGAAGTAACAAAAATACATAAATAAGAAAGAAAAACTAACAATGGTAATAGTTAAACTTAGAAAGTCAAACAAACTAAAACAACTACATCTACTAAACATTGGTCTAAACTAAAAACAAAAATTAATTTTTAAAAATAACTAATCAAAATAACTAACAACATTACTTCATCTAAGAAATTTGGACAATATATATATATATATATATATATATAATGCACTCTCCCGTCGGATTCGGCGTATGAGAATCTAACAGTTTAATTGTTTCAGTCATGAAACCAAGGTAAACCGCCAGAATATCGACACAAGTGATTTGATTAAAATATTGGAGGCTTGAGCAGAACCATCCGCATTTTTCGGAACTATTGATACACTCAATCTGTGCATATAAATGCTACAGATGAAGCAGACAAAAGAGCTCACGGTTTCAATTATTCCACAATACATACATACATACATACATACATACATACATACATATATACATATATATATATATTCATATATATATATATATATATATATATATATATATACATACATACATGCCTATATATATATATATATATATATATATATATATATTCACACAATATATATGAATATATATATTCACACAATTCCTTAATAAACCTCCGGCAAACAAAACTTCCTCAATTGTACCAGTAAGACAAATTGTCCCGTGGAGGGTAGATGTAATTACGAAAAAAAACTATACATCAAGCCACTATATGTCCAGTGGAGAACACCAACAACAAAAAAGTTTATATAGGGATATCTGCCGGTAGACTATACTACCACAGACAATCGTTCTCCAACACCTCCTTGAGAAATCAAACCGCCCTATCTAAACAATATTGGATTATCAAGGACAAAGGGTTCACCCCACTGGTCAGATGGAGGATTGTGAAACACGCCAGCACTCCCAACAATTTCAGGGATAGGTGCAATTTATGCCTGGAGGAGAAATTAATGATCATAAAATATAATAATCCAAAGGAACTACTAAGTCAGAGGAATGAATTAAGTTTTAAATGTAGGCATAAAAATAAATTTAAAATAGTATAGAAAAACACTGATCGGGTTTCAAATTAATGTGAATCATATCGATTTACAGGAATGGAAACTTTTTAAAAAGTGCTGAACTTGAGAAAATTCGGGAATGGGCTGTGAACATCTTTCCGCAGCAAGGGTTATTTATCTCCGTGATCGTTAAATCTCAAATGCTAATCCCTAGTCTTTAATGTTACAAGTATTATATATTTATGTTTGTATTTCTGTATTGTTTTATTTTTTATTTTTATTTGTTCTTTATATTTTTTATTTGCTTATCCTTTATTTTTTATTTTTTACATTTGTTTTTTTGTCTTTTATTCTTAATATTTTTATAAGTAATATACCTATATAATTTTATTTATATGTTTAGGTTAATGGAGGGACGTTATGTTATTACCACTATTTCGTATTGCCACCTTTTTCTTATTAAAGATTAAGAAAAGACTAATTGATTTGATGGACGTGAACACATGTGTATATGGGTGTATACACGCACGGATATGTAGGCGTATGTATGGGTATGGATATGCACGAGTATATGTATATATGTGGGGACATGGACATATCGTTACGAATTTTGATTCCCCATTATTGAAATGTATTTATTGTTTCAAATTTCCGTTGTGTTAGTATAATTATTGATTACGAACAATATCATAAATACCTAAGGGTTTTCGTTCATTCTTATAAATTTACTTAATTATCTTTCCAATTAACGGTGCAGACTAGACACCATTATCGCATCCCTATTTTATTCAAATTCAAATTCTTCTCTATACCGTTTTAACCGTTATCCCTTGCTTTTTAATCTTTCCATATCACCATGCTTCTTACCTCTATATGTCTGACGCCCCGTAACTTAGTTCCGAATAGATCAGTGCCGAGAGTGAAATCAGAAAAATGTACGCTAACTTAGTTCCGAATGGATCAGTGCCGAGAGTCTGTTATGCAGCATCGATAACATAATTTACCACCATTTACAGGGGAGGTGTGGAACCTAGAGTCTGTTAATTTTATCCCTAAGGTCCTTATTCCTGGGATTCAGAGGATCGATTATGTGACAACTTATATACGTAGATACGCAAAAATATACGTAGATATATACGTAGATATATACGTAGATACGCAGAATATACGTAGATATATACGTAGATACGCAGAAATATCCGTAGATATATACATAGATACGCAGAAATATACGTAGATATATACGTAGATACGCAGAAATATACGTAGATACATACGTAGATACGCAGAAATATACGTAGATATATACGTAGATACGCAGAAATATACGTAGATATATACGTAGATACGCAGAAATATACGTAGATATATATGTAGATACGCAGAAATATACGTAGATATATAAGTAGATATGCAGAAATATACGTAGATATATACGTAGATACGCAGAAATATACGTAGATATATACGTAGATACGCAGAAATATACGTAGATATATACGTAGATACGCAGAAATATACGTAGATATATACGTAGATACGCAGAAATATACGTAGATATATACGTAGATACGCAGAAATATACGTAGATATATACGTAGATACGCAGAAATATACGTAGATATATACGTAGATACGCAGAAATATACGTAGATATATACGTAGATACGCAGAAATATACGTAGATATATACATAGATACGCAGAAATTTCTTATCTCCTTACAGTTCCATTTGTTATTACCATTTTCTCCGGTTTAACATTATCTATTATTAATAATACTTCGTATCTTAGATAACTTTTAGGATCGCAGTTTAATACCGGATTTTAAGAAAATAAAATTTCGAGTGAAAGCTATTATTTTAATTATGGTTGGAACACACTGCGACTAGGAATATAATGTACTAAAAGATTTGATTGAATTTCACCAAAAAGACTCCCTATAGCGAACTTTAATTTATAGGTATAAATTACTAGTAACATTTCTTTTCTCCCTTTCTCTAACTATATCTATAATTTGTTTAATTTTGATATTTTCAATTGATTTTAAAATTAGTTTAAATTAGAATCAACTTTTACGGTATAACGAAGGCAATCATGGTTTCAAATTGCATTAAAATTACGACAGAGGTTTTTGCGTACCGCAAATATATCCCAATGTGTCTGAAATTAAGTTTCATAGGGAAATTTTTCCCGTTGTTTTCTATGAGAACGGGTGGGGGCTATCAAACATGGTCAGAAGAAGTGGCGTCAATATTCATTTCTTGTGATACAGTATTTCATAGGTTTGTATCTATTCGCTACGTTTGTATTGCGCCTCTTCGATACTCCCTTTCTCACACCTCGCCTTCCATTCCGACCTTATCTGCTTCCCCTCCTTTTTTCTTTCTCCGGTTTTTCTTTCTCCTTCCTCTGGCCTGGTTTCTTTTGCCTTTTTCTTTTCTCCTTTTTTCCTTTTTTAGGTTTTAACTTTCTCCCTTCCTTGAACGTATCAATCGTCAACCCTCCCATATCCTTCCTGTGGGGCTATTTTTCAAATGAACGAGAACATTTTTGTATATAAATGTCACAAATGTTCGTCCTAATATGGACATGTGAGCTTCTACGGAAAATCAAATAAAAGAGAAGAATTTTTTTTTGTGGGGGCGGTGATATTTCGATTACCCATTGTTGTACCATTTGGATCTGACGAGCCGCGCTAAGAACACCAAAGCGGTGAAATATGTATCATCCAAACTAATAATCAAAAATCCGTTATAAAATATTACCGTGGATCTGACGAGCCGCGCTAAGAACACCAAAGCGGTGAAATATGTATCATCCAAACTAATAATCAAAAATCCGTCATAAAATATTACCGTGGATCTGACGAGCCGCGCTAAGAACACCAAAGCGATGAAATATGTATCATCCAAACTAATAATCAAAAATCCGTTATAAAATATTACCGTGGATCTGACGAGCCGCGCTAAGAACACCAAAGCGGTGAAATATGTATCATCCAAACTAATAATCAAAAATCCGTTATAAAATATTACCGTGGGTCTGACGAGCCGCGCTAAGAACACCAAAGTGGTGAAATATGTATCATCCAAACTAATAATCAAAAATCCGTCATAAAATATTACCGTGGATCTGACGAGCCGCGCTAAGAACACCAAAGCGGTGAAATATGTATCATCCAAACTAATAATCAAAAATCCGTTATAAAATATTACCGTGGATCTGACGAGCCGCGCTAAGAACACCAAAGTGGTGAAATATGTATCATCCAAACTAATAATCAAAAATCCGTCATAAAATATTACCGTGGATCTGACGATCCGCGCTAAGAACACCATAGCGGTGAAATATGTATCATCCAAACTAATAATCAAAAATCCGTTATAAAATATTACCGTGGATCTGACGAGCCGCGCTAAGAACACCAAAGCGGTGAAATATGTATCATCCAAACTAATAATCAAAAATCCGTTATAAAATATTACCGTGGGTCTGACGAGCCGCGCTAAGAACACCAAAGTGGTGAAATATGTATCATCCAAACTAATAATCAAAAATCCGTCATAAAATATTACCGTGGATCTGACGAGCCGCGCTAAGAACACCAAAGCGGTGAAATATGTATCATCCAAACTAATAATCAAAAATCCGTTATAAAATATTACCGTGGATCTGACGAGCCGCGCTAAGAACACCAAAGTGGTGAAATATGTATCATACAAACTAATAATCAAAAATCCGTTATAAAATATTACCGTGGATCTGACGAGCCGCGCTAAGAAAATCAAAGCGGTGAAATATGTATCATCCAAACTAATAATCAAAACTCCGTTATAAAATATTACCGTGGATCTGACGAGCCGTGCTAAGAACACCAAAGCGGTGAAATATGTATCATACAAACTAATAATCAAAAATCCGTTATAAAATATTGCCGTGGATCTGACGAGCCGCGCTAAGAACACCAAAGCGGTGAAATATGTATCATGCAAACTAATAATCAAAAATCCGTTATAAAATATTACCGTGGATCTGACGAGCCGCGCTAAGAACACCAAAGCGGTGAAATATGTATCATCCAAACTAATAATCAAAAATCCGTTATAAAATATTACCGTGGATCTGACGAGCCGCGCTAAGAAAACCAAAGCGGTGAAATATGCATCATCCAAACTAATAATCAAAAATCCGTTATAAAATATTACCGTGGATCTGACGAGCCGTGCTAAGAACACCAAAGCGGTGAAATATGTATCATCCAAACTAATAATCAAAAATCCGTTATAAAATATTACCGTGGATCTGACGAGCCGTGCTAAGAACACCAAAGCGGTGAAATATGTATCATCCAAACTAATAATCAAAAATCCGTTATAAAATATTACCGTGGATCTGACGAGCCGCGCTAAGAACACCAAAGCGGTGAAATATGTATCATCCAAACTAATAATCAAAAATCCGTTATAAAATATTACCGTGGATCTGACGAGCCGCGCTAAGAACACCAAAGTGGTGAAATATGTATCATTCAAACTAATAATAAAAAATCCGTTATAAAATATTACCGTGGATCTGACGAGCCGCGCTAAGAAAATCAAAGCGGTGAAATATGTATCATCCAAACTAATAATCAAAACTCCGTTATAAAATATTACCGTGGATCTGACGAGCCGTGCTAAGAACACCAAAGCGGTGAAATATGTATCATACAAACTAATAATCAAAAATCCGTTATAAAATATTGCCGTGGATCTGACGAGCCGCGCTAAGAACACCAAAGCGGTGAAATATGTATCATGCAAACTAATAATCAAAAATCCGTTATAAAATATTACCGTGGATCTGACGAGCCGCGCTAAGAACACCAAAGCGGTGAAATATGTATCATCCAAACTAATAATCAAAAATCCGTTATAAAATATTACCGTGGATCTGACGAGCCGCGCTAAGAAAACCAAAGCGGTGAAATATGTATCATCCAAACTAATAATCAAAAATCCGTTATAAAATATTACCGTGGATCTGACGAGCCGTGCTAAGAACACCAAAGCGGTGAAATATGTATCATCCAAACTAATAATCAAAAATCCGTTATAAAATATTACCGTGGATCTGACGAGCCGTGCTAAGAACACCAAAGCGGTGAAATATGTATCATCCAAACTAATAATCAAAAATCCGTTATAAAATATTGCCGTGGATCTGACGAGCCGCGCTAAGAACACCAAAGCGGTGAAATATGTATCATCCAAACTAATAATCAAAAATCCGTTATAAAATATTACCGTGGATCTGACGAGCCGCGCTAAGAAAACCAAAGCGGTGAAATATGTATCATCCAAACTAATAATCAAAAATCCGTTATAAAATATTACCGTGGATCTGACGAGCCGTGCTAAGAACACCAAAGCGGTGAAATATGTATCATCCAAACTAATAATCAAAAATCCGTTATAAAATATTACTCTGTTAAATAAATGAATTTAACATTGAGTTCTCCCGAGTTCGTCTCTTTTGGAATTTACCCTGATTACATACCAAGTGTACGAAATTATATATATATATATATATATATATATATATATATATATACATATCCTCAAAAATGAAAATAAATATGAAAAGATATAGTTTTAAGGTATGCGATATTTATTGGTTAAATTCATACATTAATAGAGCGTATGTAAATATAAAAGTAGAAATTGAAGTCAACACATTTAGGTGACAGATTAATGCTAACAAGTAACCGTCAAGCCATAATGATTGCGTTTAAACATAGTTCAAACTGTCGCATCTGGATGTTACCTCTTATATATCCAGTAAAATAAAAACCATAATAACGTTTATAATGACTAACAGAAAAGACAGTTCGCCTTAGTTGAACATACCCCAAAAAAATATGTCCTGGACAACAAAACAGTACAGCCCCCGTTGACCCTATTCCACAACCACTGTGTCCATTAGGATGAAATTGTAATAATAATAATAATAATAATTATTATTATTATTATTATTATTATTATTATTTTACCCATAATTGTTTAATAGTATATAAATCCGACTAAACGTAATTTTAAGAAATAGTAAATATTAGAAACTAGAAATTAGAATTAGTTAGGCTTCTTCTCCAAAACCGTAAAAGAATTCCATTCTTACGTGGTAATCTGACCATTCGCTCGGCCTTGTAGCTAAGCCCTCGCATTTTCTAACATAGAACTCCGGAGAATTACCAGACAATTTTAGATATTCCCTTTTTTTTGTTTGTTTGTTTTTTTATTTTTTTGTTAATTTTTTTTATCGAAAATACCCCATGTTGTAGAATGCAAAGCCATCAAACAATCAACACCAGGAATCACAACATAAAGCTATTCCGTACCATTATTGTAGATCAAATCCGAATCAAGCTGAGTTCAGAAATCTCAGAAGAACAATTTAGTTTCATGCCGGATAAAAGAACCAGAAACGCTATCTTTCCACTAGGAATGTTTTGCGAACGTGCCATTCAACACCAACAGGTTATTTTAATCTGTTTCATAGAATATCTGAAACTTTTGGCAAGTTTTAGCATACAAAGTTATTGAAACTTCTGCGGGAACTATGAATTGGTTGCAAGGACATTCAACTAGTCATGAATTTAAACGAGGAATCAGCAGGCTGCATTTCAAGTCGAACATATGTTGCCATCATTGTACGAAGTCAGGGACAAGGTTGTGTGCAATCGCTCGAATTCTTCAGCCTTTATAGAGAGATCGCTCCCTGCGTGATAATCGACATAATCGGTTTGAAAGCCGGCGGAGTCAACGCCAACAACTTCCGTTATGCCGACGGGACGGTCTTGATAGCAACGACAGAAGGACTGAAATCACTTTTGGATAAAGTGGTAAAAGCAAACGCAGAAATAGGACAATCAATCAAGTGCGATAAAACCAAATCAATGGTCGTCGGTCAATCAGCCGAGAAATGGCAATGCCATTTAAGAATCGGCAATAAATGCATCGAGGTGTTAGACGGATTTAATTATCTCGAAAGCGGAATTACAATTGATGAGAGTTTCAAGATGGAGATCAGTAAATGAACGACCGCTGCAACAATGTCATTTCAGCACACACTCCCCATTTTTTGTCAAGAGAAACCTGTCTATGAAGCTGAACATTGATCTACCTATAGTCAATCTTAACCTATGAAGATAAAGCATGAAACGTTACATCAGAACTTGAGAAGAATATCGCAGTAGCATAAATGTGGTTCAAACGATAATTCTACAAACATCATGCGTAGATAGGGTGACGAAAGAGGAAACTTTTAGAAAAGCTGAAGAAGGAAGAGCGTACTGTTGCTTATCATGTAAAGACCAGCTTTTATATCTCGGTCATGTCACCAGTAGTTTAAATTATTCCGACCCCAATGTCACTTCCTAGACAGTATCAACAAAGGACAATTGTTTTTGTTATTTTTTTTAATTCGTTTTATTATACGAGAGATATCACCTAAAGAAAGGATTGAGCATAAACCTCAAGAAAACTGAAAGTATGGTCATCAGTAAAAAGAGGGGAACAATATGTCAACTTCAAGTCAGAGAATCTAAAATAAAACAAGTAAAAAAGTTCAAATATCTGCAATGTTTTTTGAGGGAGGATGGAAAATGCGACACGGAGGTCCAAAGACGCATTGGCATGGCAAAAAACGAATTTCAGAAGTTAACCAGAGTACTGAAAGAAATGAAAATATCATTAGAAACAAAGAAAAGAGTGCTGAATTACAAAGAGATGTATGTCTTTCTGCATGGAAGTGAATGCTGGACGATCTCATGAAAGATGAAGAAGAGGATTGAGGCAACAGAAATGTGGTTTTACAGAAGGATACTGAGGATGCCATGGACGGAGCAAATGTGCTACGATGAGGTGTTGGAAAGGATGGAAATGAGAACAAAACTCATTCTAATTATCATGAAGAGAAAAACGAGGTTTCTGGGACACGTAATGAGGAAGAAGGGCCTGGAAGATTTGATAATCATCAGATAAATGAAAGTAGAGACAGGGGAAAGCAGCGCGAGACGTACTTGTTAGGTCTGAGCAAATGGTTGGCGGAGCGGGGCTTAGAAATGATACCAAGAGAAAAATATTTAAAATGAGAAGAAACAGAGCCAAATGGAATCCATGATCGCCTACGTCCTGAAAGGACACGGCACATGAAGAAGAAGAATTACCAATTCTAAGGAAGGGAAGATCTGCAGGAGAACTCATGCCTACGCATCGGCTTTGACTTGCGCTACGTGTGAGTTTGATTATCTAAGAAGTCTGGGTGTGGAACGATTCACGCTCAAAATATCAGCGACAGGGTGTATGTAATTATAAAAGGAGACACTGATGTCAACACCAAATGGCGTCTGCTTCATGCCCTGACGCAATCTTCATGTTATATTGTGAAGTTAGCTTTCATATATATATATATATATATATATATATATATTCACTATTAAAGAAAAATCCTAATTGTCAAAATATCAGCAAAAGAATGAAAAAAAAAAACGACAATCATGGAACTATGTATTATCAGAATACAACACTATTAAAGAGAAAATAAAAATATCCTCAGTTGAGTTATTTCGCAAAAACTTGTCTTTCTCCAACCACTTTCTATCAAATACCTAACCAAACTGCTACAACAACCCTAAAAAACAAACACAGTAACATGCACAAATCAAAATTAATTATTTAATAAAAAATATAGCCACAGTAAACATGCTCAACTGACCTCTTACATAGTAAAATATTAAATTACACCACGCTCCATATAAATAAGTATAAAACTGGGATACAACATCAGATAATATTAACACCTGAGGTGTGATGACATCATGATGGTGACTTCACGAAAGATCGACCGCAGCATAACTTTGCCCATACAGTGAAAATCTTCTCCACATTTATGAGACAATACGCAGCTATTAATGCTCTATATCGGTCCCCTTTACGAGAAAAAACTTGCTTAAATAAGATCATTTTATCAGTAAACCACTGAAAAAACAGATAATACTTGGCGCTAAATATTTTCACAGTTAAACACTATTCACTTTTACGAATCGATCTTCAGCAATGAATCGAACACTCTTGGCTACTGGCGTTTGTTTATATATATATATATATATATATATATATATATATATATATATATATATATAATAACTAAATAGACTCTGTAAGTATGCAGGCCGTAAATTTATACTAAAATAAACCTCCGAAAAAACCATTAACAAACAGAACCTAAATCCGTTACAATCCGGTGTACTAAGACGTCGGATAAATGGGGAGAAAAAAAAAGAAACCCGCGGAACAAGAACAAAACATTCAATACTCCGCAGTAAAGAAAAAACCCCAAACGGAACCAAACACAAGAAAAAGTGCTCAATACAAATACATGTAAAATGAACCAACACTTTTACAATTCCAAGTTCTCCGGCATTTACCTTTGTTAAAAAGTGCTCAATATGACATATATCAAATGAACTGATCCGACGCTGATTAATGTTTTCCTCACCCTATTGGTATGACAGGAGGTATATATCTATAATAATTATTGTCATAAAAATAATGACATACTTTAACTTAATAAACATAGATTTTATATCTATTAAGTTACAGTTAATAAGGCAATAAATTCCTTAAATATTTATGCTCTAGTAGTATTCAAGCTATAGATATATATGTTTGTTTGTGTATGTATTTTCTATATATTTTTTACGTTGATAAGACAATTATTTGGGATTCTTTTAAAATAAGCTTTTAATACAGATGAAATTTTCTTTCTTTTGTAGAAATTTAGAAATCGGTTTTTAGACTAAGCGAGATTTTGAAATGGGTGGCTGTTAATAAATATGGTTTCAAAAAAGAATGCATCCCCGTACAGAATGTTGGAAGTAATCTCTTTAATTTATTGATTTATTCACCTCTTTAAGTAGATTATACGTAGTTTCATTGCCAGGAAACCTTTTTCTGTGTTATTTCACTGGATTATATTTCATTCTAGTAATCTCGAGAACGCAATTATGAGAGCTTGCATGCATTTAAACCTCACAATTTAGTTTGTTATTATTCTCTGTTCGTATTAATTTTATCTATCTATCTATCTATCTATCTATCTATCTATCTATCTATCTATCTATCTATCTATCACATTAGATTCATTATCTATCTCTCTATCTATCACATTAGATTTATTATCTATCTATCTATCTATCTATCTATCTATCACATTAGATTCATCATCTATCTATCTATCTATCTATCTATCTATCTATCTATCTATCTATCTATCTATCACATTAGATTCATCATCTATCTATCTATCTATCTATCTATCTATCTATCACATTAGATTCATCATCTCTCTATCTATCTATCTATCACAATTTATTCATATCTATCTATCTATCTATCTATCTATCTATCTATCTATCTATCTATCTATCTATCACATTGGATTCATCTATCTATCTAGCTATCTATCTATCTATCTATCTATCACTTAGATTCATTATCTATCTATCTATCTATCTATCACATTAGATTCATCATCTATCTATCTATCTATCTATCTATCTATCTATCACATTAGATTCATCATCTATCTATCTATCTATCTATCTATCACATTAGATTCATTATCTCTCTCTATCTATCACATTAGATTTATTATCTATCTATCTATCTATCTATCTATCTATCTATCTATCTATCACATTAGATTCATTCATCTATCTATCTATCTATCTATCTATCTATCAGATTAGATTCATTATCTCTCTCTATCTATCACATTAGATTTATTATCTATCTATCTATCTATCTATCTATCTATCACATTAGATTCATTATCTATCTCTCTATCTATCACATTAGATTTATTATCTATCTATCTATCTATCTATCTATCTATCTATCTATCACATTAGATTCTTCATCTATCTATCTATCTATCTATCTATCTATCTATCACATTAGATTCATCATCTATCTATCTATCTATCACATTAGATTCATCATCTATCTATCTATCTATCTATCTATCTATCTATCTATCATATTAGATTCATTATCTCTCTCTATCTATCACATTAGATTTATTATCTATCTATCTATCTATCATATTAGATTCATCATCTATCTATGTATCTATCTATCACATTAGATTCATCATCTATCTATCTATCTATCTATCTATCTATCTATCTATCTATCTATCTATCTATCTCTATGTATATACATATGACAGGATATTTGTTAATTCGTTTAACCTCAAGCAAGGCCACAAAGCCACTAATACACCGCCGCTTAATGAATGTGTAAGAATGTATAAAATATTGTTAATTAAGAAGCTGGAACAACAAAAGAAAAGAAATCGGTTTCGAATAATCCAGATATGTAGATAGATTCAACAGAGGGAAAGGCATTATGTCGAAATATCTATTGCTGGTGGCGTGTCAAAATGCTTGATGGAGGATGAAGTGATTAAGTTAACACCATTAAATTACGTTCCTGTCGTCCTCATTGCTCACATGAAAAGGTTCTAGCCGATACCTAAATTGAGGTTGTGTGAGATAGCAGAGGAGATGAATATATCGTAAGGCGATGTATTCACTATTTTGCATGAACAATTGTCAATGAGAAAGCTGTTTTCAAAATGGGTGCCGCAATTGCTCACAGTCGCTCAAAAACAAAAACGCGTCAGCGATTCAGAGCATTTTTTGAAACTGTTTCAAGGCAACAAGAATGATTTTTAGCGTAAATATTATATAATAGAGGATATTGGATCCACCATTTCACTTCGGAGTCAAATCGGCTGTCATCTGAGTGTGAAAGACGTCCAAATCGATCAAAGACGCAAACATCAGCAATCAAGGTTTCGGCCTCCATATTTTGGGATGCGCAAGGTATTTTGTTCATCGATTACCTTGAGAAAGAGAGAACCATCAATAAGGAATATTATATAGCATTATTAGTGCACTTGAAGGAAGAAATCGCCAAAAATGGCAACAAATAAAGAAGAAAAAAGTGATGTTTCCCCAAGACAACGCTCTGTATTCCAAGTCGATCTCAACAATGGTAAATCAACATGAACTGCACTTTAAATTGCTCCTGCAGCCATCTTATTCTCCAGAAATGACACCCAGCGACCACTGGCTGTTTTTAGAACTCAAAATAATGCTCCAGGGAAACTGATTTGGTTTCAATGAATAAATGATATCGGAAACTGAGGCGTATTTTGAGGCCAAATACAAATCGTTCTACAAAATAGGCATGGACACGTTAGAGAATCGTTGGAATCGGTGTATCACCCTAGAAGGAGATCATATTAATGAATAAAATCGAAATTTGCCTAAAAATTGTTGTTTTATTAGTTAGGCCCGGGAATTCTTGAGTGATGTGTTGTTTATTGAATTATCGCTATATATCATTATTAATCTCTGTTTATTCTTATCTAATAATCTAAAACTGTTCATTTATCTATATCTTTCGTTATTTCTTTTCTTGTCTATCTGTCTAGTTAGCTTTTTATCTATGCGTATATATCGTTGGTTTAATAAAAAATATTTTCTTCTATTTAATTCTTGAAAATCTGCAAGAATCGGTGATCCAATGGTTATATCGCGTCATGCGAGGGACCAATCAATATCTGGTTTCGATTTTAACTGGACAAATCCGATTAAAAACCATGGAAGCAGGTGGATTCTTGACAGACATCTAATTAGAATGTCGCTTTGTGAATTGATGCACATGTCTGGGTACATCTTATTATACACAGACCCGGATCCCACAGAAGTATGATAATACACACAATGACAATAACTTTCGAATACCGTTGTAGAAAAAAAAAAGGCATTTTTTTTTTCAGATAAACTTCTAGAATGTCAGTAATTAAAACTGGGTTGATGAATGCATACATCTTTTTCTTTGCAAAATATAAGCAATGCCAGTAGTAGAAAACCAAATTCTTTATCATAGAGTCTTCCAAGCAGTTTTCCAACATAGCATAATTGGGTTACGAGGAATATGTGACCGTTATTAGCTGAAAAAAAATAGAATCGGCGAGTATGAGATCTAATTCAACCCTAGCCTGTTGTGTTCACTTTCTTTCAAATGCACTTAAAAAGATCTGAATCTTTCTCTTCTTCGACACCCAGGATTTAGCCAGTGAATATGACCATTTTCCATATATTTTTACCATTTTGACTAAGTTCGTATATTTGATTTTTTGGAAGTTTTCAAAAATATTTAAGTAGCATTTCTAATAAAAAAAATCATGGTTTATTGTTTATCTACATGGAAAAATAGCGATCTTTAAATCTTACACCAGAATATTTTGGCTTAAGATTAAAAACAAAGAATATATATTTTTAGATAAGAAATAAATGAGATATATCGATAAATAAAACATTCTCGCACTTAATTTTCATAAATATTGTGAGTATTTTGTTTAAATTTAAAAATTACTTGATTTGAAATGAAAACTTTAAATTTTCTTTAAAATATTGCAGCGAAATCATTGTTTATAACTAGTTTCACACACACTGACACTCACACGCACACATGTCTATATCTATATATAGAAATTTTTAAAAAATGCTATATTTCAATGAAATAAAATTCTCAGCTGATCTAATTCAGTTGACAAATGTTTTCCGTGAACTGCAAAATCGTATTACCCTTTGTCGTACTAATAATGTAGGACATGTGGAAACTTAAATAAAATTTCAATAAAACCTTAAACAAATATAGATTTACTTTTTTCTAATCGTTTTTACAAATTATTTCTATCGCAAATACAAATAAAGGTATAATGTATTTAAAGTGAATACGAACTTTATGGACACCAAGTATATATATATATATATATATATATATATATATATATATATATATATATATACCAATAAAATCTCATCAGAATGCTTGTTTGGTACTCAATAAATATTAGAGCAAACGAGTCAAAGTACATGGCGAATGTATTTGCAGATCTACCATGTGTTAATTTTTAACCATTTAGAAAATAGTAATATTAACTCTCTTTATAAATACCGCAAATTTGAGAAAAATGTTTTCGTGAGCCAGCATGAAATGAAAATTTTGTATTCAAAAAGACCACAACTATATGGGAAATTAGGTTTTGAATCCCTTACAGATATAAAAATAGAAGCCTACTGCTTCCCGAAGTTCAAAACAATTTCGGAGTCCAGTTTGCGCTAAACGTGCGTACCCATCCACACACACACACACACACACACACACACACACAATAGAAGTGTAACAGGCAACAACCACTGACTAAAGCTTTGTCTACGCACACATTAGAAAGAATTAACCAGCTGTCTTTGTCTACGAACTCAAAAACACATTAGTCTGAGCGTCATAAATTAAGTCTGTTAACACATTTCACATCGCGTTAGTAGTACTTAATTACTTTGTAAAACAAGCTTCACTGAAATTGAACATTTTGTTACTCTTGTGCATTTCTAAAAAGAATACATATATGTTATTTCAACTGATGTTTTGCTTCTACTTTTCCTTCAGAGAACAAAAAATCTTGTTTAAGTTTCATTGAAAATATGTGTTGTTGTTCTTGTGAACTGTTTGGAATCCCAACACTCAGCAAAAATAAATAAATAAATGAATAAACCAGGGTAGACGAATCTTAACCACAGTAGATTGCTATTTATATGCATTGACTTTTATTATTAGTTACAGTTGTTAATCTATTAGTGTGACAAATAAGAGTTCTGGTGACAACGGATTTTCAGTCCATTATAAAACCTTCATTACAGTTAGACGCCATACATAATACACTCTTGAGCAGTCACATACTTTTCAATTTATGACTGCAATGCAGAGTTTCCCGTTTTATATTGTCGTTTCTTTCTTGCTATAGAACCCAGAATATATATATATATATATGAGATTATAACTATACTCCTGTCAAAAAACCCTCCATGAATCTACGAAGAATGGAAAAAAACGGTTTTAAAAATTTAAGCGCTAAGTACATGAACATCAGTCAAAAGGGTTTGGACCGAGTCAGCACGTAGTTCAAAGAAAAAAACTCCGATACTAGTAATCAGCTAACAAAAAGCGCTCAAAACTTAGGTAGAGCGGAATAAATAACAAATACCTAGTGAGCAACAGACCTACCTAGGTTTCACTTAAACGGATCATCAGGAAAAGCTGCCTAACGAGGAAAGAAACAAACGACAAATATAAAGGAAATTCAATCAACCCACATGACTAAGAAAGAAGACACCAAACACAAATAGGGGAGAATTTTATTATAGAAAACAAATGTAATTTTTAATTTCATATATTGTAAACTTTTTTCTAAAGATTAATGAATGCAAAGACGAAATCAAAAAACGAAAACCAAAAATGATACAAACCTACCATAAGCAAACTTAATCCAAAAGCCAAGGCTTTCTACGCCTACATTTATTCAATATTTCAGTTTTGAAATTCATTAAATTATTGGTGTGTCTATACGAAGCTATAGCAAGTTTTTCCTCTACACACAACCTACAAACTTTCTGGCCGGCTTTATATTTAGCACATCTCTTTAATACTTCCCATTTCAAAATAGGGTCTATATTAAGCTCTTGTTTAATGGGCTACACATAAGTAGATAGAGTGGAGCTATGTTTATACTTTTCATTATTAAAGCTACTAGTATGATTGTAATATTTTTTATGAAAATATCTTGAGTAGCACCTAAGTATATTTTGGGTTCAGTGTCCTAAGCGTTTTTATAAATTTTCACAAGATAGACGACGCAATCTTGCTGACATTTACTCTGCAAGGCACAATTATTCTTAATCCTACAATTACAACTACTTTTGCCAGTACGCGTATCATCTCTAACTTTTTTCTTGTTTAATCCACTAATAATTTTCTCCAAATTGGGTGTACAACAATAACTAAGTTTTACGTTATTTTTGTCAAATATTTTATACAACTTATTAACTTTACCAAAATTTTGCTCTAATAAATTGAAAAATATTTTACCGATTTTGGTTTTTACCGCTAAATTAAACGGAGGATTAAACCATAAAATGTTCCTACCTCTATTCTTTCGTTTGCTTCTTTTAGTGTCCGTATATACTAATTTATCTCTCTAACCAATTTTAATAAGTGCATCTTGGTACACTTTTTTACGATTATTGAAGATATCTTTTACTAGACGAGTTGTCTGATAGTCTATAAAAAAATACTTTTAGCCATACCCCTCATAATGTGTGCGGGGTGGTTAGTTTTAGTGTTTACATATTGCAAATTTTGGTTTTCTTTCTTGTGTGGAGATATGGTTCCATTCACAAGATTTACCGTGATGTCTAAATAATTCATCACTTTTAAATTGATCTCAACATCAAAATCAAAACCGTACGTTTTGAAAAATCAAAAGATTTTTTGCGCATATTGTCACGTTTTGGGGTGGTTACTCTTATAGACTATGATTAATCTATCATCACGGTATAACGCGTGATTGTTATAATCTATGTACTTATTAAGCTTATACAGCAATAAGCACCATATTAATTCTGCTACCTCAGCACCATCATACGCTCCCATGGGGGTTGTCAAAGTTGTTTAAGTCATCTTTTTTTTATCCATAAGATGTTGTTTTGGTATAATAACGTCATTCGGCAATGCCAAATAAAGTGTATTTCTTGATCAGAAATTTCGCTAAATTCCTTAGCAAAACTAATGGCCTCGTTGAAAGATTTTTCCGAAATGAATGGGTAATACTCTTCAATATCATATTTAATGAATGAGCTATGCTCATTTTTATCGTAATTTTTAAACCATTCAATACAATCATTAGTGGATTGCTACTGGTTTATATTAGTAAACATACTTAGTGACTTGCATACCTTCTGCAAGATTATTTATTTTACCTAACTTTAGTAGGGTTCAGTAATCTATATTCAGGGTTATTTGGAAAATTACTCTTATGATCATTTACTGTTATGAAACAAAGTTTCAAATTTAATTTCTTCACACGATTGTATAACTCAAATTCGCCGACTAAAATACTAGCTTCTTGATTAATTTTAGTCTCTATATCAGTAGGAGCTTTACATAGTGCTTAATATCTTCTTTGTATAACGCTTTTTAATAATTGTTAGGGCTCATTTGATATATGTATTTAGACTTATCTGCTTTAACATAAATTTTTCTACTCCTCTTTATTTCATTAATGTTAGCACTATTTTTTGCTGCACAATATTATTCCTTATCCTTCTATATTTCGTTTTTTTTTATTATGCCGATAAACTCAGCTTCAAATATGTCTAATTATTTGTTATGTGGTGGGGGTAGCGTAAGTCTTAAATCCATACTTCTCACTAGTATTGTCATTTAAATTATTAATATAGAAGTACGCTTTCCATCACATATTTGCAATGCACTTCTGTATTTTCTGTAATAAACATAATTCATATATATGTTGGTCAGGGATGGGTATATCTTTAAGTGAATAAACTAAATCTATGCGTTCCATGTTATTTAATTTAAACAGTGCTAGATAGGCTAACCTAGAGCTATGATAAATGAGATTATAACTATACTTGTGTCGTAAAACCTTCCACGAATCTACGAAGAAGGGAAAAAACAGTTTTAAAAACGAAAGAGCTAAGTACATATACATCATTCAAAAGGATTATGATCGAGTCAGCACGTAGCCAAAAGAAAAACAACACCAATACGAGTAATCAATTAAAAAAAAGTGCTCAATACTTAGGTAGAGCGGAATAAATAAAGAATACCTAGTGAGCCAGACAGATCTACCTACGTTTCACCTAAACGGATCGTCAGGGAAAGCTAGCGAACGAGGAAAGAAAAAAAAAATTAAATAAATGTGGGCATAGAAAACCTTGGATTTTGGACTAAGTTAGCTTATGATAGGTTTGTATCATTTTTGGTTTTCGTTTTTTGTTTTCGTCTTTGCATTCACTAATCTTTAAAAAAAAGTTTAAAATATATGAAATTAAAAATTAAATTTGTTTTCTATAATAAAGTTCTTCCCTATTTATGTTTGGTGTCTTCTTTTTGGTCACGTGGGTTGATTGAATTTCCTTTATACATGTCGTTTGTTTCTTTCCTCGTTTGGCAGCTTTCCCTGACGATCTGTTTAGGTGAAACCTACGTAGGTCTGTCTGGCTCACTAGATATTCTTTATATATATATATATATATATATATATATATATATATAGTACTGTGCAAAAATATTATGACAAGAACTATTTTTCTTTTAGGCATATTGACAAAAAATAAACAATTTAATTAAAGTAGTTTTATTTGATTTACTCAACAAATGTTTTAACAAGACAAAAATACTTGGAACAAAATAAATTTAATATTTAGTATAATATCTTTTTGCTTTGATTACAGCCTTCATTCTGTTAGGAATTGACATCATAAGCTTCTTAAATGTATCTAATAATATCTTCTGCCAAGCAGCTTGTATTTGTTCCCAAAGTGTGTCTTGCAATGTAGCATTAGATTTATCAATTCGAGCGGGGGGAATATGAAAAAAGCCTGTCATATCCAAAGATAATAGAATAATGTGTAGTTTCAAAGTAACTTGTTTGATAGAAAATAGGCAAAATTAAATATAATTTCTTTTTAATACATTTCCTTTACACTTGGTTTTAAATAATCAATATTCATTAGCAATTTATTTGGCTTTTCATCCTGTATTTAAATTTCAGTGAGGTGTTTAGGAAAATCACTCCTGTCCTAATACTTCTGCACACTACCGGTAGTGTGCAAAAGTGTTAGGACAGGGGTGTTTTTAAACCTTATTTTGATGCCTCATAAAAGATAAAATAGTTCTTTCCCAAATACTTTTTCACAGTACTATATATATATATATATATATATATATATATATTGGCAGCATTTTTTCATTAATGCAGGTTTCATTGAATAATATAGACAAGTTTTGTCTATTAATTTTGTATAAGATCCGTTCATACCGTCTGATATACTTGATGGTGATGTCGTTGAAAGACAACAAAAAATCACAGTATTTGTTGAATTTTTTATCGGGTCTAAGCATTCGACTCACATAAGCCATTATCAAAGAGTAAATATTAACACACAGTAAACATAGAACATTTAAGCTATTAACAATAAAGAGAATTGAATTGAAAATATAAGTCCATCCCTACCGTGGTGGATGGCCGAAGACAGTGACAAAATAGTGGTGTTATGGTCCCTGGTCTGATTACAGACATTTGAGTACGTTATTGGAAATATCGAAATTGATTGTATTCAAACCAGGTTTAAATTGTTTAATGTAGAGTGCTTAAATGTTCTATGTTTACTGTGTGTTAATATTTACTCTTTGATAATGGCTTAGACCCGATAAAAAATTCAACAAATACTGTGATTTTTTGTTGTCTTTCAACGACATCACCATCAAATATATCAGACGGTATGAACGGATCCTACACAAAATTAATAGACAAAACTTGTCTATATTATTCAATGAAACCTGCATTAATATATATATATATATATATATATATATATATATATATATATATATATATATATAAGGAATTGATATCACAGACTGTACTTATCGATTTGAATAGATAAGGCATTTTTGCTATGAACCTTTTGGAATACATTCAGGCAAAACATTTTCAGAAAGAATCGTTGGCATAATTTTGACGAAGGCTGGAATATAGCTTACCGCAAAGAATAGTGATCGACAAGCACGAAGAATAGTACGCGAGTAAAATGATTTATTGTTAAGAACGAATCAAACTCTCTTTATGTCTGCATTAGCTACGTTGGTGTAACTTGCTGTATCCAGCTTTAAGTATACGTAGATAGTTTGCGGAGCAGGCTCTATGCAGGACGGTAAATCAGCTATCTACATAGGCTTTGGTGCAGTCCGGACTATCAAGCAGGTGCTGGTCAGTTGCTGACTCTAGCGCAATCTGAGTCGTCCTCAAAGGAAGACTCGGGTTGCATGGTCTTATATTGACAGGAACATTTTGATGGATATATATATATATATATATATATATATATATATATATATATATATATATATATATGTGTGTGTGTGTGTGTGTGTGTGTGTGTGAACTTTGTATTCGGGGACAAGCAGGTAATCGACATTTTCGCGAGTTTCTCCTTATGTTGAAGTAATTACTTTATTTCTGGTGGAGACTTTTAAAATACCTTGGGTGTTAGAATATAAGTACTGTGTAGCACTTACATTAAATCCTCTGCGACCTTTACTAATGTTTGGCGAACTAGTTTTGCTTCTTTGCAGTGGAACACATCATCTGTGTTCAAGCTAGTTCCAAAATGTCGTACCTTCTTGATTTCCCGCTGAGAAACAAAGGTTATGTTTTCACTAAATGAAAGATGTATTACAACGCGTGGGATATGTATTGGGCAACTTTTATTGTTACCAGCAAGCAATTATGACTGAACGCTCATTATCAATGGAGAAGGCTGAGTGTGTGTGAGAGGCCTAGGGATTTTAAGCCATATCAAGAGTTTCTTCCTTCAGACTTTACGCTTTCTTGCTCGTTCCTAATTAGTTAATTCAAGCAAAAATGAAATTACTTTTCTATATTCCTTCTTTTTGAATTTTATTTTTGTAGTGAACATCAACTGAACATTAACTTCTACAGCTGATTATTCTTTAGAGACGATGTTATTATAAATGTCCTTGATATTAAATAATTCTAGACTCACAATGCCTCAAAAATAGTAAACTGGTCAAATCTTGACAACCCAACTGAATGTGGCTGGTTGGTCAGCTGAAAAAAGGAAATTGTGGTGGATTGCTGCTAATTTTTAATAAAGACTGAGGAATAAACGAAGACAATCAATGCTTCTGCGAAAATTAAGAGTGAAAATACCTCATCATTGCCAGGTCCCTTAGTGAGACCTGCTAAAACCTGGCGATCGCTAGTTGGCCAATCAAAAAATATGTTCTATCTCCCGCTCACACTTGCTTCATAGAAGCAAGGATACTCCGGCAAGCTTGTGAGTCTCCACACTGAAATAAATCGTGGGAAACAAAGAAGAAAATCCGCGTCCGTAATTCGGACTGTGATGCGCGCTGTGGTCTGATGACTGCTGATAATTCACGAAATACCTAATCCCGATTTTTCATTTTGGATGGGAAGACGAAAAAGACGACACTGAGATCCAAAGGCAAATTGGAATGCCAAGGACGCATTCCAGAAGATGAACAAAGAAGAGACAAGAAACTATCACTATAAACAAAAAAGAGAGTACTGGATTGCTATATGATGAAATTAATATTGAGCAGCAGGAAACGACAGCTAAAGTTCCTGGGACATGCAATGAGGAAGGAGGGCTTAGATAACTTGATACTAACAGACCACATAGAAAGAAAAAGAGACAGGGGAAAGAAGCATATAACATATTTGAAGGAACTGAGCAGGTGGATGACAGAACGGGAGTTGCGTGGTGTTACAGGAGAAAGACCCTCCATGGAAAGGGAGACGTGAAAAGCCAGATCGTCTACGTCCTGAAAGAACAAGGCACATAGAAGAAGTAGGAGAAGTAGGAGAAGAAGAAGATGAAGAAGTCTTGTGGGTGGTGAATCATTTTTTGTCCGATTTAACCACAGACGACACAAGCTCGTTTCTACTCTGTCACTATTTCAAATAGTTATTCTTTTAACAGGCTACATTCCTTAGTTCTACTATTTCCACCATGCTTCACATGCTGGGATGAATCCTCTTTGTATTACCTTAGTAAGAGGGCATTTCTATTCCCAGAGTTTATTTCCAAGAACAACTTCTTCAGGTAGGACATTCCCAAAAAGATGCATCTTCGATCGGTACAGACTTAACCTCTTTGAATTTCGTTAACAATTTTCTGTCCTACATATCCTCATATACGACTCACGTGCATATCACGGTGAAACATTGTTGCCCTACAATAACAGGAGTTGAGTAACGTCGAGCCAGCACATTACATAGATGGCTGAATTTTTTGAATATCAAGTACTGTAAGCTTGGGGTTCTAATTCCAGCTGGGCCCACTTAATTATCTTACGCGCAAATGCCCTTGGAAAAGCTATGAGTCCATCTCTTGTCTCTAAACTATAGGTTAATTTGTAAGTCTTGTACGAGTAAACCATTATTATCACCCCACCGCAAAAAAAATCTTACAATTTAAAAGAATATATTTTTCTGGCTTTAAATAAGATGCAAAGTGTTGATAAGCGGTAAAAGACGAATCAATCAAACAATTTTATGTTAGTTAATTACTTAATTCAGTTGCATCACTAAACCGTTATTTTCTAAAAAAAACAAAACAAAAAAAAACAAACTTACAATCTACAAATATTTTCTGGCTTTGAATATCCCGTAAAAATGACTCAATCCAAAAATCAAATATCCAAATACACTGCTCGTCTTATTTCTTCTTCTTACGTTTATTTAACAATTTTACTCAGTAAGGCTCTATCTTGAGAAACTCATGAGCCTTGTAATCATTTTAAAAAATAGGAAGTAAATTAATAAAGCATGTATAAATAAAGAATTGCTGCCTAAATGTATAGTTTAAATTTTTGAATGTGCACCTCTTGGTAAATTTTTAGATCATTTTCGAAAAAAAATACGTTTTTATTTTTGTATTTCTATATTGCGATTGTCTCTTTGTTTTCTTAGACCTTAAATCAAGTATAAAATATCTTTACTCTTTACCTCCCACGAGATTTATACATATATATATATATATATATATATATATATATATATATATACACGTGAAATAAATTATTGGAAATATTTCATTATTAAATGATACCAACAGAAATATATAGAATGGCTTCATTTTTTTCCCTCTCAATTCGCTAATTAAATTTAAGAATGTGAATTTTGAAGACATCTAATACACCCACCTTTAGGCTGGTTAATATGGGTAAAAATATATTAATGAAAAACAGAAAACAAAACACAAGAACGATAAAACTTAAAAATTAAATAAATCTTAACGCATACTCAGAGAGTGGCAAGCGTACAAATCCTCCGAATGTGTAAGCAATATGGCGTAACTTCAAGCAGTATGTGATTAAACACATTCAAGATAATAGAATGTTTAATTTAATCTTTTTTAGATTTATTTTTATATTTTCTTATTAAATAAATAAGATAAAATAAACATATCGCAATTCACTGCACTTAATGTAGCAATTTCTGAGTACGTGAGATTATTAACAATAAATTAAATTAAAACGGTTTTACATTAATAAAATGTAATAATTATAAAATGATTCTTTTGCACCATGAATAACGTAACCTGCCGATGAATAAGCAAGAAATATATACGAGGGTGATAATAAAATTGCAAAACGTTTCGGCCATTTATTCATGAACAGGGTACATTTTTCATTTTATTGATCTGCAAGGTAGCTGTTTCCGTTTATTTACTTTGATAATCATTCCTATTATACATTCATAGGTACATTCATAATCAAGATATGGTTTTAATTTGATTAAAACCTTTAACATAAATAATTAATTAAACGATTAAAAAATATATATATAACATTTCGTACACCCTTGTTAACGAGGTACGAAGTGTTAGATCCGAATCTCCGCTAGATTATGACTTATTTGTGATAAGATCTTAGTCAAAAAAATATAAGATTTTTTTTAAATAAAGAGGTTTAAGCGCTCTTAATATATTACTTTTTTCCTTGAAATTTTTAAGTCGTCTACAGCTACTATCTACCCCCAAAACCAAAGGAAAGTACCAAATTTTGCTTCCAGTGGAACGACAGGATTTGAGCAAGAGTTACACTTTAACTCGCCTTATCGCAAAGGACGCCATGCTTTTTATCTTTCGGCTTCAGTAACCCCTTGAGTTTTACTGGATTTATTGCTTTGTTTACGTTTAAATGATTTTTGTAGTGTAAATAGGTTGTTTTATTTTTAATTCAGAGCTTTTACTTATGCTAAAGGTTTTGCTACGTCAAGGCAAGGCAGCTCAGGCAGCCCTATTATTTAATCGTAGCTTGCAGAGGAAGAGGATATACCGATGGTTTTCACAAGGACAATTTAGTCAAAGGAAGGTAATGAACTCTTAACGATTTCTCTTTCATAGTTGTTAACTATTACACTAGCTATTTTAGCAAATATGAATTGTTTATGTCTAATGCTAAGAAAGTAGGTATACTGTGTTTTGCCAGACAAATATTTTTGTTAAAAAACTTCCTTGCACATTTATAATGCTACCATTTGTCCTTGCATTGAATACTTCTGCCATATTACTTTCTCACCGACGGAATCTGGCTTCCTTCTACCTTTTCTACAACTATTTTCACATCTTCTGTTCTGACGAGCTTCTTTCTCTGGTACCCCAACTACAAAAATTAGCCTTTAGATCCCACTTTTTAGTGTTAAAACAATCAAATGTAACCGCCACTTCTAATTTATCATTATCTAATTTATTCGGACTATTGTCTTCATCTTATATGCATCCAAATTATTTACCAGGCGTATGAATTTCAGAAAAGAGAGATCATTTTCATATTGAACCTTTTCATCTTCACAATGAGAACGACAGAAACGCAACTTAATGGTGTTAATTTGACCACTCCATCCACCCCTCAAGCCTCTTGACACGCCACCGACAACAGATATTTATCCATTTCATAATTCATTTTCTCCTGTTAAATCTATCTATCTATGTTCTTTTTAAGAACTCATTTGGATATGTAAGTGTGTGTATGGACTTTAAACAATTATCGATAGCTTTATTGCGACTATCATCTTCTGAAATTTGTATATAAGACAAATAGCAATGGACTTTGTAAATGGGAAGAAAAAATTAACTTTTAACAGGTTATTTTAATTTCAAGCAACACGTTATTCTCATCGCTTCTCACGGTAATACGAAAGAAAAAGAAACACCTACAGAATAATTTCTCGAAATTTAATTCAATTTTTCAACATAACGCTAACAATCTGTGAACAGATTGCTCTTGAGATGTTTCATATCACGCACACCCAACTACGTTCACGTTTTCCACTTCAACAGACAATGGAATCAAAATCGACATCCGTGTGGATATTTACTTCATTCAACGTTCGTCTAGCGCGAGATAACATTTTTGAGCCTTTCTTCTGTTTAGTCCAAATATTGTTTGATAGACCAGCAGAACTTACTTATCAATTAAGACTTATCATTTTAAAAAGAAATAAATATAATTGACTTTGACAGCAGTTTATTTATGATGTCTGGCCTAAAATATGTTCTATAAGATTCAAGGTTTTACTTAATAAACCAACCCTCGAAATTTTCAAGATAAATTAATCGATTGAATTTTGATAGGTGTGTCGTTATTTAATTTGTCTGAAATATGTTTACAGGATTGGAGTCGTTATCAATCAGTCCTTATCGTCATAAATTCAATAGAAGTTAAATGAGATAATTTTTTACAGTAATTTTCACTTTGTACAAAGTCAATCGTGATAGAGGGTAGCTTTAGGACAGCTTTTCTACAAATAAGCTAGGAAGGAAATGGTTAAACATACTTGAACAGTATTTAAATTATCCAAACTATTTTCCTCATTTTTTGCCATTTGTACGACGTTTCGTATGCTCCAGCTTTCTTCGGATGCTAGGAATTTCAAACCGAACACTTTATTGAACTTTATCCTGGTATTGAACTTTATCCTGGTATTGAACTCACAACTCTTTGGGTCAAGTTACAGGAACTAAGCAACGTCTATATCTACTTGGCCATGTGTCCTTAAGAACGAGAACAACTGAATTTTTTGGTACTTATGAATCTACTGTCCAGTAACCCTTTTTACCAGAGTTCATATTGCAATTTTTTTATGTTAATGGTTTCTCTAGTATTTTTGTTGTTAAGGTTTCCTCTAGTATTATTTAACAGAGCTCATATTGCAATTTTGACACTCGTGATTTTCTCTAGCACTCCGTATTCCCATATTGTGTTCATCTCTATGCTTGGTCGGCATAGGTGATTTTTTAAGCCTAGCATATGTGCTGATTCCTTAAGTTTATGTAGTTTCCAGTGGCTTTCTCTATCTATTATTTCAACTTCATCTCACAGGGGGCGGTGATCTCCTTTCTTCCTCCATATAAGTCCCTAAAATTCAGTTGTTTTTATCTTTAAAAATCTGGTTATCATCATGTGTCCCGAAATTGAAAGGTTATTAAAAATTACTTATCTCAGAAACAAATACAAGTGGCACGAACCCACTAACATAATCCAGTTGCCAAAGTCCATCTGACACTGAATATAAAAGGCTCCAAAAATACACCACTAAAGTCCTTCGGGACGTTGGCGTAGTGTATATAGTACTTGGTTGTAGATGTGTTATTATCATCTAGCGGTGATCATCTCGTTCGATCCTATGACTTGGTAGTGGAGAACCAAATTCCAACATGAAATAACAATAATTGATCACACATGATATTTCGCAGTAATCAACGAGATAATTTACATCAACCAATCTATGGGTACCTGATGATGACCAGAAGGTACTTCGTCAAAACGTTGTGTTTATTTTAGCAGTTATATTCACCAAGATGAGAACAAAATTTCGAAATAATTGCAAGACTATTGAAAATTACTCATCTCTGAAAAAAATACAAATGAAAATAATTGTTAATATTATACATGATAATTTGTTTAATTTGTTACATTACGGTAATCAAAATTATTAATTAATTTATTATGGTGCCCTCCTACGAGAAATGGACTCTTCCTCCTGTTATATATGATTACCTGGGAAGTATTTAACAAAAACAGTTAACAGAGAAGTTAACGGAAGCAGTTAACAAAGGCAGTTAATGACAGCAACTAGTCAGACAATAAGCAGCGTAATAATACCTTTCAACTTCTTATTTTTAGTTACTCATTATTAAAACTATTTTGAATGTCTTGTTTCTTGTTATACTAATACACTGTTCTGAATCTACCTTCTTGTTCCATGTCGTACTTCTGGCACAAACCGGTCCCTACAACTTTGCGGCGTTGTTACGCCATGACTCCACAATAGATTGGCGACGAAGATCCACAACATTACTGGAGACATTACTGTAATCAAAAGAAATTAATTCATTGATAACATCAATCGGAAACTGTTCATGTGTATGTTTAATCTCTTATTCGCATAAACTGCCTTTTAATTTAACCCATTACTGTAAAAATTTACACTGTAACAGTTTCATTATTCTGTCTTATATATTGCTTTTACAGTAAAGTTCACTCTGTACGGGATCTTGAAATCACTCGAGATATAGCGTTACATTAAGGGACAACTTATGCTGATAAGAAATGAAAATAACAGTTAAGCATATACTTGTAAAAGCGAATATTGTATTGATTGATAAATTTACATTATTTTGATACCAGATCATTATTTATTTATTTGATAAAAGTAATGTAGCCACTGTGCAAGGCCCGGATGCCACACTTTATACAGTGTCACATTAAGGGACAGTTTATGCAGTAAGAGAGAAGACGTCGTTTAAGCAAGTATTTAAAACAGTTAATATTTTAGTGATTGATTATTTGACTTAATTTTGATAATAATTTTATTATTCTATTTTATTTGAACACTCGAGAGAGAAGGTGGCATTATGAGACAGTTTATGCATGTAGGAGTGGATCATAACAGTTAAACATATATTTGAACAGTTTAAGATGTGAATGTGTGGCAGGAGTGCTCCTCACTGTAGCTGTAGAGACGGTCAGCCATGTCTGGTACAAAGACAATTCACTACTTAAGGTTTTATCAGAATTATCAGAAGGTGGATTTGTGGAAGAATAAAAGTATACATTTTATATGTTTAAATTGAAATTTATTAATAGAAGCGAATAACATGAATTGGTCGAAGTTAAATGTACATGAGAAACAGTATTAAGGAGTTAAACGTACATGAGAAACAGTATTAAGGAGTTAAACGTACATGAGAAACAGTATTAAGGAGTTAAACGTACATGAGAAACAGTATTAAGGAGTTAAACGTACATGAGGAACAGTATTAAGGAGTTAAGGGTATCAAAAGTTCGTAGTAGTAAGTTGTGTGCATGTAGGTATGAGCGTTATCGTTGGGTAGGAATGTCTTTGAAGTTATCGCTCAGTCTTAAAGGTTTCCGTTTGGTTATCAAATATAAGAAACAGACAGACAGGTGAACGATGAAAAGGAAGGAGGTGAGAGGTGAGAAAGATAGGGATAATAACAGCGATTGCTTGACGTTTGTCAAGGGACGTGTTAATGGGCCTGTCATCTTCTCTCTCTGGCGACAAGCGAACTTGCCCCGTCATTTATTCTGTCTGTGGGAATTAAAAAGGTCATTTGGGAATTCACTCTCGGGTGTGAAGGTCCTTAAAATAATTTGTTTTTGATAATTGAAGATTATTTGAAATTTGTTTTTAGATATTTCCTAGTTTTCCATTAGCCGAAAACCATTTCTCATCGGGGTTTGAAATTTCACGAATTTTCTTTAGGATTCGCTTTTGCGTGAGTGCTAAGCAAAGTTTTCAAATTCGAGTCTTTTTAATTTCTAACCGAATCAATGAGTCAATGCTTAGCATTTGAATTTTAAATCTAGCTCTTGTTTTGTTCACTACAAATGAACGGGGCAAAACATCCACTTGGGATATTGTCCTCAGTGAAGCTGGACAATATCATCGAAAATGAGGACAAAACTGGAAGCGGCCGAAATGTGGTTCTAAGAAGGATGCTACGGATATCGTGGACTGAGCATACAAGCAACGACGAAGTGTTAGAAAGAATGGCAACAAAAAGGAAATTGATGCTGAGCATCAGGAAGAGACAACTGAAGTTCCTGGGACATGCAATGAGGAAGGAGAGCCTGGAGAACCTGATACTGACTGGACAGATAGAAGGAAGGAGAGACAGAAGAAGGCAGCGGATAACATATTTGCAGGGTCTGATCAGGTGGATGACGGAACGGGGGTTGCCAGGAGCAACAGGAGCAAACATACTAAGAGCCACAAGGGATAGGGAGACGTGGAGATCCATGATCGCCTACGTCCTAAAGGGACAGGGCACATAAAAGAAGATGAAGAAGAAGAAGTGGTTCACGGAAAGAAGCTGTCCGAGTGGAACCAATAGAATACGAAGGGAATATGCATTGTTTGAAACATGTCTTTTTGAAAATAAATTAATTAATTTTGACACCAGTTTGTAATTAGTTTACAAGTGTACAAATTTGGTTATCTTAATGTTGTATCGGGATGTGCATTGTGGGGGAGTGGATATCAGTTTGGAACGAGAAATCGGGGGAGCCGTGTTCAAAGACCACTTGAATTACTTGTATTCACTTACGCACAAATACCGTTGAGAAAGGTGTTAATCAGTCTCTTCCCTTTAGCTATGGGTTAAATAACAGGACAGATTGGGTTCTATAACTTTGGTCGGAAACCAGTCTGCTGCAGAAAGTAATGGTAACCTACTGCGGGATAATCTTCTGCCCAGTCAGTCATGTCTCTTTCTTCTCGCCCAGTCTTCTGTTTTACCCAGACAAAACTCTACACTTTGGCTTAGCCTCGTCTTGGTTCCTCTCTGCCCGAAGGCAGAGAGTCCGATAAAGTGAACGACTGACTCATACAGACTCTAAATTCCTGACTGCCATTAATCTTTATTCATATACCTATTTCGGTTCACATAACATTCCTTTTTGAAAGCGCTAGATGGGTGTCAGCTGCTCTACAACTTATTTATCTTATTTAATTTTTTTTATTTTACTTTATGTAATTCTGAAGAGAAATACATTTGCTTTATTTTGACACGAGTTTTAAAATTCTGCCTCGCGAACTGGAAATTTAATATTTAATTAATTTATAGTTTTCAACCGGAACATCTGCGCGAACCCGGCTACACACCGTCGAATTTTGGTCATTTGCTTTTTGGTTGTGAGCGTGCAAACATCCGGTTCATCGCTTTTGCTCTGTCGGTATCACCACAAACCTTTCTTCCTTCACAAAATTTTCACAGACACTTTTAAACAAAATTTGTATCCGAATTGTATCAACTAGGTCTGCACAGTTCAACGTCCTGAGATATACTGTATTAATGTACATAATGTGAGTGTAATTGAGCTTAGACTGATATCACACATGTGACGGCTGTCTATTTCACGACAAACCCAAGTCTTTAATCACCTTACCCAAGACCTTAGTCTTCTGACATTCCGCTGTAACCCTTGCAAACGAGAAATTGTTTAAATCCCTCTGCCTTCTACCATTTTTTCATCAAGAGTAAAGAACAATACCTCACTCATATCTAGAATTAAAATTAGGATTTAAATTTTTATAATATTTTTTTAATAACAATGACCATTAAAATTACATTTGAATTCAATGGGGTCTCAATTCATACCCAATAAATAATTCTGAACCTTGATTTTTTTAATTACCTTTTACCTGTGATGAAAAAATTAGCATAGCCAACATATTTCCACGATCAGCATATTACTACAAATGACTGAGGCGAAAGAGCTGTATGTAGATCGCGAGCCGCAGATTGGCTACTGCTGGTCTATAGGATTAGAGATGCTAGTTATCAATCAACCAATACAACATTGATAAGAAATATATTTGTTTCATTTTGACAACTATTGCAGTATCCTACCATGTCTGAAACGTGGTTTATAGGATCGAAGACCATACTTACCAATCAATCCTCGTAGTTACGGAGAGATACAAATCTATTTCATGTTGATAACAATTTCATTATCCTATCTCAACTAAAATATGTTTCAAAGAACTGGAATGTTTGCATATAAGCCGGCATGCGTAATGCTGAAGAGAAATGAATTGACTTCATTTTAATACTAGTTTTAGATATTCTGTCTAGTATGAAACTTGTTTAATCCGATTATAGACACATCAATCAGTTCCTGAAAATGCGGAAATTTGAGAAGACGAGGCAGAAAGTAATATCCTACAAGAGTACAGCTTTAAATAGCTCGATGTAACCGGGAGGACGGGAAGGTAACGATTAACATTGCATTTAAATCTGTTTCGAATTATCAAGATAGATTGATAGATGGATTTGTAGGAATGCGCTCTTATTTATCTATCTATCTATCTAGCTAGCTAGCTAGCTACTTATCTATTTCTAGACACAAGCATAATTTAATGTTGTTAACTTAATCACTCTATCCTCCATCAAGCATCTTGACACGCCACCGACAACAGAGATTTCTATATTTCATAATGCCATTCCTCCTGTTGAATCTATCTATCTATCTATCTATCTATCTATCTATCTATCTATCTATCTATCTATCTATCTATCGTGATAATTCGAAACGATCTCTTTTTTGTTGTTGTTGTTGTTCTGTTCTTTAATAATTTTTTCTTATATTCTTTCACACTCAATAAGCCGCTGTGTGCTTTGTTGCCTTGCTTAGTACTAAACGATTAACAATATATGTATATATATATATATATATATATATATATATATATATAGATAGATAGATAGATAGATAGATAGATAGATAGATAGATTGCTAAATATAACAGACAATGAATGTCTATTATTTTTTTTAATCATGAGCCGTTCTAAACATCGTATTATGGCTTCAGGTGAAAATAAAGATCAATTGACTGATATTTAGATATTTTTTATTATGCTGATTCTAAGTTTCGGCACATAAGCCATTTTCACAGAAGTTACAGGGACATTAACACAAAGACAGCCATGATCAAAGATGATACTATCTTGTGCTGACATAAAACATTGCTATTCAACGATAACAGTCACCGAATAGCAGACGCAGTTCGTAAATTTGTAATGCGGTTCTGTGACTTCACACCGAGTGATAGACCGAAATATTAACAGAACAATATGTCTAAATGCAATGTAATGTGTTGTGACCAGATTGAAATGTGATTTTATTAAGAGTGGGTTGTTTTGATTTAATGTAGATGGCCTTCAGCATCTGAAAGTTCTTTTTACTGTGTGTATGTGTGATTATTATTGTGTTATCGATTAAAATCTGTCTAATATTACCTACATGGATATGTTTGTCTAAGAAATGTAATTTAATTGAAATATTTGTGACTGCTATCGTTACTATCCTGTAACCTCTCTGAAGATGGCTCATGTGAGCCGAAGGCTTAGAACTAGCATAATAAAAAATATCCAAATGTTGGACAATTTTTGTCTTTATTTTCACATGAAATTATAACCAAAATACGAGGTTTAGAACGGCTCATGATTAAACAAAATAGACATTCATTGTTTATTATATTTAACAATAAGTTTAGAAAATGATGTAATGAATATGCTCAGACTTAGGTTCTCCCTCACACTAATATTTTTGGCTGGGGTAAGCCATAAATACAGATTAAAACTTTCCAGGACATATCGGAAGATTATCTGCTACTTCGATACACTATGAGTATATATATATATATATATATATATATATGAGCATATACATACAAATTATATGCAAGGTGTATGAATTTCATGGCGGAGAGAACATTTTCGTACTGAAACTTTCTATCTGGACATGAATACGACAGGAGCGTAACTTCATGGTTTTAACTGAAACACTTCATCCACCGACAACAGATATTTCTATCTATAATAATGCCTTTCCTCCTGTTGAATCTATCTATCTATCTATCTATCTATCTATCTATCTATCTTCTTTTTTTTAATCATATCACCCCAAGCAAGGCGGTAACGCCACTGATGTGCAGGGGGCTACATAGGAGTGAGAAAATTGGAAAAGAGAAAACCGGAAACCGCATCCTAAACAGGAAACAAGGGATGAGCCTTTTCACCTGGTCAATAGACGTGGGTGGAGTGTGAACTGGGCGATAGTTTAATCTATCTATCTATCTATCTATCTATCTATCTATCTATCTATCTATCTATCTATCTATCTAATTTGCGGGTAGTGTAAATTTTAGATGTGTACGAAAAGAAATCAGAGTTCTGATTTGAAGGTTTGGCATAGTCCCTAGTGTTTCAATTGCACTACTGTTCTTTGGATACGTATAGATTGATTTATTCTTCCAAAACTAGATGCAACAGACGAAGTGGACTTAGCTTTCGATGTTACCCAGATTTTTTTTTATCCAAATTGGCTAGAAGGAAGCCATTCTTCTGTCTTTTCCAAGAAATCATGACAATTCTCAGATAACAGGAGAAAATTAATCTGTAGGATATGGCCTGAAGGAAATAGGTGTATTGCATTCAATGAAATGATGGGAGTCAAAATATCCATACATTTGTGAGAATTATACCTGCTTTTCTGCTAGAAGACCTGTTAGACGAATCGCATGAAAGGTCAGGACTCACTTCCTTTTCCTTTTTTCTTTTCGATCAGAAACACGATGCAGTCAGTAGTAGGCGTGTCGAGTCATCCCGTGTGGTGAGATAACATTAGCCCGCCACACCGAGTAGTTAATTACGCTGCTTTCACACAAATAGACACGCACACACAAATTACAGCTAAATACACATATTTTTACAATATGCTTATATGTAATTATTATAATTTCACTTCTTTTGTAAGTTGGTTTTTGTGTTTAAATAAAAATATATCTGTAAATTTGCTCCACGTGTCAAAATACAGACACAAACAATAACTAAAAGGCATTTGACAAAAGATGTCGGGTGGGAGAAGTGAGGAGATCGCATCATCATTCAACTTCTAGTATCCATAGCAACAATTTGCTCTACAGACCAATATCCAATGATTGAATAACTAGCGACATTCTGTAAAAGTTTAGAATACCACCCAACACACACGCACGCACGTACACAACACACACACACACACACACACGCACGCACGTACACACACACATACACACACACACACACACACACACACTTCCAAGCCTGTGTTGATTAATATAGAAAACATCTCAAGATCAAAATGAGAGATAAGATCGGTGTCTGGAGAAGAGCGAAAGGAAATTCGTCAAAATTTTAGTAAAATCATTGAAATCACACGAAAGGGAAAATAA